>CANSZD010001985.1:0-385243 GCA_947648045.1 Beta corolliflora
AGGACATTATACAAGAATAAATGAAGATCGGTTAGAAGAAGAACAAGAAGTTCTTATTAGCCAAATACGAGACTAAAACCGGAGAAGAAATTTTTAATAAAGACTTTCAAATATATAATATCGGAGAAATAATAGATGATATTACTATAGAATTAATGAATGATTTAGGAATGACATATTAGAAGTGAAGAAGAAATAAAGAAGAAATATCATTTAGAAAAAATAGACTTAATCCGAAGGCAAATTAGGACCGGGAAGTATCCATAAAACGAAGCTGACCTTTATGGCTAATGGAGAAAGTTCATACGATGAGATCTATAATCCATCGGATGAATATATGACTGGACCCACAAGATAGACCAATATGGAAACGTCGAGATTATAATCCCGGCTAACGAAGGATTAAAATCCTTTGGAAAACCTTATAAGAACATCCCTTATAACCCCGGATTGCTAAACCTAGATTATGTAACCCCTGTCAGTATAACTCCCTTATACAAGATTGGGAACAGGTTAATTATCCGGGAATGGGCAAGACTAGCCAATAAAGAAGAAACAGATATGTTCGCTTATTTAGAAACATTTTAGGAGAAACGGTTACTCATGGCTTGTACATGGCATATATAAGACTAAACATCCGGACAAACTAAACGACATAAAAGTAATGGGAAATAATCCCAATAATTTCACAAACTTAATTAGGATTATAGTCATAGGTACAACACCACAAGCGGATACTCGTAATTCAACAAGACCAAGCAATTAGGAATTTAGAACAATCATCGATTTCAAAATTCGACTATATTAATGAATTCTCTAGAGATTTTATGCGCAATATAGCATTAACAAATAGAGCATTAGAAGATTCCCTAAGAGATAAATATTTCCAAAAATTACCGGGAACCTTAGGAAAGCAAATTCATGATGATTGGATAAAGCGTTTTGGAACAATAAAAGATCTAGGAATAGGACCTAGAATTGCATTCACATACCAATACCTTAAAGAAAAATGCACGAAGAAATGGCAAACCAAGAAGTAAAGAAACAGGTCTTATGCATTCGTAGAAGAGCCATTTACACACCACGGAATTATGGGTATAAACCTAAATATAAAAAGAAATTTAGGAAATCTAAATACTTTGAGAAAGGAAGAGGAAAACCTCAGAAAGGACACCATTTTAGTAAACCAAAAAAACAGAAGTTGTCAATGTTTTATTTGTGGAGAAGAAGGACATTTTGCTAGAACATGTCCAAAGAAGTATAAAAACCAAGAACGATCTTACTTAGTAGAAGAAGCGAGAAAAGGTAGGATTTGATAATATTAAAGATGCTTTGATTCGGATGACGACTCAATATATAGTTTTATAGAAGAAGATGAAACGAAATAGAATACATCATGACTAATACGAATGTGAACATCATTGGGTTCATAGAAGAGGAGCAGAAGATAAACCATGTCATTTATGTCAATGGTTTCCAATGAATAGAGTTAAGATATCAATGTAATACTTGCTTTTTAGAAGCTTGTAGGCATTGCCTAGAAAAACCTGAAGAAAAACTAGTACCTAGAACGATTGAAATAGGAGAAAGTAGTTCCAACATTCTTAATAGAATAGAAATTATAGAAGAACAAGTAGCAGAAACTATTAGAAGGGTTAAAAGACTAGAAGAAAAGAAACCCTTAGAATTAACACCTTGAAATAGAACAGTCCCTTCAAAATGAAGAAGAAACTATAAGCTATGTCAAAACCCCATTATACACTAGCCGGGGTTTACGGGTAGCTCGCAAACTATGGTTTGACCAACAAGCCACAGTTGAGACTTATGCTATAGTAGATACGGGGTGCACTAAGAGCGGGATCACTACAAACTTAGTACCCACTCAATTTAAACTAAAACATAAAGATATTATCACTAATATTCTAGCGAGATGGGAAAACATGTTTAATAGAATACTATGTTAAACCCACTGACCATCCAATTTAAAGATTTTGCGGGAGGATATAGCCAAAAATATGATATACCTCAAATAAACATATCACCGACCTATAATTCTAGAACACGGTTCTTATTAGGATTAAACTTTATAATTTCTCAACAAGGTAGTATTTCTATTACTCGAGAATAGCATTACCATTAGTAAGAACATTTACCATATCCCAACACGTTATTATCGGCGGAAATCGGGAGTTCTTTGCGAAGCGTGGTGGACGGGAATAAAGAATTAGATTTTTTAGGAGAAGAAAATCAATTACGGCTGAATCGAAGCGGTAAGTTTCCTTCGGTATGAAGAATTTAGAGAACTAGAAAAGGGTGTAATATACACCAAACTTCCAATGTATCCTACAATTCAAAAAACTTAGAACCAAAGGCTTAATTGCCAATGACATTAGCAAATGTAGAGTTAAAACGGTTATTGATCAACGAGATAAAAAACCCGGATATAACTATCACTACTGCTAATATAGATTATTCCCCTAAAGAAAAAGAAGAATTTAAAAAGCAAATAAATGAAATGCTCAAGCGAGGATTAATTGAAAAATCAAATAGTCCCCATAGAAGCGCAGCATTTATAGTCCAGAACCACAGTGAGCTATCAGAGTTGCAGCGAAAGCGTGGTGGACAGAATAAAGAATTAGATTTTTTAGGAGAAGAAAATCAATTACAGCTCGAATCGAAGCGGTAAGTTTCCTTCGGTATGAAGAATTTAGAGAACTAGAAAAGGGTGTAATATACACCCAAACTTCCAATGTATCCTACAATTCAAAAACTTAGAACCAAAGGCTTAATTGCCAATGACATTAGCAAATGTAGAGTTAAAGGATTAAACTTTATAATTTCTCAACAAGGTAGTATTTCTATTACTCGGAATAGCATTACCATTAGTAAGAACATTTACCATATCCCAACACGTTATTATCAGGCGAAATCGGGTTCTTGCGAGCGTGGTGGACGAGAATACTGAGACTTGTTAATTAGTCTAGCAGATAACCTAGAGAGACAAAATTATCACGAATCTTTAGATAAAATAATTAGAGCTTTTTATAGATAATAGAAAACTCTTAAAAAGAAGTCCGGAGTAATAACGATTTCCTAAGATCACCAGATTAGTTCATTAAGCAAAGAAATTAAGACCTTAAAGGAAAAAACTCCTACTAAGGAAGAAGTTAAACAGCTTAGTTTTGATATACAACAAAACAAGCCTAAACTCATAGAATTAGAAACTAAAAAGATCTTAAACCAAACAATAGAAAAATTAAGTAAGGTTGAAGCCTTACTTAAAGAAGTAAAAGAATTAGTAATAGGTTAATGTCCCGAAAAAACAGAGAAGATTACTTAACAGCTGAAAAGAAATCAAAAGAATATTTAGACTTTACAGATAACGAATTTGCAACTTACAATCCACCAACAAAAGGGGATAAGTACAATACCATTAGATTTAATATTCTAACGGAATTAATTTTTAGATCTAAAACAACAAATAAAAAGAATTAAAAGACGAACTTAGAAGCATAAAAGGACAAACTTGAGACCTGAAACGAAGAAAGTTTAATCAAAGCCTTTAAAAATCTTAGTTATGCTCAAACTTACTATCAAATCTACAAAGAAACTTATTCTTGTCAAGTGAAACAAAATGTCTTTCTTTGGAGTTACAAGCAAGATCTAAGTATGCAATTGTCTTTAAACTTTCTTCAATGATTAAAACGCCTTATAGCTTTTTCACTGTTCATTTAAGTTCTTTCTATCAATAAATACTCATAGATATGTTTATAACAAAAAAGAAATTTAGGAAATCTAAATACTTTGAGAAAGGAAGAGGAAAACCTCAGAAAGGACACCATTTTAGTAAACCAAAAAACAGAAGTTGTCAATGTTTTATTTGTGGAGAAGAAGGACATTTTGCTAGAACATGTCCAAAGAAGTATAAAAACCAAGAACGATCTTACTTAGTAGAAGAAGCAGAAAAGTAATTAGAAAAGAAACAGGAACAAAAGCTTTGTTATTAATAGTAGACAATAGTTGGACAGATCCAGATCTAGCTATTTTATCAGGAATGGAGGTAGATCTATCATCTAATAGAGGATTATTTTACTGTGTCCCGGATCTTTTAAAATCGATAAAAGATATTAATAATCTCGGTATTATAGTTAAAACTAAAGGTTTTGAAAGTTACACGAGGCAATAACTTATCGATAACAATAGGAACTATAGCCAAACTTAGTAAAACTACTACAACAAACTATAAGTTAGAAGTAGATAAAGTTATTAAAACTATGATGTCCAAAGAAATAAAAATGATAGAACCAACAATAATAGATAAAGAAATTTTAGCGGGAGAAGAATGGAAACTCTCGGAATTATTTCAAAATAACAAAAACGAGTCCTTTAGTCCCTGAAAGTAGTTACATGTATAAAGATAGTAAAGGAAGACTCTCGGTTAGATTCGGAGAATATGAAAAACTAGATATAGATCTAGAAAGCGAAGAAAATGATGCGGAATATAGCCTAGCAAATTATGAAATCGAGTGAAATAGCTAACGAATTAGGAGAATTAAGAAGAAAAATAGAAATAGCAAAGGCGAGAAAAAGATGATATTAGTAAAAGACTTAATTATATCCTATTTACAGATTGTCATGTACAGGCCATGAGCTGTTTCTCCTAAAAATGTTTCTAAATAAGCGAACATATTTCGTTTCTTCTTTATTGGCTAGTCTTGCCCATTCTGGATAATTAAGCGTTTCCCCAATCTTGTATAAGGGAGTTATCTTGTTGAGGGGTTACATAATCTAGGTTTAGCAATGCGGGGTTATAAGGGATGTTCTTATAAGGTTTTCCAAAGGATTTTAATCCTTCGTTAGGTTGGATTATAATCTCTTGATTTGTTTCCATATTGGTCTATCTTGTGGTCCGGTCATATATTCATCGATGGATTATAGATCTCATAGTATGAACTTTCTCCATTAGCCATAAAAGGCCGCTTACATTTTATGGATACTTTCCGGTCCTAATTTGCCTTCTTGGATTAAGTCTATTTTTTCTAAATGATATTTCTTCTTTATTTCTTCTTGACTTCGGAATATGTCATTCCTAAATCATTCATTAATTCTATAGTAATATCATCTATTATTTCTCGATATTATATATTTGAAAGTCTTTATTAAAAATTTCTTCTCTGGTTTTAGTACGTATTTGGCTAATAAGAACTTCTTGTTCTTCTTCTAAGCGATCTTCATTTATTCTTGTATAATGTCCTAAGTTACGTGAACTCTTCCTCTGTCTCACTTTCATCATTCTAACGAGAATTAATTTTAGATCTAAAACAACAAATAAAAAGAATTAAAAGACGAACTTAGAAGCATAAAAGGACAAACTTCGAACCGAAACGAAGAAAGTTTAATCAAAGCCTTTAAAAATCTTAGTGTCTCTCCGAAGGAATAATTAAAAAGGCTAAACCAATAACTGAGCTTAGATATTTTATACCAAAACCAGCAAAATGACTAGTTTTCCAAGAACAAGTAGATCCTTAAGTAGATCATTAACAAAAACAGAAGAAGAAGTAGACACTAATAAAAGATTTAGTCCTTTCAAGTGGTTAACCAAGAAAGAGCCTATATCCAGTTAGAAGAAATAGTAGATATAGAGCAAAGTTTAGAAAGATTTAGAAATAATAGAGTAAAACTATTAGAACCAAAAATTTTATATAATCAAGGAATATTCGATAGAACAACCACAGTATTTAGAACATATAGAGAAGAAGCCATCAGCGTACTAAATGGATCAAAAAATATAGAACTTATATCACCATTAACAGTCCAAACTTTAACAAAAAAGCATAATTATATCTTTTATTAAAAACACTGTAATAATGGATGATGAGTCATCATCCATTAGTTAGCTTTTTATAAACAGCTAACACGTTTTTTATGCTTTTATGCTTTAGCTACTTTAAATAAGAACCATTGCTTTTCGAAAAGCAAAGGCATCTTTGTAAAAGCAAGGGTGAGTCACCCCTCTGCTTTAGAAATAGTCCCTTCTAAGTTGTATTATAAATACCTTCACTCTGAATCAGAAAAAGATCAGAGTGAATTCTTGTATCCACCCAAAAAACACCCAAAAGAGCAATAAACACAATGTTTTCTTGCTAAATACTTCCCTCTTATAGCTTAAAGTAACCAAGTAGTTTTTGTTCTTAATCTTTAAAATACTCTACCAATTCCGCAGAGTTCCTAAAGGGGTTACCCACCTCTTTAATTTGGTATCAGAGCAAGTAACGATTCTAGCTGAAAGACTGTTCGAGGCCACAGGACGGAAACCAGGGAGTAGTACGTCGCCGGCAAATAGTAGGCAGTCTGAAGGTAGTATTGTTATTTAATTTCGTACCTTTGTTATAAACATATCTATGAGTATTTATTGATAGAAAGAACTTAAATGAACAGTGAAAAAGCTATAAGGCGTTTTAATCATTGAAGAAAGTTTAAAGACAATTGCATACTTGGATCTTGCTTGTAACTCCAAAGAAAGACATTTTGTTTCACTTGACAAGAATAAGTTTCTTTGTAGATTTGATAGTAAGTTTGAGCATAAATTACATAGTAACAGTTCCCACCTTAATAGCATAACAGACTTGTTAATTAGTCTAGCAGATAACCTAGAGAGACAAAATTATCACGAATCTTTAGATAAAATAATTAGAGCTTTTATAGATAATAGAAAACTCTTAAAAGAAGTCCAGAGTAATAACGATTTCCTAAGATCACAGATTAGTTCATTAAGCAAAGAAATACAGTAACCATCATCTACTAAATTATCATTTAGCCTTTTATAATTATAGACTATACGAGCTTTTCCTCGCTTGAGCTCACTGTGGTTCTTGGACTATAAATCTTTTGCGCTTCTATGGGGACTATTTGATTTTTCAATTAATCCTTGCTTTGAGCATTTCATTTATTTGCTTTTTAAATTCTTCTTTTTCTTTAGGGGAATAATCTATATTAGTTTGTAGTGATAGTTATATGCGGGTTTTTTATCTCGTTGATCAATAACTGTTTTAACTCTACATTTGCTAATGTCATTGGCAATTAAGCCTTTGGTTCTAAGTTTTTTGAATTGTAGGATACATTGGAAGTTTGGTGTATATTACACCCTTTTCTAGTTCTCTAAATTCTTCATACTTTGAAGGAAACTTACGCTTCGATTCAGTTGTAATTGATTTTCTTCTCCTAAAAAATCTAATTCTTTATTCTGTCCTATTCCTAGATCTTTTATTGTTCCAAAACGCTTTATCCAATCATCATGAATTTGCTTTCCTAAGGTTCCTGGTAATTTTTGGAAATATTTATACGCTAGGGAATCTTCTAATGCTCTATTTGTTAATGCTATATTGCGCATAAAATCTCTAGAGAATTCATTAATATAGTCGAATTTTGAAATCGACAGGTTGTTCTAAATTCCTAATTGCTTGGTCTTGTTGAATTACGGATCTCGCTTGTGGTGTTGTACCTATGACTATAATCCTAATTAAGTTTGTGAAATTATTGGGATTATTTCCCATTAATTTTAGTTTAGCAAATTCCATTGCTTCTCCAAAATTATGGAACCCTTTAAACAAAGGGGTTGGAAAGCCCTCTATTTCTTTGTAATACTTGGTGCCATGTGCGATAGACTCCGGGTCTTCGACCATGTACCCTGAATAAAAACTAAAATTCCTCGAAAAGAGGTTTTTGCTGTATTTTATTAAAATAATAGGTAAGACAATTTAATGTCAATACCTTATCTTTGTGTATTTGCATGATCCATAAGTTATCACGGATCACGCTTGTGTTTTTGTCTAATGTTTCACCTTTCAAGGGTTTGAATCCCTTACTTGGCTCAATTTGTATAATTTATTTTTCCCAAAGGAAAATTCTTCAATTTTTTCCTGGTTGCTAGACGAGCTAGCTTTGTGTGTAGAGGCTTTGGATTTAAGCTTATTAGGCTTATCCATTCTTCGTATGTATCACGTCAATTATTCGTGACAATACATCGGCTAAATTATTGTTTATTCCTTTAATATGTTCAAATACTATCGATAGCCTTTTCCTGCAATTAAATCCCGAAAGTTAATCCATCGTTTATTGTTAACTTTCTTACTATTGCTATTTTTAATGAATTTAACTATGGCTTCACGATCTGTTCTAATGGTTATTTCTCTATCTAGATGTATTTTAAATTTTTCTAGTGCATTAATTATTTTGCTTGTATTTCATAGTCTATTGAAGACCAATTTGTACTAGGTTTGAAGTTTCCACTTGCATAGGCCCGCTAATTTTTCTTCAATTTTAGGACTATATTTATTAGGTTTGGTTAGCGATCTTGCTCCCCAACCTTCTTTGCTACCATCTGTTTCAATAATGAGATAGTACGTACTTAAGGGTAATTCTAATGGTTTAAGCGTTTTTTACCTTTTCTTTGATTTTTAAAACTATTTGGACATCTTCTTGATTAAAATATTTTTGTCCGTTTTTAGAAGTTTTACCATATAATGGTCCTACTAATTTTGATAAGTTTGGAATAAACTTCCTAGCATAGTTTAAAAGTCCTAAGAAAGCTTGAAGGCTTTTTTTTATCTTCCATTTTGTCGGGAATTCTAATATCTTTTTAGCAATGTGATCTTGCAATTGAATTTTTCCATTGCCAATTTCTAATCCTAAAAAGCTGTATCTTCTTCTTAAATAATTCCATTTTGGAATGCGCTATTATAATTCCTTCTCTATCTATGATCTTTGAAAACTTCCTCTAAGTGCTTTGTATGTTCCTGTATGGATTTTGAAGCAACTAAAATATCATCAATATAAACAAAGCAAAAATTTAATTTTCCAAAGATATTATCCATAAATCTACGGAATATAATTTGGAGCATTTTTTAAACCAAATGAAAGAACTTTCCATTGAAAATGGCCTTCACTACAAATAAATGTTGTCCATGGTTTAAAGCGTACGTTAGTTTAATCTGGTTGTATCCCGATTTTAGATCAAATTTCTTGAATAACCCAATGATGTTCACATTACGTATTAGTCATGATGTATTCTATTTCTTGTTTCATCTTCTTCTATAAAACTATATCTTGAGTCGTCATCCGAATCAGCATCTTTAATATTATCAAATCCTACCTTTTTTGCTTCTTCTACTAAGTAAGATCGTTCTTGGTTTTTATACTTCTTTGGACATGTTCTAGCAAAATGTCCTTCTTCTCCACAAATAAAACATTGACAACTTCTGTTTTTTGGTTTACTAAAATGGTGTCCTTTACGAGGTTTTCCTCTTCCTTTCTCAAAGTATTTAGATTTCCTAAATTTCTTTTTATATTTAGGTTTATACCCATAATTACGTGGTGTGTAAATGGCTCTTTCTACGGAATGCATAAGATTGTTTCTTTACTTCTTGGTTTGCCATTTCTTCGTGCATTTTTCTTTAAGGTATTGGTATGTGAATGCAATTCTAATTCTTTATTCCGTCCACCACGCTTTCGCGGCAACTCGATTTCTGGCGATAATAACGTGTTGGGATATGGTAAATGTTCTTACTAATGGTAATGCTATTACGAGTAATAGAAATACTACCTTGTTGAGAAATTATAAAGTTTAATCCTAATAAGAACTGTGTTCTAGAATTATAAGGTTGGTGATATGTTTATTTGAGGTATATCATATTTTTGGCTATATCCTCCTGCAAAATCTTTAAATTGGATGGTGTGGGTTTAACATAGTATTCCATGGTCTAGTAGATCGACTATTTACGCTTCGCTTAGGTTAGTACTTGTAAAGTTTAATGTTTGCCTTGAAAAGGCCTGTATAAACAATTTCCTCTGCATTTACTTCTTGACTCATTATGGTCAAGATCTCTTGTTGGACTTCTACACCTTGGATTTCTCTCCCATTGATTGGTTCTCCAAAGTGCATTTGTACTAACTTCCTCGTAGTTTAATCATGTGTTGGATTACTCCTTCTTGACCTTTTCGATATTAGTTCTACCACATCGGCGCCACCATCTTTCTCTAGTAGTGGTTGTAATGTTTCTTGTGTTTTGAATTTGAATCTGGGTTTAAGGTAGTGGAAAGGAATATTCTTATGTGGTGTTAACCCCTTGTTAACAAAGGAAGTGGAAAAAGTGGCTAGTTGGGTCTTGAGGTCGCTATTTTATCCCGATAAGTCGTGAGTTCTTGTCTAAGATGTTGTAATTCTGTTATAAGGTTACGGTTGTGTTTTCCAATAAGGTCGATGGTATTAGCCTTATAGGCACACTCTTGTTGTAAGTCTTTAATCTCTTTTTGTAGGTTAAAAAGCGATCATTTAATGCCTTGTTAGGGCTTTCTGAAGTAATTTTTGAGAATATGTTGGAGGGTAAGATCCTCCATTGTGAGTATGATGCGGAACGGGGATTCCAGTTTGTGATGAGGAGGGATTGAATTCTCCTCTTTGTGAAGTCTCTTGTCTACAAAGAAATTAGGTCCTAATTTTAGTTTAGCAAATTCCATTGCTTCTCCAAAATTATGGAACCCTTTAAACAAAGGGTTTGGAAAGCCCTCTATTTCTTGTAATACTTGGTGCCATGTGCGATAGACTCCGGGTCTTCGACCATGTACCACTTGAATAAAAACTAAAATTCCTCGAAAGAGGTTTTCTTTGTATTTTATTAAAATAATAGGTAAGACAATTTAATGTCAATACCTTATCTTTGTGTAGACTTGCATGATCCATAAGTTATCACGGATCACTGCTTGTGTTTTGTCTAATGTTTCACCTTTCAAGGGTTTGAATCCCTTACTTGGCTCAATGTTGTATAATTTATTTTTCCCAAAGGAAAATTCTTCAATTTTTCCTGGTTGCTAGACGAGCTAGCGCCGTGTGTAGAGCCGTTGGATTTAAGCTTATTAGGCTTATCCATTCTTACGTATGTATCGTCAATTATTCGTGACAATACATCGGCTAAATTATTGTTTATTCCTTTAATATGTTCAAATACTATCGATAGCCTTTTCCGCAATTAAATCCACGAAAGTTAATCCATCGTTTATTGTTAACTTTCTTACTATTGCTATTTTTAATGAATTTAACTATGGCTTCACGATCTGTTCTAACTGTTTATTTCTCTATCTAGATGTATTTTAAATTTTTTTTTAGTGCATTAATTACTTGCTTGTATTTCATAGTCTATTGAAGACCAATTTGTACTAGGTTTGAAGTTTCCACTTGCATAGCCTCGCTAATTTTTCTTCTATTTTAGGACTATATTTATTAGGTTTGGTTAGCGATCTTTGCTCCCCAACCTTCTTTGCTACCATCTGTTTTCCAATAATGAGATAGTACGTACTTAAGGGTAATTCTAATGGTTTAAGCGTTTTTACCTTTTCTTTGATTTTTAAAACTAATTTGGACATCTTCTTGATTAAAATATTTACATCCGTTTTTAGAAGTTTTAACATATAATGGTCCTACTAATTTTGATAAGTTTGGAATAAACTTCCTAGCATAGTTTAAAAGTCCTAAGAAAGCTTGAAAGCTGTTTTTTATCTTCCATTTTGTGCTGGGAATTCTAATATCTTTTTAGCAATGTGATCTTGCAATTGAATTTTTCCATTGCCAATTTCTAATCCTAAAAGCGTATCTTCTTCTTAAATAATTCCATTTTGGAATCTGCTATTATAATTCCTTCTCTATCTATGATCTTTGAAAACTTCCTCTAAGTGCTTTGTATGTTCCTGTATGGATTTTGAAGCAACTAAAATATCATCAATATAAACAAAGCAAAAATTTAATTTTCCAAAGATATTATCCATAAATGTCGGAATATAGTTGGAGCATTTTTTAAACCAAATGAAAGAACTTTCCATTGAAAATGGCCTTCACTACAAATAAATGCTGTCCATGGTTTAAAAGCGTACGTTAGTTTAATCAGGTTGTATCCGATTTTAGATCAAATTTCTCTGAATATATTTCTATCTTGGATTAAATTGATTAATGTATCCTTATTAGGTATACGAGTAACCATCATCTACTAAATTATCATTTAGCCTTTTATAATTATAGACTATACGAGCTTTTCCTCGCTTGAGCTCACCGTGGTTACGGACTATAAATCTTTGCGCTTCTATGGGGACTATTTGATTTTTCAATTAATCCTGCTTTGAGCATTTCATTTATTTGCTATTTAAATTCTTCTTTTTCTTTAGGGGAATAATCTATATTAGTTTGTAGTGATAGTTATATACGGGTTTTTATCGTTGATCAATAAGCTGTTTTAACTCTACATTTGCTAATGTCATTGGCAATTAAGCCTTTGGTTCTAAGTTTTTGAATTGTAGGATACATTGGAAGTTTGGTGTATATTACACCCTTTTCTAGTTCTCTAAATTCTTCATATTGAAGGAAACTTACGCTTTCGATTCAGCCGTAATTGATTTTCTTCTCCTAAAAAATCTAATTCTTTATTACGTCCACCACGCTTTCGCAGCAACTCCGATTTCTGGCGATAATAACGTGTTGGGATATGGTAAATGTTCTTACTAATGGTAATGCTATTACGAGTAATAGAAATACTACCTTGTTGAGAAATTATAAAGTTTAATCCTAATAAGACGCGTGTTCTAGAATTATAAATTTGGTGATATGTTTATTTGAGGTATATCATATTTTTGGCTATATCCTCCCCGCAAAATCTTTAAATTGGATGGCTGTGGGTTTAACATAGTATTCTATTAAACATGTTTTCCCATCTGCTAGAATATTAGTGATAATATCTTTATGTTTTAGTTTAAATTGAGTGGGTACTAAGTTTGTAGTGATCTGGCTCTTAGTGCACCCTGTATCTACTATAGCATAAGTCTCATTTGTGGCTTGTTGGTCAAACCATAGTTTGCGGGCTACTGTAAACCCTGGCTAGTGTATAATGGGGTTTTGACATAGCTTATAGTTTCTTCTTCATTTTGAAGGGACTGTTCTATTTACGGTGTTAATTCTAAGGGTTTCTTTTCTTCTAGTCTTTTAACCCTTCTAATAGTTTACGCTACTTGTTCTTCTATAATTTCTATTCTATTAAGAATGTTGGAACTACTTTCTCCTATTTCAATCGTTCTAGGTACTAGTTTTTCTTGAGGTTTTTCTAGGCAATGCCTACAAGCTTCTAAAAAGCAAGTATTACATTGATATCTTAACTCTATTTTTGGAAACCATTGACATAAATGACATGGTTTATCTTCGGTTCCTCTTCTATGAACCCAATGATGTTCACATTACGTATTAGTCATGATGTATTCTATTTTGTTTCATCTTCTTCTATAAAACTATATCTTGAGTCGTCATACGAATCGGCATCTTTAATATTATCAAATCCTACCTTTTACGCTTCTTCTACTAAGTAAGATCGTTCTTGGTTTTTATACTTCTTTGGACATGTTCTAGCAAAATGTCCTTCTTCTCCACAAATAAAACATTGACAACTTCGTTTTTTGGTTTACTAAAATGGTGTCCTTTACGAGGTTTTCCTCTTCCTTTCTCAAAGTATTTAGATTTCCTAAATTTCTTTTTATATTTAGGTTTATACCCATAATTACGTGGTGTGTAAATGGCTCTTCTAGAATGCATAAGAATTTGTTTCTTTACTTCTTGGTTTGCCATTTCTTTCGTGCATTTTTCTTTAAGGTATTGGTATGTGAATGCAATTCTAGGTCCTATTCCTAGATCTTTTATTGTTCCAAAACGCTTTATCCAATCATCATGAATTTGCTTTCCTAAGGTTCCTGGTAATTTTTGGAAATATTTATACGCTAGGGAATCTTCTAATGCTCTATTTGTTAATGCTATATTGCGCATAAAATCTCTAGAGAATTCATTAATATAGTCGAATTTTGAAATCGACGGTTGTTCTAAATTCCTAATTGCTTGGTCTTGTTGAATTACGGTATACGCTTGTGGTGTTGTACCTATGACTATAATCCTAATTAAGTTTGTGAAATTATTGGGATTATTTCCCATTACTTTTATGTCGTTTAGTTTGTCCGGATGTTTAGTCTTATATGCCATGTACGGGCCATGAGTACATTTCTCCTAAAAATGTTTCTAAATAAGCGAACATATTCTGTTTCTTCTTTATTGGCTAGTCTTGCCCATTCTGGATAATTAAGCGTTTCCCAATCTTGTATAAGGGAGTTATACTTGTTGAGGGGTTACATAATCTAGGTTTAGCAATCTGGGGTTATAAGGGATGTTCTTATAAGGTTTTCCAAAGGATTTTAATCCTTCGTTAGTTTGGATTATAATCTCTTGGTTGTTTCCATATTGGTCTATCTTGTGGTCCAGTCATATATTCATCGATGGATTATAGATCTCACCGTATGAACTTTCTCCATTAGCCATAAAAGTACATACGTTTTATGGATACTTTTCGGTCCTAATTTGCCTTCTTGGATTAAGTCTATTTTTTCTAAATGATATTTCTTCTTTATTTCTTCTTCGGCTTGAATATGTCATTCCTAAATCATTCATTAATTCTATAGTAATATCATCTATTATTTCTACGATATTATATATTTGAAAGTCTTTATTAAAAATTTCTTCTCTGGTTTTAGTACGTATTTGGCTAATAAAAACTTCTTGTTCTTCTTCTAAGCGATCTTCATTTATTCTTGTATAATGTCCTAAGTCTGTGAACTCTTCCTCTGTCTCACTTTCATCATAAGTAGGTGGTTCTTCTTCATTAAAAAGGGATATTTCCTTTCTTTTTTTCTTCTAATTGTTTTTCTAATTGATCAATTTCTCTTATTTTTCTTCCTTCTTCGAATATAACTTAGCACTAGTGTATCTATGACAATCTGTAAATAGGATATAATTAAGTCTTTTACTAATATCATCTTTTACGCCTTTGCTATTTCTATTTTTCTTCTTAATTCTCCTAATTCGTTAGCTATTTCCTTGATTTCATAATTTGCTAGGCTATATTCTCGCATCATTTTCTTCGGTTTCTAGATCTATATCTAGTTTTTCATATTCTCCGAATCTAGCGAGAGTCTTCCTTTACTATCTTTATACATGTAACTACTTTGTGGGACTAAAGGACTGTTTTTGTTATTTTGAAATAATTGAGAGTTTCCATTCTTCTCCCTGCTAAAATTTCTTTATCTATTATTGTTGGTTCTATCATTTTTATTCCTTTGGACATCATAGTTTTAATAACTTTATCTACTTCTAACTTATAGTTTGTTGTAGTAGTTTTACTAAGTTTGGCTATAGTTCCTATTATTCTTGATAAGTTATTGCACGTGTAACTTTCAAAACCTTTAGTTTTAACTATAATCTTGAGATTATTAATATCTTTTACTGATTTTAAAAGATGCGGGACACGGTAAAATAATCCTCTATTAGATGATAGATCTACCTCCATTCCCGATAAAATAGCTAGATCTGGATCTGTCCAACTATTGTCTACTATTAATAACAAAGCTTTTGTTCCTGTTTCTTTTCTAATTAAGGCTTTAACCCCTATAATTATCATTCCTAAATGAATATAATTATGCTTTTTTGTTAAAGTTTGGACTGTTAATGGTGATATAAGTTCTATATTTTTTGATCCATTTAGTACGCGATGGCTTCTTCTCTATATGTTCTAAATCTTGTGGTTGTTCTATCGAATATTCCTTGATTATATAAAATTTTTGGTTCTAATAGTTTTACTCTATTATTTCTAAATCTTTCTAAACTTTGCTCTATATCTACTATTTCTTCTAACTGGGATATAGGCTCTTTCTTGGTTAACCACTTGAAAGGACTAAATCTTTTATTAGTGTCTACTTCTTCTTTGTTTTTGTTAATGATCTACTTAAGGATCTACTTGTTCCTGGAAAACTAGTCATTTTGCTGGTTTTGGTATAAAATATCTAAGCTCTGTTATTGGTTTAGCCTTTTTAATTATTCCTTCTGGAGAGACACTAAGATTTTTAAAGGCTTTGATTAAACTTTCTTCGTTTGTGTCTGAAGTTTGTCCTTTTATGCTTCTAAGTTCGTCTTTTAATTCTTTTATTTGTTGTTTTAGATCTAAAATTAATTCTGTTAGAATATTAAATCTAATGGTATTGTACTTATCCCCTTTTGTTGGTGGATTGTAAGTTGCAAATTCGTTATCTGTAAAGTCTAAATATTCTTTTGATTTCTTTTCAGCTGTTAAGTAATCTTCTCTGTTTTTTCGGGACATTAACCTATTACTAATTCTTTTACTTCTTTAAGTAAGGCTTCAACCTTACTTAATTTTTCTATTGTTTGGTTTAAGATCTTTTTAGTTTCTAATTCTATGAGTTTAGGCTTGTTTTGTTGTATATCAAAACTAAGCTGTTTAACTTCTTCCTTAGTAGGAGTTTTTTCCTTTAAGGTCTTAATTTCTTTGCTTAATGAACTAATCTGTGATCTTAGGAAATCGTTATTACTCTGGACTTCTTTTAAGAGTTTTCTATTATCTATAAAAGCTCTAATTATTTTATCTAAAGATTCGTGATAATTTTGTCTCTCTAGGTTATCTGCTAGACTAATTAACAAGTCTGTTATGCTATTAAGGTGGGAACTGTTACTATGTAATTTATGCTCAAACTTACTATCAAATCTACAAAGAAACTTATTCTTGTCAAGTGAAACAAAATGTCTTTCTTTGGAGTTACAAGCAAGATCTAAGTATGCAATTGTCTTTAAACTTTCTTCAATGATTAAAACGCCTTATAGCTTTTTCACTGTTCATTTAAGTTCTTTCTATCAATAAATACTCATAGATATGTTTATAACAAAGGTACGAAATTAAATAACAATACTACCTTCAGACTGCCTACTATTTGCCGGCGACGTACTACTCCCTGGTTTCCGTCCTGTGGCCTCGAACAGTCTTTCAGCTAGAATCGTTACTTGCTCTGATACCAAATTAAAGAGGTGGGTAACCCCTTTAGGAACTCTGCGGAATTGGTAGAGTATTTTAAAGATTAAGAACAAAAACTACTTGGTTACTTTAAGCTATAAGAGGGAAGTATTTAGCAAGAAAACATTGTGTTTATTGCTTCACCCCTCTGCTTTAGAAATAGTCCCTTCTAAGTTGTATTATAAATACCTTCACTCTGAATCGAAAAGATCGAGTGAATTCTTGTATCCACCCAAAAACACCCAAAAGAGCAATAAACACAATGTTTTCTTGCTAAATACTTCCCTCTTATAGCTTAAAGTAACTCAAGTAGTTTTTGTTCTTAATCTTTAAAATACTCTACCAATTCCGAGAGTTCCTAAAGGGGTTACCCACCTCTTTAATTTGGTATAACAATACTACCTTCAGACTGCCTACTATTTGCCGGCGACGTACTACTCCCTGGTTTCCGTCCTGTGGCCTCGAACAGTCTTTCAGCTAGAATCGTTACTTGCTCTGATACCAAATTAAAGAGGTGGGTAACCCCTTTAGGAACTCTGCGGAATTGGTAGAGTATTTTAAAGATTAAGAACAAAAACTACTTGGTTACTTTAAGCTATAAGCTTCGATTCAGTTGTAATTGATTTTCTTCTCCTAAAAAATCTAATTCTTTATTCTGTCCACCACGCTTTCGCAAAGAACTCGATTTACGCTAATAATAACGTGTTGGGATATGGTAAATGTTCTTACTAATGGTAATGCTATTCTGAGTAATAGAAATACTACCTTGTTGAGAAATTATAAAGTTTAATCCTAATAAGAACTGTGTTCTAGAATTATAGGCTGGTGATATGTTTATTTGAGGTATATCATATTTTTGGCTATATCCTCCTGCAAAATCTTTAAATTGGATGGCTGTGGGTTTAACATAGTATTCTATTAAACATGTTTTCCCATCTGCTAGAATATTAGTGATAATATCTTTATGTTTTAGTTTAAATTGAGTGGGTACTAAGTTTGTAGTGATCGGCTCTTAGTGCACCCGTATCTACTATAGCATAAGTCTCAACCGTGGCTTGTTGGTCAAACCATAGTTTGCGGGCTACCCGTAAACCCGGCTAGTGTATAATGGGGTTTTGACATAGCTTATAGTTTCTTCTTCATTTTGAAGGGACTCGTTCTATTTCGGTGTTAATTCTAAGGGTTTCTTTTCTTCTAGTCTTTTAACCCTTCTAATAGTTTCTGCTACTTGTTCTTCTATAATTTCTATTCTATTAAGAATGTTGGAACTACTTTCTCCTATTTCAATCGTTCTAGGTACTAGTTTTTCTTCAGGTTTTTCTAGGCAATGCCTACAAGCTTCTAAAAAGCAAGTATTACATTGATATCTTAACTCTATTCTTTGGAAACCATTGACATAAATGACATGGTTTATCTTCGGTTCCTCTTCTATGAACCCAATGATGTTCACATTCTGTATTAGTCATGATGTATTCTATTTCTGTTTCATCTTCTTCTATATGCTTTTTTGTTAAAGTTTGGACTGTTAATGGTGATATAAGTTCTATATTTTTTGATCCATTTAGTACGCTGATGGCTTCTTCTCTATATGTTCTAAATACTGTGGTTGTTCTATCGAATATTCCTTGATTATATAAAATTTTTGGTTCTAATAGTTTTACTCTATTATTTCTAAATCTTTCTAAACTTTGCTCTATATCTACTATTTCTTCTAACTGGGATATAGGCTCTTTCTTGGTTAACCACTTGAAAGGACTAAATCTTTTATTAGTGTCTACTTCTTCTTCTGTTTTTGTTAATGATCTACTTAAGGATCTACTTGTTCCTGGAAAACTAGTCATTTTGCTGGTTTTGGTATAAAATATCTAAGCTCTGTTATTGGTTTAGCCTTTTTAATTATTCCTTTTGGAGAGACACTAAGATTTTTAAAGGCTTTGATTAAACTTTCTTCGTTTGTGTCTGAAGTTTGTCCTTTTATGCTTCTAAGTTCGTCTTTTAATTCTTTTATTTGTTGTTTTAGATCTAAAATTAATTCTGTTAGAATATTAAACCTAATGGTATTGTACTTATCCCCTTTTGTTGGTGGATTGTAAGTTGCAAATTCGTTATCTGTAAAGTCTAAATATTCTTTTGATTTCTTTTCAGCTGTTAAGTAATCTTCTCTGTTTTTTCGGGACATTAACCTATTACTAATTCTTTTACTTCTTTAAGTAAGGCTTCAACCTTACTTAATTTTTCTATTGTTTGGTTTAAGATCTTTTTAGTTTCTAATTCTATGAGTTTAGGCTTGTTTTGTTGTATATCAAAACTAAGCTGTTTAACTTCTTCCTTAGTAGGAGTTTTTTTCCTTTAAGGTCTTAATTTCTTTGCTTAATGAACTAATCTGTGATCTTAGGAAATCGTTATTACTCTGGACTTCTTTTAAGAGTTTTCTATTATCTATAAAAGCTCTAATTATTTTATCTAAAGATGATCAATTAGAAAAACAATTAGAAGAAAAAAGAAAGGAAATATCCCTTTTTAATGAAGAAGAACCACCTACTTATGATGAAAGTGAGACAGAGGAAGAGTTCACAGACTTAGGACATTATACAAGAATAAATGAAGATCAGTTAGAAGAAGAACAAGAAGTTCTTATTAGCCAAATACAGACTAAAACCAGAGAAGAAATTTTTAATAAAGACTTTCAATTGTTCAGACATTTCAACATCCTCTAATGGTTCTCCATAAGGAGGAATGTTGAGCTTGATAGTTTCTGGTCCCCATATTTTAAAATATGGTCCTTCTGCTAATAGATTACTGCTACGCCATAGTGAAGTTTTTGGTGGTTTTTGTTAAGACTAAACATCCAGACAAACTAAACGACATAAAAGTAATGGGAAATAATCCCAATAATTTCACAAACTTAATTAGGATTATAGTCATAGGTACAACACCACAAGCAGATACTGTAATTCAACAAGACCAAGCAATTAGGAATTTAGAACAACTGTCGATTTCAAAATTCGACTATATTAATGAATTCTCTAGAGATTTTATGCGCAATATAGCATTAACAAATAGAGCATTAGAAGATTCCCTAGCAGATAAATATTTCCAAAAATTACCAGGAACCTTAGGAAAGCAAATTCATGATGATTGGATAAAGCGTTTTGGAACAATAAAAGATCTAGGAATAGGACCTAGAATTGCATTCACATACCAATACCTTAAAGAAAAATGCACGAAGAAATGGCAAACCAAGAAGTAAAGAAACAGTCTTATGCATTCTGTAGAAGAGCCATTTACACACCACAGAATTATGGGTATAAACCTAAATATAAAAAGAAATTTAGGAAATCTAAATACTTTGAGAAAGGAAGAGGAAAACCTCAGAAAGGACACCATTTTAGTAAACCAAAAAACAGAAGTTGTCAATGTTTTATTTGTGGAGAAGAAGGACATTTTGCTAGAACATGTCCAAAGAAGTATAAAAACCAAGAACGACGGGGGAAAAAATTGAAGAATTTTCCTTTGGGAAAAATAAATTATACGGCGTTGAGCCAAGTAAGGGATTCAAACCCTTGAAAGGTGAAACATTAGACAAAACACAACGGGTGATCGTGATAACTTATGGATCATGCGGTCTACACGGCATAAGGTATTGACATTAAATTGTCTTACCTATTATTTTAATAAAATACGGCAAAAACCTCTTTCGAGGAATTTTAGTTTTTATTCGGTGGTACATGGTCGAAGACACTGAGTCTATCGCACATGGCACCAAGTATTACGGCAAGAAGAGGGCTTTCCGGCCCCTTTGTTTAAAGGGTTCCATAATTTTGGAGAAGCATCATGACTAATACAGAATGTGAACATCATTGGGTTCATAGAAGAGGAACCGAAGATAAACCATGTCATTTATGTCAATGGTTTCCAGCAATAGAGTTAAGATATCAATGTAATACTTGCTTTTTAGAAGCCATCTATCATAAAGATTGATTCTTTGCACCCATATTTCGTTATCAACGCACCATATTACAAAACCAACGTTAGACACAAACGTTTTTCAAGACTCGTACAATTCAATTTTCTCACATCCGTACAAATCAACGACCCGGACGGTGGTATAATTTCTGAGGGTCAACTAGATTAACTAACTTTATTTGCTTTATTTATTTATTTTTATTATTTTCTTAAAGTTACTAACACCTTATAGTATTATACTAACTCTCTGCGATATTTTATTTTCATTTTTTTTATTTCTTTTTATGAACATTTTATTTTTTTCGCTTTGATTGCAATATTTATCACCTTGTATTTATTGCTATATAAAACCTAAACAATTGTTCTAACTAATTCAAATAACATGGACAACCTGCTAGGAACCTTGTAATTTGATTGTCTAATAACTTGTCACTAAAAATATAGTCTTTTTATGTGTTTCCTGAACCAACTTAGACTAATATTTTTTAGGGTGCTTTAAAACGTTATATGATTATTCTTTGGCATAAAATCTGTTGTGAATCGGTATTTAGTAGAGGCCAACAATGGGCAATATAGGTCCTGACTATATTGTACCCTCACCCCGAACTCGGTTTTTGGTTCCTGACCATCTATGGAGTCATGACGGGGAAATCTACATTGGATTAGTCCCTAAGATGTCCCTTCCGTTTCAATATCCAATTAGGTTTACGATTCTTCCTCTAAAGAATTGTTGGCGACTTCTTTCAAAACATATTTTTAATAAATCCTTAATAATGAGGTGGTCAAATAAACGCGCTCACACCGCGTGTAGACATTAAAGGAATAAAAATCCACGCCTACAATAGTAGAGGAGCATATTAAAGGATTTTAGTTGGTAGCACGACGAATTTATGAGAAGTCGAGTCTATGGTAGAATAATAGATGTGAGAATTTGTTGAAGGATAATAACTCAAGGATAATTAGAATTGGACCAACGTAATTAACTTGTGCACTTGGCTTAAGTGGAACATATAAACATCTTATATGAAAGGAACGGCACCTTTAGCTTTGCTTTCCTTTTGACAAACAATTAGCAAAATGAACAAGAAGGGGAATATTACTCGACATTAGTGAGTCATCTATTTCCTTTCAACTCATGACTATGTAAGGAACATAGAAACAATTGTAGTGACACACTTTTACAAGTAAGATTAATTCACAAAAGCTCTACACATAAAACTTTGATATATATCAATGAGTCATTGGGAAAAACAAGGGAAAATAAACTTATTGCACGCATAGTAAGCGACTTCTCTATAATTTTCAAAGCCATATAAGTGGGCAAAATTTAAATACTTTCACAAGTTAAATGTAAGGAACTAGAGGTGCCATATGTTGTTCCCCTCACTAAGGCATCCAAAAGTCTAGTTTTTAACACTAGGAACACCCAATTTTTCTTAGGTTCCTTATACTAATACACATTAGACTTTTTTAATATTAAACTAAGTTTTAGACTCAAAGTTTGTATTAAGCATTAAACATGGTGAGCATCAATTCCTTTATCACAAAGTTCCTCTTTAAATTAAGATTCGTGTTCCCATGATAGGCACCCTTTAATGTAATGATCTACAACGACACACTTGTAACAACCGGGGTTCAAGTTTTGAATTACAAGACTTCTTACCTTTGTTTTTGTTTGATTTTTGAATTGTGTACATCTTCTTGATTTTCGGACAAGCTTCATTGTTTCTTCAACATCAAGCTCGGAAGATTCCTCTTCATCGGCCTTTAGTGCAAGTGCCCAATTTTCGAACCTATCTTCATGATGAGTTCCCACGTGCAATTCATGGGTCATCGGTGATCCGACTAAGCTGGTCTAGAGTAAACTTAGTAAAGTTCTTTGTTTCTTACAAAGCAGTGACTTTAGTCATCCATCTATCCAAGAAAAGACAATTCAATAATAATGTTACAAAAATCGAGTAAACATATCTCGGATTGACTCATACGGTTTCGTAGAAAATACATCATATATATTCATTAATAAGTCAATTTTAGATCTTTTAACTTCGTTAACTCTTTCATAAGTAACCTCAATAAGTTACGAGTCTGCTTAGTAGTCTTACACCTCTTAATACGATTGTATTCATAAGGTCTACAACGCAACTACTTAATAGCAAGAGCGATGATTTCCAATATTATGTAGTCTTTTGCATCTAACTTAGAGATGGGTTTAGGAACTACCTCATTCTTGTCATTTATAGTTGTGACTTTGAAGTCTCCAACCTTTATGACACCCCATACCAAATAATCTTCAAATATGATAAAGATATCCATTCGGTTCTTCTAGTATGTAAAGAACTTTCCATCAAACATTAGAGGTCTTAGAGTTGAATAGCCTTCTTCGAGTTTTTGAGTAGTATTCATCTTCTCCATAATCTTAACTGCATGATTTCTTGAGAAATCAAGAGTTCTTGCTCTAATACCAATTGTTGTTTATAATAGGAAGACACAACAAAAGGGCGGGTGAATTGTTGTATGACTAATGAGCATAACTTTTTGCGGAATAAAAAAACGATGAAGAAAACACACCAAGGGAACACAAAAGATTTTTACGAGGAAACTCCTTATCTCAATATAAAGAGAAAAACCTCGACCAAAACGGATTTTAACTCACTCTACTATAATAGGTAACCACCTTTGTTACACCGTATTATACTCTCTAGAGTTAAACTCTCACGTTCCTCTTCAAACTCGAAGTCTCAACAATAGTTCCTACAACTATTGTTCTCTCTCTCACGATTTAACTATAAGTCTTCTCTTGCTTTTCTCTTTACTACACTCAAAGCCTCATTTATATAGGAGTTCACTCAGACCTCCTTGACCCCAAATTCGAAATACAAAATAGTAGAATAATACTAGTTGGAAAAATCACAAGTATGATGAAGGAACAATGGAACTTATGGAATCGATATAGTACTGACTTAATTTGTGAAACTAAGATATTAGCTATCTATTTTTTTTCACTAAGTCAGACACACTTTTCAACTGGATTTTAACACTCTATCTATGGAGAAAACATGTATCGGATACTACTCCAATAACTGACCACTAAGCCTACAAATTAGGACATTTGCTTCATGTTCCTTTAGTTGGCAACCGAGCCTACAAAATAGGAACAAGCGACTCCACAAACCGAACGTGATATTTAGAACATGGTTAAAAGAAACATGTAACATTTATATTAGTTACAAGCGATTCATTACAACTAAATAAAGAATCATAAGTTAATTAAAATACTTTTCCTAGCAAGACTCTAATAAGATAGATAAACAAATCTTTTATATATTTTAAACATAATCTTTTTCATATTTTATCCTAAAATTATTCTATCTAATTAAACACTTCTTAAATCAGGGGATTTAATATATTCTTAACCACTATTATTTACTGAGATTCTAACTGATTAAAACACATGTTCATGAACACTAATGTAGCCAGTTCCTTTAGATGCAATCATAGCTCCCTAGATTTAACTTTATTCCTTAGACACAAGTTCTAAGGGAATAGTTCCCAGCTTAGGAACAATTTTCAGTTCTTTATAACTTTTGTTCCTTTAGATAATATATTTACTACAAGGTTGTGCCACCACTTAAATTCCATAAGCAACAGTTCATTGGCTTAAGGAACAACACAGATTCCTACCATACTTTAATTATAACCTTGTTTCTTACATGAAGCCTAGTAGTATACTTATACAATTAGACTTCTTCTCATGCATTTCTAGCTCTGGAACTTCTTCTCTTCTTCTTGGAATTTCCACTAGGAACTTCCTTTAGTATTATCCTTATGCACCAATGCACCATTATTAGTTAGTAAACCTTGCACACATAAAACTCAAAACCTATTTTATTACTTTAGCTTATCATTATCTAAACTATATTGGGTCAACAACTATCATGAATAATTAATTTGGCTTTGGAATTAGATTTTTATTTGAAATGGGTTTAAACATATTTTTGATTCAAAAAGGTTTTGGGCAAGACTTTTGATTGCTCCTCTTCAGTCTGGACAATTAGGACAACAGTATGTTTCATCAATGGGTACTAAAGGGGGAAACAGATTTATGTGTCTACAGCCACGGAGGAATTGAAGATTAATTTAAATTAATGATTGATTTGAATTACTTGTTGTTAGGGGAATTTGAATTATGATATTTTCTTATTAACAGCTTAATGAAGTTACGTCACGTGATAACTAGTTCGCCTGATAATTTAACATAATCAGGATATATCAAACTAAATTTTACCATATAAATAACTATTGTTTGGTAATAAAAATGATTAATACGGTAGAATAGTCCTTGTACTATAGTAATTTTGATATGAGATAGAACAAATTAATAATAACTAGTTTATTGCAACTATTGACTTAAAAATTAATAAATACTATTATAATTTATATAAACAATAACTACGTTCTAATAATATGTCAAATAGGTTTGATAAGTAATTATTATTAACTTACAACATAACTCCAAATAAGTTATCTAGTTATACAATATAATACTCTACAAAAGTGATAATAAATTCAATTCACATACGCGTTAAATTTAACACGAAATATATGTTCATATAAGTGTGGGTAACTTCAATCCAATAAATAAACTCTCAGGTCGTCCTAATCGTTAATGACATGAAATTATGGCTTCATCAACACTACAACGTATGGATCTCCATTTCAAACTGTTAGTTACAACTTAAATCAAGCACCCTAAACATCTCCTCCATTCCCCTCATTTCCATATATAATTCCAACACCACCTTGATAAACGATTTTAAGTGAGCCTTTCAAGGACCAAAAATCACTTTTCAAACTATATTCATAACTCCTAACAAGTATTTACTAAATATGTAGTACAGCCAAGTCAAGGTTCAATCCACAAGGAAATTCGAATTAATTAAAGTCTAAACGAGCTTAAATTACCTAGTTGAAGGGTATTTGGGGGTTTGAAAGATGTTGGTAAATTTTTTGAACAAAAGTAAGACTAAATCAAACAAGCAAATAAAATAGGAGTGAAAATTATCAAATGAGAAAACACTAGGGTTAAGGCTACTAGCATGAATAAAAAACGGGAAGAATGGTTATCAATGCAATTGCGAATCCAAAAGCAATAATTATGCAAGGTTTAATTCTCCTCTAAAATACTCAAGTCTTCTCTTGAATGGTTCTCAAGATTAATCGCTTAATCAATCAACTAAATTCTCTCTCGAATGGTCTTCACTTAATTGATCAAGAGATCAAATAAGCAAGGAAAACCGCTCGTAGAAGGATTCCCTTAATTTCTACCCAACATCTTGGCCTAGAAATTAAGTTGATTCATGTGGATGAGATTTGGGTTCAAAATTCGATTACAAACGTTTATAACCAAAATACCAAAGCAAAGATGTGATCAATATTTATCCTAAGGCCTCAAAACACCAAGATCAATGCATAATCATCATTAGATCACCACAATAGATTAACAACCAAAGAAAATCCCTAATTTATACTTTCACCCCAAACCTTAGATGGAAATCTACTCACTCATCATGGAATTCAAGCATAAAATTCTAAGATTTATAAGTAATCTAGCGCTAAACATGATTAATGAAGGATCAAGGGAAGAAAAACTAATAATTATGAAACTATAAACTATAAGATCTATACCTATGAATAAAGAAAGAAGAACAATAAGAAGAAGAATTATTGCTGAAAATTGCAATCTTGAATTAATCAAAATTACCTTAAAGATGGAGAATTCAATAATCATTAATCTAGAAATCTCAAATCTCATAGTTTTATTGTGTTTTCTCCCTCTAAGATAAATCATTATAAAATTCTTTAAAAACTAGAATAAAAGCAGAAGTTGAAAAGAGAATTCTAAGTATTGTTTTCAAACGGCATTAAGTGCCCTATAAATTTTCGCGGATTCCAAAGGTGGGGTGCACCTTTGCTTATGCCAGATAGATAGCTCTCCTAATGAAGTGGTGTGGGCGCACCTAAGAAATAGGTATAGGCGCACATCTGGTTCTGCCTTGGCCGGACAGCTGAACTTAAATCGCGCATGATTCCTTCGTTCAAGATCCAAAGCAATCTGATGACCAATCGTTGGAAAGCTATCAAAACGAGCTTTCAGCTCCAACTTGAATTACTTTCATCCGATTAGTGGTTTGGGATATGCATCTATTTGAACTGTCCTGTACGAGATTTTATTATGCTATTTGTTCCGTTATGCGGCAGACATAGGGCATGGTGCGGGTGCACCATTGCTCAACTTAGACTATATTTTCATTGCTTCCTTTGCCGACTCTTGAACTTGTAATCATCTTAGGTAGTCCCACCTACATTCAGAACAGGCAAAATAGAGTGAAGTAAATTTTGCTAGAAAGTCGGTCAAAAATGACCGAAAATCTAAAAAAATGTCACTATGATCAAGGATGATCAAGTGATTGAAATAGAAGGGACAAGGGTGAAGAAAGAAGGAAGAAATGAAAGAAAGAGGATTAGAAAGGAGCCAAAAGAAGCCGATAAGTACGTTAAAGATGCACTAATCAAACTCCCCCAAGCTTAGTGTTTTGCTTGTCCTCAACTAAACCAAAAATAAAGAAGAAGGAAAAAAAAGGAGAAAAAGATGCAAAAGATGTAATAGCTATAATCTTAAGCAGATTTATAAATAAAATGATAACTTATCTCTATTATATAAGCCAAGGGGGGAGCTATGGTGTCCCCTCTTGAAAAGACTTATATACCCTTAATCTCACAAAAAATAATAAAGAAAATATTTTCTTAATTCTTTCCTCATTTATAAATATGGGTAATAAGGAAAGTTCTACATTACCAAAAAAAAAATACATAAAAATGTGTAAAAAATAGGAAAATCACAATTGAAAATATAAACTGATGACTAAATCAATTTTCAAACAATTATAAAAGCAAAGTTTTACAGAGATTCTTACTATCTAAACTCTCAGTTGCAATAACAATTTAAGTAACATGCATTAACAAACCATAAAAGAATTAAGAGACTTAGAGAATATTCATTTTTTTTATTTTTTGGGGATCACAATTAGTTGGGATAATAAATATAAACTGATGACTAAATCAATTTTCAAACAATTAAAAAATCAAATTTTTACAAAGATTCTTACTATCTAAACTCTCAGTTGCAATAACAATTTCAAGTAACATGCATTAACAAACCATAAAAGAATTAAGAGACTTAGAGAATATTCATTTTCTTATTTTTTGGGGATCACAATTTGTTGGGATAATAAATAATTAAAGATATAAACATACATCACCAGACAATATCAATTTATAATTTATTTTTTCATTGAAGCACTACTCACCATAGTATGCCTAAAAACCTCAATTATCCAGCGACATTAAATTGAACTACTACTCATAAAATGTGCCTATAAAATATATGTATTTTTAAATATAAGAAAAACATAACCTAGATCATTGTTTAAAAGGAGAGTTGTTGAACTATCAACCAAATACAAGATAACATATCTTACCTCGACATAGTCCTTTCTAGAAAACATTACTCTTTACACCAGAGCAATGCGAATAAAAACCCACAACGCTCATTAATATTCACCATAAATATTATAAGTTAGTTTTTTTAACACTTTTTAATGTTACTTTTAATATTAATATACAGTCGCACACATTGCGTGCATATAGTGTTAGTTGTAATGAGCTTAAGCTTTCATATATATGAAGATAGTTTCTTATTAAGATTTGTAATTATACCTTATAAGAGTTTTAAAAAAAATCTGAGTTTTAGACGTAAAGAGTGAAATTACTTTTTCACTCTTGAGTTATTAAAAGAAAAGTAAAAACAAGAAAGGAGATTTATAGAACCATCTAGAATTCTTAGCAAAATCCATTTCCGATTTAACGTACCTCACTTGAACCAAAACCCCAAAAATGAAATCACCTCTTGTGTCTTTCACTCTCTCGCACATCCCCTCACTCTCGTCCAAAACCTCACGCCATCATGGTTAGATCTGGCGCGTACCGCGGGGCTTAGCGCGTTGTTGCCGACGCGCGGTGTTGTTCTATTTGCTTGTTACTGCTCGTGCTCTGGCGGTTCTGCCGCCGTGGCACCACCGTGGGTGTCGGCGCTACTGTGAAGCTGCCATCTTAATCTACAAATGCTTTTCATATTCGGTTCAGGTAGGCTTTGCTACTATTCCAATTCCTCTCTTGCTTAAAGCCAAAAATCTAGTCTTTGTTTGTTGAGGTATATCTTAAGTTCCATTATCTCAATAACTTTTGTATTTATGATGATATCAAATTCAATTTCTATTGATACAATCAAGTTCTGGCCTTGGTTTTTATGGGCTTGATCTATAAACCTATTCGGTTTTGTAATTATGAAGGTTATATTAGTTCAAATCTCAAAGTAATAATTTTGTTCCATTTCTTACTTAAGACTTAAATCAGATTTTTGAATTGGTATTGTGAGCTTCACTATTTTTGTTTGATCAGTAAATGTAATTGATATTGTATGAAAGTTTATAAATGAAATCTGCGAAATTTCCAAATAGGTTTCTTGCTAATGGGTTGAATATAATTTACCTTGTTATTCGAAAGTGTCAAAAGAGAATTATAAGCTAAAGGTGAGGGATAGGAATTATTTGGAATATGTTACTCAGAATCATTTTCTGTGGTATATGCTATTGTATATGGTTGATGTTGTTTAGATTAAAGAGGTGTAGTGAGATACTTCTCACGTGGGAATTAGTAAGAGTCATACTTAACTATTATTTTCATCATTGGAGTAAATTGTGGAGGTTTAAGTAATAGATAGAAATTTGGGTAGCTAATCTAGTTTATAAGGATCTTACTAAAGGGGGATGGTATATGTGAAATAGTTAAATGTTTGGAATATGTTAGAAAGACATTGACTACTATTTTCACAGTTTATTGTTGTTTCCTTGTAAGGAAAATTGTTGTGAAGTTATGTATCGAATTGGTGATCAATGACTTATGGGATATTGAGGATTGAGCATGAAATGGAAGTGATATTTGGACATCGAGATAGTGTTTTTGTAAGTTTCGGCTATGGAAGATAGTTTTATTCGAAAATTTGAAGTGAGTAGAGGTTGTCTAAGGATACCAAGTTCTGCTACACTAAGTCAATTTTGTTTCGTATTGAAGATATAATAGTATAAGTTAATCGATAACCCACGTTTTAAGATATTATATCAAAGTCATGGATATATGATTATAAGTATTTAAGTAAGAATTGTAGATATAATCCCAATGTCTTTATAAGTATAATATTTAGAGGTATTTCGTAGGCGTTGCAATAAGGATATAATTAAGTCTATGGGATGATAAGCTTATGGAACCTAATTATGTGTTCGCTACAATTCTACTATATATAGTTCTATGGTGTATAAATGTACCAAAAGTTTTATCTATATAATGTGATTGAGTGATCGAGTAAATTGTAATGGTTAAGTGCTTCTTGATTCAAGCTCGTTATACAAATTCCGAAATATGTTCAAGATAGTAAGATTTTTAAAATATTGGTTATCAACATTGAGGAATGCGGACTTGACTTTTGGAAGATACGAGTTTGGAAAGTCTGACTATAATACAAGGTTTCATGATATATATGTCTTATTTTGAGTTTTGCATGCTTGGAATTATTTGGGTCATGAAAAGTGCGAAGATAGAGATTTCAAAACTAAGCTATTGTTTGGAGATGTTTAGTACAAATTATGACTTGTGGAAGATTTAGCTATATGTCTGGATATATGATAATTACTGAAGTTAGCCATAAATCCTTTGGGATATTAGATGGAGTGTAAATTGTTGAATTTATGAAGTAAGCTTTCTGATTCTATTTTTATAAAGAAAAGAAGTTTATATCAAAAGTTAAACTCGATTATTTGGATATATCTTCAAAGAATCTTTGGAATTGAGTTTTATAAGATAGAAAAGCTATGTTGAAATGGCCGTAGGATAAGTTGCTTGTTGAAGAGTTCTACTTTGGAATGTAAGTTCTTATGAGAAAAAGTTAAGTTAGACAATTAAGGCTGTAATTTGGAGGTAAGATTCAGAGTGTAAATATCGTTTAGTAGATTAAGGATTTTACTACAGGAACTTCATGGATCCTTAAAGCATGCAAGATAAAGTAGTTGTAAATTTTGGGATAACATAAATCAAGTATGGAGAAGAAATATAATATAATAAGTCTTAGTACCTAAATTGTGAAAAACTGTATTCGAATTTCTACTATGAATATGGAACGGGGACAAATAAAAGGATTTTGAGATGTCATCCTCTAATTGAAAGAGTAAGGTTAAGAGTGGAAAGTTGGGGAAATATAAATCTTGTATGATGAAACGCTTGGGAACTAGTGAGATGATTTGATAAAGGAATAAATACGGAACTAACATTAATATGAACATTGAATTCAATATTCGAGAAGTACTGTTTTGAGTTATAGATTTAAGATTAAAGTGGACTATGAGTTTAAGTATCTGAAGTTAGAATAAATTTCAAACAGATAGCTGGATCATGGTATATCTATTCATAACATGGAAAGCTAGAGTTAGTTATTTTTATTTATAATAATAATGATAGACGATTTACTATGGTACGTATAATATGGTCTTGGAAGTATGAAGTATTTTGGCAATAAAGTCTGGACAAATAACTAGTTAGGATATCAAGTTTAAAGTAATGAGGTGTGAGTTCTAGTATGTTTGGGAATGTATGTGATGATAATTTTAGATTATCTGCAAGTTTGGCTACTAAAAGTTAGGAAGTTCAAGTAAGAAATAACATAATAATTAAGATAAGGGGGTTAAACGCCCCATTACGATAATGGAAGAATTAATTATAATTATAATATATAAGTCCGAACTTCACAAGTTTCACCTAAATTACATAGTTCTAAGATGTTTTGTACTATGAGACTAAGTAGATGTGATATGTATTTTTAAATGTAGGGATATGAGAGATGAATAATTTAATGTTATTTTATTTTGACTACATAAAGTTTAAATAAGAGTTAAATTTCTATTTTGGAACTCTAATCCTTCATGAAGCTGTGTTGTGTTTTGAGTTTCAAATATGATAAGCTTATAAAATTAGACTATATTTCCTTTAAAGCATATTTGAGTAGTTTTCAACAAAAAGATGTTTTGAAAGTTAATTTAATATTGGAAACTTGAGTATACAGTGTTTATTAAACAATTTGAGTTTGTATATGAAATACTCAAATGTGATTATGTTATGAGATTTTGACATATTTGACTCGAGAAGTATGAATTTCAGTTTCAGAAAATATTGAATTATGAATTATGTATTTTAATTCTGTTTTTGTGGAGGAGAAGAATCTGCTAGATTAGTGATGAACAACATTTTGTATTATGTATTTTTGTATTTTGGGGACATGTCTCGAAAAGTCTTACAGGCAGTAGTACATAACAGAAGAGGGAGACGTCCCTTGTAAAAGTTCAGAGAATGCGTGTGGATGGCAACTCTATATGTGTTCTCTTCCCCAGTATAATATGATATATGATTTCTGAAAGAAAATAGAATATGTATTTGAATATTCAAGTGGTTTCGTGGAAAGTTATTTCAAACTTTATTTCCCAAGTAATGTTTTACTCTCCCAAGTCTATGGAATTCATGTGCCGAATGTGGGAATGACTTACTAAGAAACTCGTTACGAATTTATGAAAGGAGTTATCTATGTTACTCATATTTGGATATAAAGGATATTTTATTTGAAATACAGAAGCTGGAGATATTACTATGCCTTAGAATATGTCAGAGTTCATTTTGAAAGATCATACTAGATTCTAGGGAATTCTTATAGTTCCTCCAATTGAAGTATATACTATTTATTTTGTGAGATATTCGTATTATTATTTTAAACAAGTAACATTATAAATTATGTTCAAGTATTTGTTATATAATTCTTCTATTATGACTTTTCTGTATCTTAATTTCAAATGTCTCGTAAGATAAACATAAATTTGTTAATACATTTTAAGCCACCAAAAAGATTTTCTGGTTGGATAATGTGTACTCGGTTTCGCTGATTTTGTTCTTGGAACCTATCCTGGTGGGGGCAGTGTTCAATGTTAATGATTATTGTAGGAAATATTGAAGCTAGCTCTAGTGTGGTTAAAGGATCATGAGTATTATAAGAGATGATTTTCGAATGAGCTATGGTGAAGATTATATAGTTAAATTGAAAAGAACTCTTTTCGGAGACTCGGTTGATCATTTCATGTAAATGTATTTATATATTGGGATGTTGTTGTGGGGTTACAAGGGGAGTTATAAGGTGCTCAAAATTCACCCACCTTTCTTACTTCAAAAAGTCTGATTTTTGGGACAGCATTGGAAGGAGTTTTAGTTCCATGATTTAAAAATCGTTACGAAGGTCCAAGCGCTAGAACGATAAATAAAAATACCAGCTCAAACGCGCAATTTATATACTAGAAAATATATAATTTATAATCAAATAACTTTTATTAAAGTTGAAAACAAATAATAGAAGATATAATATTTTTAAAGAGTAAAATATTCTAATTTTAACTGAAAAATAATAATTAAGGGAAAATAACTCGAAGAAGTTATGAGCGAAATCCGTGGTGTTACACCTTATGTTATAAAAGGACCCTTTTGGTGATCAATTGTTTGACACAGTTTTTTATTAAGAATTTTAGGACTCCTTGTATATTCTCTTTGTTTTCTCCATTATAGTGAAGAAGCTCTCGAATCCCTCACCTGTGGAGGTAGGTCTAATTTGACCGAACCACGTAAATCCTTGTGTTCTTCTTGTTTATTTTCTTTATCGTTTTTCTCATCCTTATTATTTTGTTTACTCGTTCCGCATTTATATTGAGATTTTGTCTTATTGTGAGAATGATGATTTTAGAGTAAATGAGTTTTAAGTTAAGGGTAATGGAGAACTCGAATCGAAGTTTGGTGATTATTGTTTCTTTTGAGATAATCAATCATTTGAGGCAGTAGAGTAAGTTATAAACTACCTGATTTTATTCTTGTTCGAAATGTTTTATAAACTATTTATTCTAAAATGCTTTAAAGGAATTGTGTTTCAAATTTCGCGGACGAAATTTATTTTAAGGATGGTAGCATGTAATAGCCATATTCTTAAGCAGCTTTTATAAAATGATAACTTATTATAATTAGCTTAAGCTTTTATATATAAAGATAAGTTTCCTTTTAAGATTTGTAATAATCCCTTATAAGAGTTATAAAAAAAAACTGAGTTTTAGATGTAAAGAGTGTAATTATTTTTCTCCGTTGAGTTATTAAAAAAAAGGAAAAACAAGAAAGGAGATTTGTATAACCATATAAAATTCTAAGCAAAACCCATTTCCTATTTAACTTACCTCACTTTGACCAAAACCCCAAAAATGAAATCTCTCCTGTCTTTCACTCTCTCGCACTTCCCCTTACCCTCGTTCAAAACCTCATGCCACCATGGTCACGTCTGGCGCGGTCCGCGATGTGCTGAGCGCGTTGTTGCCGCCACGCGGTGCTGTTCTTGGTTCTTCTTTCCTTCTTCGCTGGTTGTTGGGTATGTTCTTTCACACTCTGTTCTACTTGCTTGTGTTGCTCGTGGTCTGGCGGTTCTGCCACCGTGGCACCACCGCGGGTGTCGCGCTATTGTGAGGCTGCCATCTCAATCTACAAATGCTTTTCGTATTCGGTTCATGCAGGCTTTGCTACTATTTCAATTAATCTCTTGCTTGAAGCCAAAAATCAAGTCTTTGTTTGCTGTTGTATATCTCAAGTTCCATTATCTCTATAATTTTTGTATTTATGATGAAATCAAATTCAATTTCAATTGATACAATCAAGTTCTGGCCTTGGTTTTTGCGGACTTGATCTATAAACCTATTCGGTTTTGTGATTATGAAGGTTATATTAGTTCAAATCTCAAAGTACTAATTTTGTTCCATTTCTTACTTAAGACTTAAATCAGATTTTTGAATTGGTATTGTGAGGTTCACTATTTTGGTTTGATCTGTAAATGTAATCGATATTGTTTGAAACTTTATAAATGAAATCTGTGAAATTTCCAAATAGGTTTCTTGCTAATGAGTTGAATATAATTTACCTTGTTATTCGAAATTTTGAAATAAAATTATAAGGTTGAGGTATAGGAATTATTTGGAATTTGTTACTCGGAATCATTTCCTGTGATTTATGCTATTGTATATGGTTAATATTGTTTAGATTAAAGAGGTATAGTAGTGAGATACATCTCACGTGGGAATTAGTAAGAATCATGCTTAACTATTATTGTCATCATTGGAGTAAATTGTGGAGGTTTAAGTAATAGGTTGAAAATTGGGTAGCTAATCTTATTTATAAGGATCTTAGTAAAGGGGGGATGGTATTAAGGAGGCTATGCGAAATAGTTATGTGCTTGGAATATGTTAGAAAGACATTGACTACTATTTTCATGGTTTAATGTTGTTGTTTCCTTGTAAGGAAAATTGTTGTGAAGTTATGTATCGAATTGGTGATCAATGACTTATGGGATATTGAGGATTGAACATGAAATGGAAGTGATATTTGGACACCGAGCAAAGGTACATATTGTCCCTCCAGCTTATAATTACACTTGTTTGCGCAACTGCAAGTTGTATGAATTTCATGATTTTATTAAGAGAAATTAGATCTGACTTGAAACTTCTTATGGATTTAAGATTATAAAGTTCAACTTGTTGAAGGTATGATTTATAAATATTTTGTTTTTCGGATTTTTCATAGCATATAATTTAATGCCAAGTGTTTGAGTATATATTGTTTAGCATTGATTTCCTAATTTTGAATTGAGATATATTTTTGTAAGTTTTGGCTATGGAAGATAGTTTCATTCGAAAATTTGAAGTAAGTAAAGGTCATCCAAGGATACCAAGTTCTGCTACACTAAGTCAATCTTGTTTCGTATGGAAGAATATTCTGCTTTTGGAGATCTAATAGTATAAGTAATCGATGACCCACGTTTTAAGATATTATATCAAAGTTATGGATATCTGATTATAAGTATTTAAGTAAGAATTGTCGCTATAATTCCCAATGTCTTTATAAGTATAATATTGAGGGGAATTTCGTATGCTTAGCAATAAGGGATATAATTAAGTCAATGGGATAATAAGCTTGTGGAACCTAATTAGGTGGTCGCTAAAATTCGTCTATATATAGTTCTATGGTGTATAAATGTACCAAAAGTTTCATCTATAGAATGCTATTAAGTGACTGAGTAAATTGTAATGATCAAATGCTTCCTGATTCATGCTCGTTATACAAATCCCAAAATATGTTCACGATACTAAGATTTTTAAAATATTGGTTATCAACGTTGAGGAATGCGGACTTGACTTTTGGAAGATATGAGTTTGGAAAGTCTGACTACAATACAAGATTTCAGGATATATATGTGTAATAGCCCTATTTTGAAAAGTGTTTATTAAATACTAATTATATTTATTACGTTAAATATGTGTCGGGTCGCTTATTTAAATTTAAATTTGTTATGTTTGAAATATGTCTATTATTTTAGTTTTATAAAAAGTATTGTTAAAAATATTTCGGGTGATAAGTATCAAAAATTAGTTGAGTGGTATTTTGCCAATTAAGAAACCAAAAGTCGGTTCCTCATTTTGTTCCTTAGTCAGTTGATTTTGGAATTCTTAAAATCCTAAAATTCCAATCATACTCGTGTCACTCTCTCTCACGCACCTCATCTTCTCTCTCCTCGATCTCCCTTGCTTGCCGTGAAGAACCCCAACCCATTTCCTCTCGCCTCGATCTTCCTCTCACCCCTGACTTTTCTCCACCGCCCCTCGCTTAAGCTCGCCATAGCCTCATTTCATCTCGCCGCTGCAAGCAAGGAGCGATGTTGTCCCCATTTTCTCTCTCCTCTCGGTGTTGACCGTGTTACCCCTGTTCGTGTTTGTGGTTGTTGGTGCCGTCGCGCCATTCTCCAGCCCCGCCTTGTTGTTGGGCGGTGCTGCGGCTGCCACCACTTACTGCCGCCATCCTCCTCTCTCCTAGTTTGTGGCTGCTGTTGTTGTTATTGCCGCTGCTTTGTTCTTTCTTGCGGTGTTGCTCGGTCGGTGCTGCGGTGTTTCTCCCGACGTTTGGTCGGTGCCATTCCTTTCCTCTTCTCGTTTTACTCATGGTGGTTGTCAAGGTACTAAACGAAGTTGCCTATCTTCTTGCTTTACCAATCAAGTTGGGTTAATTATGAACTGGAAATGTTATTGTGTTGTTTATATTGTTGATTGAGTTTCATATTTATATATGTTGCAAAGAATCAGTTTCTTAATCTAGATTCTAATCAGTTTTGTGGCTGTTGCTGTTGAGATAATTTGGATGTCAATTGTTGAGTTAAGGATGATAATGGTAGAGGAATTAAGTTAATATTAAAGTTAGTTTAGCAAGTTTGATTATATGATTTGGTTGGGTTCGTGATGGAATTCTAATTACAATTGAAATTGGGTTGGCTTCTTTGTATGGAGTTTAGTGAGTAATATATTTACATATAAGGATTTAATCAATAAAGGAATTAGTTGGACTAAGACAACTCACTTTCTATATGGAGTGAGAACGTAAGAAGTTAGCAAGAAGTAATGTAAACTTCTTATGTTCTAATATTGATAGAAAGTTAACACTTTTTAAGTAATATACATGTTGTCAAAGTATAGTAGTAATTGAAGCTCACTATTGAGTTATAGGTTAAGAGGATAGCAATTAAGAAGTTCTAATGGTTATGTTAATTTGTCAAGTACTATTTAACTGGACTCTAAGACTCAAGTAATCATGTAGTTTACTTACCTCAAGGGAATGGGATATGTAAGTGTTGATAATAATACTAAGAATATTAGAAATAGTTGCATTATTCATAAAGTCGTACAAGGTTAATCTGGAAATAGATTTGAGTTAACTCGAGTTTAGGAGAAGTTATTAATACGTATAACTCTTTTAGTAGTATGTAATAAGTGAAACTAGTAGTTTAATGAACTACTTTCATAATAGTCACATGTTCTGAAGTAAGATGTAATTCACTTCTTTGTCTAAGTAATTAAGTTGTATTGTGTAAATAGCACTTGAGTTAATTAAAGTTAGCTTGTCAGATTCAAATTAATTAGTTTCTAATGGAAATATGTATTAGTGTATTAGTTAGTACCAAACATGGTAATGTTTCTTGTTTCTAAGAGTAAACACTAATTGATGAGGTGATAATGATTTAATTATGTGATGGTTAGGTTGCATTGTTCATTAATTGAAACACGAAGATGAAATGTTATTGTTTTATGGTTTAAATAATGTGCATTGGTGTTTGAAAGTGATCTAAATATCTAGAATGTAATAAGAATTCTAGCTATGAGTTGTTAGTTGTGAAGTTCTTTAGTATATGTGAATTAACTTAGTAATCTTACGAGAATGTATTAATTATATAACTAGATTGGTTTTCTAAAATTGTTAAGTATAAGTCTAAGAAGATAATTAATTCGATAAAAGACTACCATAAGGTGTATTCTTGAATAATTAGTTCCTAGAAGAGGATATAATCTGATTAGAGTTGTCCAATGATGATAAGCGGAAGGATTAGTTCTGTAAAAGCGAACTAACTTAACTAAATAATTCACATGACGTTGGAAAAAGGATTCACTTATTATGGTTAATAATATAAAGGGTATCGGATATAATTTAATTAATTATAGACTAGATTAGTGAGATTATGTTTACTAATAGAATTTGTGTAAATCGAGTAATATAAATAGTCAGACTATTCGATTAGTGTTCACTAAAGCAAGTTGGTATCTAAGATTACTTAAGTAAGTATATGCGCGTGAATTAGTTCAATGTAGCCTCGGGTATATGATTGGGTAACTTTCTAATTGGAATGAGGTAGACTCGTTCTATAATGTTATAAGTATTTTATATGTATCTCAATTGGTAAAGTTAGATTTCTAATAAGGAATTGTGGTATGTTGTAAAAGGGAATAATTGAGTAAAAGATATTCTATATTTATGCTCAACAAGAGTTGCTGCTAAGCGTGTTGTGATGGATGTGATTGTTGAACTTATGTTGATTGTGTGAGAGTCGTTTTCAAGTAAAAGCCACCAAAGCATGTTTTAATCTTGTTTACGAGTTTAGTACTCAGCTTTGCTGATGTGTTGTATGTTGTTTTGTCATTTCTGTGGTCTGTCACTTGGTGGGTGGCAGTTTTCATAAATGTTTCAGGTTGGAGCCGTGCGTTCTTTTAGGAGTGGATGATATTATGCGCTGGAAGACTACTTATAGTGTTGTATTTGATTTCAAAGTGAGGATGCTTGACTTTGTAATAATTAGTTATCAATTATTTGTTTTTGATTTTATATATTTAAGAGTCGTTAGTGCTCTAGATTCTCTGTTGGTGTTCTCCGCAAAAGCGTTGAGGCTGTTGAGTTTTGGAGTTGTATTATTGTATTTATTAGAATAGTAAACAGGTTTAAATTATTTCCCGCTTGAGAGTTGTCCTATTTTCATAGGGAACTCTGCTGGATTTTCTATAGGAATTTATTAGAGCAGAGCCTGAGAATCAGGGCCGTGTTGTAGTAGTTAATCTAGATTGAATAGAGTTTGGAATTGAGTTCCACATTTTCCGATGTTGTTCGGTGAGTGTGATGGTAATAGTCCGGATTATCTCGATCGGGGTCCTTTTTGCTGTACTTAATCCTCTTTAAGCTGGTTCGAAAAACCCGGGCTATTACAATATGTCCTATTTTGAGTTTTGCGTGCTTGGAATTATTTGGGTCATGAAAAGTTCGAAGATAGATTTCAAAAGTAAACTATTGTTTGGAGATGTTAAGTATAGTACAAATTATGACTTGTTGAAGATTTAGCTATATGTTTTGATATATGATAATTACTGGAGTTAGCATAAATACTTTGGGATATTAGATTGCGTGTGAATTGGTGAAATTATAAAGTAAGCTTTCTGATTCTGTTTTTGTAAAGGAAAGAAGTTTATATTTAAAGTAAAATTATATTACTTGGAGATATCTTCAAAGAATCTTTGGAATTGGGTTTTATAAGATAGAAAAGCTATGTTGGATTGGTCGTAGGATAAGTTGTTTGTTGAAGAGTTCTACTTTGGAATGTAAGTTGTTATTTCAAAAAGTTAAGTTAGACAATTAAGGTTGCAATTTAGAAGTAAGATTTAGAGTGTAAATGTCGTTTAGTAGATTAAAGGAATTTGCTACAGGAACTTCATGGGTCCTTAAAGCATGCCAGATAAAGTAGTTGTAAATTTTGGGATAACATAAATCAAGTATGGCAAAGTAAATTGGATACAATCCGTCTTGCGTGGATCCGATTCACATTAAAAATAGTGTGGACCAGGCCTAGACATGTGTGCCCCACTACAAACTAGTCACTCCCGCTTTCCAAAATCCGCGCGATTTTCTCTCTCTTCAATAATATTCTCTCGTCCTAAAATTTTAACAAAAACAGTTGTTCTGAACAAAAATACACTATATCATTTTAAAATATACTATATCATGTTAAAATACACTATCATGTCAAACACTATAATGATCGATTATGATAATTTTGTGTAATATACAAATAAATTACACTATAACATTTTTAAATACACTATATCATGTCAAAACACATTATATCATGCAACTCTATCATGTCAAAAAACACAGCAAAATACTATCATGTCAAAATACACTATATCATTTCAAAATACACTATATCATGTCAATATACACTATAACATGCAACACTATCATGCCAAAAAACTCAGCAAAACACTATCATTTTAAAATACACTATATCATTTTAAAGTACACTATATCATTTCAGATTAGATTATAACATGCAATACTATCATGCCAAAAAACTCAGCAAAACACTATCATTTTAAAATACACTATATCATTTTAAAATATATTATATCATGTCAATATACACTATAACATGCAACACTATCATGCCAAAAAACTCAGCAAAACACTATCATTTTAAAATACACTATCATTTCAAAATACACTACTCCCTCCGTCCCAGAAATACTCTTTACACTTTCCATTTTCATCTGTCCCAGAATACTCTTTACACTTCTATTTTTGGATATGACCCACTATTATTTTAATCCTTCTACCTTTTAAACATTGGCCCACACTCTCTCTCCTCCAAATAAAATAATACCACTCCTATTACATATCAACTCTAACCATGGCCCACATTCTCTCTCCTTAAAATAAAATAATACTACTTTTACTAACTACTAACTCCTATCACATCTACTTTTCAATATAATAACAATTGATAACCAAACAATAACTTATCATCTAAAACTACGTGCCTTGATAAGTGTCAATAGTATTTTGGGACGGAGGGAGTATATTGTTTCAAAAATACATTATCAGGAGAGTGAAGTTATCAGAGGACAGAGAAGTTATCAGGAGAGAGAAAAATAGGGGAAGACTGAACGCGGCAAAAACGGAAAGTTGTAATCATTAAAACTCACGTGAGATGGATAAGGTGCACACTAAGTTAGTGTGCACCGGGTCCATATTAGTTTTTTTTAATTGGATATATGAGGTGTATATTAGTAATATAATAGTTCACGAGATGAGTTATGGATCGAAGGAGAAGAAAATAGTATAATAAGTCGTAGTACCGAATTTGTGAAAAACTATATACGAATTTCTACTATGAATATGGTGGGGGGACAAATAAAAAGATTTAGAGATGGCATCCTCTAATTGAAAGAGTAAGGTTAAGAATGGAAAGTTGGGGAAATGTAATTCTTGTATAATGGAACGCTTGGGAACTAGTGAGATGATTTAATAATGGAATAAATATGGAGTTAACATCAATATGAACATTGAGTTCAATATTAGAGAGGTACTGTTTTGAGTTATAGATTAAGTGGACTATGAGTTTAAGTATATGAAGTTAGAATAAATTTCAAAGAGATAGCTGGATCATGGTATATCTGTTCATGACATGGAAAGCTGGAGTAAGTAATTTTTGATTTACAATAATAATGATAGACAATTTACTATGGTACGTATAATATGGTCTTGGAAGTATGAAGTATTGAGGCAATAAAGTGTGGACAAATAACTAGTTAGGATATCAAGTTTAAAGTAATGAGGTGTGAGTTCTAGTATGTTTGGAAATGTATGTGATGATAATTTTACATTCTCTGCCAATTGGGGTACTAAAAGTTAGGAAGTTCTTTTCACCTTAAAAAATTAAGTTTCAGGTTCAATCAGTTCAATACAGTTCAGTTCAGTTAAGTTTCAATCAGGTCCAATCAGGTCAATAAGTTTCAATCATGTCCAATAAGGTCCAATAAGTTCCAATCAGGTGCAATAAGTTTCAATCAGATCCAATCAGGTATAATCAGGTCCAATAAGTTCCAATAAAATCCAAATAGTCAATGATTAATAAATTTTAATTAAAATTTTAATTAAAGTACCACTATGATTATATAGTATTATATTTATATTATTGTCTATTATTTTATAATTCATGTTACTATTAGCTGATTATGTTAGTGTTAAATTTTTTAAAGTACCACTATAATAATATAGGCCCTGTTCTTTTGAACTTATTTTGGCTGAACTGAACTAAACTTATTTTATTTTTGCTGAACTGAACTTATTTTTGCTGAACTGAACTTATTTTTACTTATTTTTGCTGAACTGAACTTATTTTTACTTATTTTTGCTGAACTGAACTTATTTTTGCTAAATAATAAATAAATAATAATAATAATAATAATAATAATAATAATAAAAATACTAATAAATAATAAATAATAAATAATAAATAATAATAATTAAAATAATAAATAATAAATAATAAATAATAAATAATAAATAATAAATAATAAATAATAAATAATAAATAATAAATAATAAATAATAAATAATAAATAATAAATAATAAATAATAAATAATAAATAATAAATAATAAATAATAAATAATAAATAATAATTAATAATTAATAATAATAATAATAATAATAATAATAATAATAAATAATAATAATAACAAATAATAATAATATTAATAATAATAAATAATAATAATAAGAGTAACAAATAATAATAATATTAATAATAATAAATAATAATAATAATAAGTAATAAATATTAAATAATAAATAATAATAATTAAAATAATACATAAATAATAAATAATAAATAATAATAATAAATAATAAATAATAATATAAATAATAATAATAATAATAAATAATAATAATAATATTAATAATAATAAATAATAATAATAATAATAATAATAAATAATAAATAATAATAACTAATATAATTAATAAATAATAAATAATAATATTTATAATAATAATAAATAATAAATAATATATAATAAATAATATATAATAAATAATAATAATAATAATAATAATAAATAATAAATATTAAATAATAAATAATAATTATTAAATAATCAATAAATAATTAATAATAATTAATAATAAATAATCAATAATAAATAATTATAATTATAATTATAATTACAATAAATAATAATAATAAATAATAAATAAAGAATAAAAAATAAAAAATAAAAAATAAAAATAAAAATAATAATAATAATAAATAATTAAAATAAATAATAAATAATAAATAATAAATAATAAATAATAAATAGTAAATAATAAATAATAAATAATAAATAATAAATAATAAATAATAATAATAAATAATAAATAAATAATAATAATAATAAATAATAATAAATCATAATAATAATAAATAATAATAATATTAATGATAATAATAATAATAAAAATTATAAATTATAAATTATAAATTATAAATAATAATAATTAAAATAATAAATAAATAATAAATAATATTAATAAATAACAAATAATAATAAATAATAATAATATTAATAATAATAATAATAATAATAATAAATAATAAATTATAAATAATAAATAAATAATAAATAATTATAATTATAATTAAAATAATAATAAATAATAAATAATAAATAATAAATAATAATAATAATAAATTATAAATAATAAATATTATATAATTAATAATAATAATTAAAATAATAAATAAATAATCAATAATTAATAATAATAAATAATCAATAATTAATAAAAAATAATTATAATTATAATTATAATAAATAATAAATAATTAATAATAATAATAATAATAATAATAATAATAAATAATAATAATAAATAAAAAAATATAAAAACAAAAAATTAAAATAAAATAAAAAAAAAAATTACAAATTCATCGTTATTATAATTATAATATTAATAAGGGATATTATCTCAAATAACCCTGACATATAAGCCTTTTTCCCAAATAACCCCGACATTTTCACCCCTATCTCGGATAACCCTAAACTTGTATTTTGTCATTAAACTTGACGGAATTGCTAACGGCGTTAATTTCTCCTCTTCTACAACAAACTCAACTCCTCAAACCCAGAACTCACATCTTCAAACTCACTCATCAATGGCGTCCAACTCCATTCTCTCTCCCCTCAAATTTTCCTCTTTCCTTTTTCCATTTTTTCAACAAAAAGAAAGAAGATTTAGCACCTTAAGAAATTTAAAAATAAAAATTCGCATATTAGAAAAGGACATCTAACATACAACAAAATCAAAATTTAAGCAACCCAAGTTGAACAACCAAAATTCAACGCACATCAGTCATCAACCAACAAATTATCAACAGAAAATTGACGTGTTCATCATGAAACATATCAAAAGTTAACATGAAAAATTGATCTCTGAAACTAGAAAAAAGAAAATACAAGAAGCAAACATGGTAGCAGCAATGAAAAAAGAAAATGGAAATTGGAGACCCAAGCCATGAAACTGAAGAAAAAAATACCTTGTCAACCTAACTTTAAACTAATTACTATAGGGCTTTGAATAATTTTGCCTCTCGGTAATTAGGGGAACACAATTTTGGGCACAATTGCTCGTGCCGCGTGTATCTATACCTCTCTATCACTCCTTGAAAATCTAAATTTTAAGGTTTTAAAATATAGCAAGAAACATTTTTTCAATTAGCAAACCATTATCACTTACATTATCATTTAACAAAATCAAGTCCAATTGATAAACCCAAGAATTTTCTTTAAGTGTTTGATGAGCATAAGCAGGGGATGCGTGAGAGGGGAGAAGCTTGGGGTTTTGAGATTTGGTCTTCAACTGGGTGAATAATTAGATGAACCAGCTTTAATTTGTGGTTGTTGCAATTGAAGACATGAAGAGGGAGAAAAGTTGTGGCTTCCTCAAGATGAGACACGAGAAAAATGAGTGAAAAACGTGACAGAAGTGCAAGTAGAGATGAGAGGGAGAGGATTTCAGTAGCGTTCTTCATTATTCCGTCGAAAATGGCAAATGAGAGAGGGAGAATGATGGAAAATTTGAGGAGAAAGAGAATGGAGTTAGACGCCATTGATAAGTGGGTTTGAAGGTGTGAGTTATGGGTTTGAGGAGTTGCATTTGTTGTAGAGAGGATGAAGAAGAGAAATTGTTTTTTTTTTCTTAGTAAAAGTCAAACTAAGTTAGGGTCCAATTAACACCGTGTCTAATTCCGTCCAGTTTAATGACAAAAATCAAGTTCAGGGTTATCGGAGACAGGCCTGCCAAAGTCAGGGTTATATTGGAAAAAGGTCTATAAGTCAGGGTTATCTGAGATAATATCCCTATTAATAATAATAACAATATGAATAGTAATATTGAAAACAAAAATAATAATTACAACATTAATAGTAATACTGAACTTATTTTTGCTGAACTGAACTTATTTTTGCTGAACTGAACTTATTTTTACTTATTTTTGCTGAACTTAACTTATTTTTACTTATTTTTGCTGAAAATAAGTCCAAAAGAACAGGGCCATAGTATTATATTTGCATTATTATCTATTATTATATTATTCGTAATATTATTAGCTGATTATATTATTATTAAAAAATATTATAATCATGGTTAAATAAGGTTAATAATAACAATCATCATAATTATAATATTTTGCAATTCGTCTTTAAATAACTAGAGATAACATGTTTTCGTTACTAATAACAATGAAAGATGTAAATGTTATCAATCGATTTCCTACTAGTGCTTTATGAAATCAAAGCAAAACTATTAGATATATTAGTGGTGAAAGTTGTGTATAGGCAAGCATATAAATAGTATTTTTTTTTGTTAAAATGTTAATCATAAGAGATAATTAATATTACTATTTTTCGAAGGATAAATTTTAATAATTATTATGTCATAATAAATTTTGAGGGATAGTATTTATGTTAGAGGTAATATTTATGTTATTGCTCATCAATTTTTTTGTCAAATAAGGTCAAATAAATTTCAATCAGGTCCAATAAGGTCTAATAAGTTTCATTCAGGTTCAATCAGGTCTATTAAGTTCCAATCAGGTCATTAAGTTCCAATCAGGTCCAATAAGTTTCAACAGGTCCAATCAAGTTGAATAAGGTCTAATCAGGTCTAATCAGTTCAGTTCAGATAAGTTCAGTTCAGTTCAGGGTTTTTCAGGTGAAGAGAACGCACCCTAAGAAATAACATAATAATTAAGAGAAGGGCTCTCTCCTCTCTCTAGAATTTGAACTGAGCACTGTTCCATTCATTATTGTTCCATTGATTTTCGATTTGATTCTCGACAATTGCTGAAGCCATGCCAAAAGGATCATAAAAGGGAAACGATGGATAAAAATCAAAACAACCAGTTAAAATCGTGAAGAAACCTCAATCAGAAGATGCGAAGAAGAAAAAGAGTGTGAATGAGATCAATGATGTTGCAGCGCTGAGTTGGACTACGGAGGAAGATCAAGATGATGATTCAACTGCTTATGTGGTTTTGAATGCTTCAAATCTGGATAGAGCAAATTTTGAGGCTTCGAGAACTCATGATGCGAATCAGGTGAATCCTTCTCCTCACCCTATGCACCAATTGGCTAGTAATATTGTTTCTAATAAGAACTGGAGATATAACATGTTTGAAACTATAAGAGAAGAAGGAATAGATTAGCTCAGCCTAATAGGCACGAAAATATGAAGGAGAATGAGGATGTGCATAACTGATGATGATGTTAAAACTGAAATTGAATTCTAGAATTCTGCTATTGTGTGATATGGTTTAGGAATAAAACCTCCATATAGAATAATCAATGGCTTTGTGAGACGTATTTGGAGCAAATATGGGATTGATAGAGTTGTTATGAACGCTAATGGAGTATTTGTTGTGAGATTTCGTAATTTGAAGGGTAAGACTAAGGCGATGGAAGCTGAACCTATCATGTATGATAAAAATCCAGTTATCATGAAGTCATGGACTCTAGATTCTGATAAACTGTTAGAAACAGTGAAGGTAGTTCCTACCTGGACTAAACTGCCTGGGGTGCCTTTGAAATATTGGGGTCAAAATGCTCTAAACAAGATTGCAAGATTATTTGGCAAAGCAATTAGAATAGATAGGGCAACAACACAAAAAGACATAATTGAATTTGCTCGAGTGCTTGTGGAGGTGAATGTGAAGCAAGATTTTACTGCTGAAGTACAGTTTGTGAATGAAAAAGGTGATAGAATGACTCAGCAGACTCAATATGAGTGCAAACCTATTATGTGTGGGGATTGTAAAGGAATTGGTCATTCTGTAGAGGAGTGTAGACAAAAGAAGTATGAAGTTGCTCTTGTAAAGTTGAAGCCAAAGCAGATTTTGGTTCCCAAAGCTCCTAACGTAAGAGTAACTCACCAACAACCTCTAGTGAAGCAGGTTCAGAAGATAAATGATAGGAAAAAGGACACATCATCAGGGGATAAAACTCGGAAGGATAAAGAAGTGCATAAAGAAATGTGATAAATGTAGTACATATTGAGAAAGGGGCAGAGGTAGTGAATGATGTGCAAGGTCCTGTAGCTGTACAAGAAGTGGAAGAGCCTGAAGGAAGTGCAGGTAGGGGAGGAGGAAGTTTCACCTCATGGATATAATTAGTGTGTGGAATGTAAGAGGCTTGAATAGCCCTCAGAAACATAGTGAGGTATGAAATTTACTATCTCATATAGGGTTATTTGAATTTCTTAAGACTAGGGTAAAGGTAGTTAATTTTCCTAACGCCTTACCTCAGGTGTGTTCTGGATGTTCTATAGTCACTATTTATAAATTCCATCATGGTGGAAGGATTTGGTTAGTTTGGCATGCTAGTGTGTTTGTTGTGAATGTGTGTGAGTGCTCTGCACAACATATTCATTGTGATGTTTTGCACAAGGCTACAGGCAAAAGTTTTGATGTTACCATTGTGTATGGATCTAATGATTCGAGGGCTAGAGAAGATTTGTGGACATCTTTGGTGAATATCAGGAAGAAAATTCAGGGTGCATGGATTGTTATGGGTGACTTCAATAATGTTCTCAATTTGGAGGATAGAATTAGGTTTGCTATGTCTTTGGAGGAGGTTCCTAATTTTAGGCAATAGGTCAGAGATAGCAACATTCATGAAATTGGAGTGAGTGGGCCATTTTACACTTGGTCTAATAAACAGGAAGGGGAAAATAGAGTGTATTCAAAGATTGATAGGGTGTTGTGTAATGATGAATGGCATCAAAGATTTAGGGCTGCAAATGCAACTTTCTTGCCTGAAAGTGTATCTGACCACAGTGCTTGTATTATCAAGCTAGATAGTACAATTTTGAGCATAGCTAGACCATTTAAATATTGTAATATGTGGGGGCTAGAAAATGATTTCATGGATGTTGTGTAAGAGAATTGGCAGCAGATAGTACAAGGAGTGCCCATGTATCAGCTTGTGGTAAAGTTAAAGAGCTTGAAAAAAGGTTTGAAGTAGTTGAATAGAAATAAATTTTCTAATATAGAAAATGAAGCCATGCTAGCCTTTTCAAAATTGGTTGAAATTAAGAGAGAGATTCACACTCAGCCTTTGAATGAAGAGATGCACAAAAAAGAAGAGTATGCTATGTAGGAGTACAAGAGATTGAATAAGGCAAGAATGTGTTATTTGACACAGAAAGTCAAGAGTGATTGGCTGAAGGGTGGGGATAAAAATACTGCTTATTTTCATGCCTGTCTTAGGAAGAGAAGGTTGCATAATTAAGTGTATAGAATTAAGAACTTAGCAGGTGAATGGCAAGAGGATGTGAGGTGCATTGAAGATGCTTTTATTGAGTACTATGGAAGATTATTGGGGACTGATGACAGTAATGGATGTCATGTTAGTGCAAGTGTTGTTAGGGAGGGGCCACTGGTGTCTGTTGAGCAGCAAGTTGATTTATGTGCTCCTTTCAATGGTGAAGATGTGAAAAAGGCTTTGTTTGACATTGAAGACACAAAAGTAGCAGGTCCATATGGGTATTCTAGTGCTTTCTTTAAGAAAGCTTGGCCATGTGTAGGTAATGATGCGGTGAAGGCAGTGCTGGATTTCTTTCAGACAGGGAAAATTTTGAAACAGATCAATTGTACATTACTATGCTTAATCCCTAAATGTGAGCAGTCTGATAGTGTCACTCAATTTAGACCCATTGCTTGCTGCAATGTGATCAATAAAGTGATTTCTAAAATGTTCTGCATAAGATTGAAGGTGGTGCTTCCTTCTATTGTGGATCAAGTGCAGAGTGCATTTGTAGAGAAAAAATTGATAATGCATAACATCCTTATCTGTCAAGATATGTTGAAGCAATATAGAAGCAAAAGTCTACCTTCAAGATGTACTATGAAGATAGACCTAATTAAGGCTTATGACTCAGTGCAGTGGGATTTTATTGGTGAGTTGTTGAAGCGATTATAATTCCCTGATCTTTTCATTTAATGGGTAATGAATTGCATTTCTACTCCTTCTTTTTCTTTGAGTGTTAACGGCAATATCTTTGGATTCTTTAAAGGCAAAAAAGGGCTTAGGCAAGGAGATCCAATTTCTCCCTTGCTCTTTGTAATAGTGATGGAGTACCTGACTTGAATTCTCAAAAAGATGAGTAGGAATGATGGTTTTGATTTTCATCATAGATGTGCTCCTGTGGCTCCGACTCATTTAGTATTTGCATATGACTTAATGATGTTCTGTAAAGGCAATGTGAGCTCTGTAATGTTAATGATTAGGGCTTTAAAAGCTTTCTCTCAAGCTTCAGGTCTTCATGCTAATAATAGTAGGGTTATTCTCTCTGGTAGCCCTTAACTATTTATTTTTCTCTGTGGTAGCTTTTCTTATGGGTTAATGTCCATGGTAGCCCTAAATTAATTAAAATGTTAGTAAAATAGGATTATTTAATGAAAAACGTTAGTTAGTGTTAAAAAAACGTTAGTTAGTATTAAAAAAGTTAGTTAGTGAGTTAACCTAACCCTAAACTCTAAACTAACCTTCTCCCCCACCCCTTCACCCCACCCTCCCAGGTAGTCCCCCTCCCACCACCCCTTCCCCCACCCTCCCAATAATCCCCCCCCCCGCCCTTGCCCACGCCCCCAAGACCGCCGCAGCCCCTCCCCTCCTCCACCCCTTGACACCGCGTCGTTTTCCCCTCCCTCCCCCTCCCCGCCGATTTCGCACATCCCCTCACCCCTGTCGAATTTCCGGTCGAGCGGGGTGTTGGGGGAGGGTGCGAAAATCGAAGAGCGTCCAAGCTCACGCGAAATCGATTGGGGTTGGGGGGGGAGGGTGCGAAAATCAACGGGGGTGGGGGGGAGGGTGCGAAATCGACGGGGGGGTGGGGGGGGAGGATGCGAAATCGGCGAGGGTGGGGGGGGAAGGGAAAACGACGCAGTGCCGAGGTGGGGGGGAGGGCGGTGGCGCGCGGGGGCTTGGGGAGGGGGCCGGGCGGTGGTGGGAAGGGGGGCCTTTGGGGAGGGGTTCTTTGGGAGGGGGTGGGGAAGGGGTGGTGGGAGGGGGGCTCTTGGGAGGGTGGGGGAAAGGGTGGGGGAGAGGGTTAGTTTAGAGTTTAGGGTTAGGTTAACTCACTAAGTTTTTTAACACTAACTAACGTTTTTTAACACTAACTAAACGTTTTTCATTAAATAATCCTATTTTACTAACATTTTAATTAATTTAGGGCTACCAAGGACATTAACCCATAAGAAAAGATACCAAAAAGAAAAATAAATAGTTAAGGGCTACCAGAGAGAATTTCCCATAATAGTAAGACAACAGTCTATTTTGGTAATGTGAAGGAAGATGTGCAGCAAAGAATCCTATAATTCTGGTTTTGCTAAAGGAGTCTTTCCTTTTAGATATCTTGGGATTCCTATCTCAGCTAGAACACTTACTGGAGCATATTATGACATGTTGGTGAACAAGATTGTTAGAAGAGTGTTGTGTTGGTCCTCAAGAAATTTGTCTTATGCAGTAAGACATGTTTTTGTTAATGTTGTCCTTTTAAGTATTCACACTTATTGGGCTCAGATTTTCGTCATGCCTAAGAAAGTGATGGATAAAATTGTTTAAGTGTGCATGGCCTTTTTATGGGAAGGTAAGTCTCACTTGCACAAACCTCCTGCTGTTTCTTGGAAGTGGGTCTGAAAACCAAAGAAAAAAGGAGGTCTGGATATCAGGGACTGTTTATTTGGAATAAGGCTGCCATAGGAAAGTTTGTGTGGCAAATAACTCAGAAGGAAGATGTGCTATGGATAAAATGGGTACATAGTGTTTATATTAAGGATAAAAATTGGTGGGAGTATGAGGCTCCAAAGAATGCAAGTTGGGTTTGGAAAATGACTTGTAATGTGAAGTAGCAGTTTAGTCAAGCCTATGTTTAGAATAGGTGGCTTGATGATTCAAAGAATTATACTATCAGAGAAGGGTATAATTGGCTAGTAAGATAGCAAGAGGCAGTTGATTGGTATCATTGGGTTTGGAGCAAGGCTAATATTCCTAAGCATGCCTTTATTTCCTGGTTAGCAGCTAGGGGCAAACTCATAACAAGGCAAAGACTTCAGCAAGCTAGTTTATGCCAAGATAATAGCTGTTTATTGTGTGATCAGGGTGAAGATTCATGTTTGCATTTGTTCTTTTAGTGTCAGTTTGGAGCCTATGTTTGCAGAGGAGTCATGACTTGGTTGCAGATCAGATATGAATAGTAGGAGAGTTTGTCCAGTTGGAAGAAATGGGGGAGAAAGTACAAATCTAAGAAGCAGCAGCAAGTGTGTTATGCTAGCTTAGCAACCACTGTGTACTACATCTGGAAAGCAATAAACCACTCATATTGACATGATGCAGTGTTAAGACCAGAGTATATTATTAAACAAATTCAGGTTGATGTGTGCATAAGAGTTAGAAGTAAACTCTCAGAAAAATAGAGTACAGGAGAAAGAGAATGGTTTAGTAATCTTTGTAATGAGGCTAGATAATTTTCTTGTTTCGTAGGTTGTTTAGACTTTACTGTGTGGGATTGTATGTTTGTTGAGTCATGTTGCTTGATGTTGTTGTATTGCTTAGCTTGTATTGGTGGCTTTTGATAGCTCTTTGGTAACATACTTATATTTTTACCAAAAAAAATTGAGAGAAGGGGGTTAAATGTCAGATTATGATAATGGAAGAATAAATTTTAATTATAATATATAAGTATGTACTTCACAAGTTTTCACCTAAATTACATATATATGTTCTAAGATGTTTTATACTATGAGACTCAAGTAGAAGTGATATGTATTTTTAAATGTAGGGATATGAGAGATGAAGAATTTAATATTATTATATTTTGACTATGTAAGGTTTATATAAGAGTTAAATTATATTTTGGGATTCTAATCCTTCATGAAGTTGTGTTGTGTTTTAAGTTTCAAATATAATAAGCTTATAGAATTGGACTATATTTCCTTTAAATTCCATTTGAGTAGTTTTCAACAAATAGATGTACTTGAAGGTTAATTTATACTAAGTTATTGGAAACTTGAGTATATAGTGTTCATCAAACAATTTGAGTTTGTATATGAAATGCTCAAATGTGATTATGTTATGAGATTTTGACATATTTGACTCGAGAAGTATGAATTTCAGTTTCAGAAACTATCGAATTATGAATAATGTATTTTGATTCTGTTTTTGTGGAGGGGAAGAAGCTGCTAGAGCAGTGATGAACAACATTCTGTATTCTGTATTTTTTGTATTCTGGGACATGTCCTGCAAAGTCTTGCAAGCAGTACATAACGGAAGAGGGAGACGTCCCTTGTACAAGTTTACAGAATGTGTCTGGATGGTAACTCTATTCGTGTTCTCTTCCCTAGTATAATATGATTTTTGAAAGAAAATAGAATGTGTATTTGAATATTCAAGTGGTTTCGTGGAAAGTTATTTCAAACTTTATTTCCGAAGTAATGTTTTACTCTTCCAAGTTTATGGAATTCATGTGTCGAATGTGGGAATGACTTACTCAAAAACTCGTTACGAATTTATGAAAGGAGTTAGCTATGTTACAGAAGCTGGAGATATTACTATGCCTTAGAATATGTCAGAGTTGATTTTGGGAGATCATATTAGATTCTAGGGAATTCTTATGGTTCCTCCAATTGAAGTATATACTATTTATTTTGTGAGATATTCGTATTATTATTTTAAACAAGTATTTGTTATATAATTCTTTCATTATGACTTTTCTAGTATCTTAATTTCAAATGTCTCGTAAGATAAACTTAACTTTGTTAATACATTTCAAGCCACCCAAAATATTTTTTGGTTGGATAATGTGTACTCAGTTTCGCTGATGATTTTGTTCTTGGAACCTGTCATGGTGGGGGCAGCGTTCAATGTTAGTGATTTTTGCAGGAGATTTTGAAGCTAGCTCCAGTGTGGTTAAAGGATCATGAGTGTTATAAGAGATGATTTTTGGATGAGCTATAGTGGAGATTGTATAGTTTAATTGAAAAGAATTCTTATGGTGTATTATTGTACTATTTCGGAGACTCGGTTTGATCATTTCATGTAAATGTATTTATATATTGGGATGTTGTTGTGGGGTCATAATCCCACCGGTCCAGGATGGTATAAAAAGGTTATGTTTCCGCTGCAAGATAATTTAATTTGAGGTTTATTAAACGTTAATCAGGTTTTGTGATTGTTAAACGTGATTAGCTAACAGCTCGGAAGTGTGGGCTATTACAAAAGAGAAGCTATTCAAAATCCTAATGGACCTAAATGATTTATATATTCAAAGCCAAAAGTATAGCATGCAAGTTGAATGAGTTCAAACCAAGATTTAGGAGACCAAACAAAAACAAGAGGAAAGATGGTTAGGAAGCACGAGAGTGACTTAGGCAACCGTATCCACCGATTAACCGAGTTTTCTCAAAAACTAGGCTTTCTAGGAGTGATTTCACACCCCTCTCCACTTTCAAGTTCCAAGTTTACATCTCTCCAAAGGATGCCCAACCATATTTGCTCGCCTCTACCTTATTTTGATGACCCTAATCATGACGTGTATAAAATCTCACTCGCTACTACTAAATAGACAAAGACTACCTAGAAGTCAAAAGGGACTTTGTCAAGGTTGTACGGGGCAGTATTAAGGGTGAGGATAAACAATTTTGGAATGTGGTGCAAAACGGGTAAAGTGGAGTACAAGTTAGAAGGAAAAGACTTCCCCAAGCTAAACCTAATACCAATTAAAATATAAACCTCAAACATAACCACTTATTTTTTTTCTCACTATAATTTTCAATTTCCTCATTTTTCAACAAACTTTTCATCTTACTCATCAATTGCTCTTTTTCCGTTTTCTTTTCTTTTTTTTCAATAAGAATCCAATAAGAACTGATAAGAGCTTTTTTTTTTCTTCTTTTTCTTCTTTTTTTCATTTTTCACAATTTTTCCATCTTTTGCAATTACACAAACACAGATACACTTCTAACCCAAGACTTAATATAAAAACAAATCAAACACAACACAACTAGACATGTAATCCACTTTAGGAAAAGTTTGGCCATGACTTAATATAAGGGTTAAGCAAAAATAGGATAGAAAGGCTCGAGTGGGTTGAGAAGTGGATAAATATACCGGTATATAAATGTTTTGGCTTTTGAACTCCTAATTCTAGCAAAATAAAACGCCCTAAATCGTTCTTCTAATTAGTTCAGTCCTGCAATCTTGGGGAGCTAAAGTGCAAGTCACAAGTTAGGCGATCAATGGTGAGGGCTGTGAATCGAATGTGACGAAATTCGTGGCCCTCATTCGGGTTTCGTCGTACAAAGGATGAGGCAATCCAATCAAGAAAGCTCACCTAGTTATCAGTCTGGAAAATCACCTAAAGTCACAACAAGGCTCCAAGTTCCAAACCATCAATTCAAATGCAAAGAAAGTCGTACTCATCCAATGAATTTATGGATACTCCAAAAAAATTCACCATGCGTGTAACTATATTATCCTAAATGCATAAAAAAAGGAAAAGAACTTTTTGTAAATTAAATGCAATTTTCTTTCATGCAATTCTATATGCGAATGCAACTATTGTGAACCTAATTACAAAGAGGAGGAAGATAATGCTGACATGGAGAAAACACATGCTAACTTCCCCAAGCTTAATACAAACTTCGTCCTCGGAGTTGACAAGCAAAGAGAAAGCAAGCAGAGGGGCCATGGTACAAAATCAAGAAAAAATCCTAACCAAATAACCAATGGGTTTATTTGGTTAGTGAAAAATCAAAATTAATGAAAAAAAGGAGAATGGTCTCGGATTATGTTTCGTAAAGTGCTCTTCTAAGGTCATTAGCTATACCTTACCACTAAATAATTTGAAAAAGAACTCAATAGTTTGTCATAAGCATTAGCACACATTTCACAATGAACTAAATAGATAAGACATAAACAAATAGCATGCACAAATATGAATGCGACTATATGCTTACCAATAGATGAGTGAAGAAAATAATAAGAATTCCGAGAGAATCCTGGAAACTATGAAGAACAAATATTAAAATTCAAATCAAAAGAAGAAAACAATGAGTTCTCCTATCGATGGTCCATGCAAAATTTAGGCTCTAACCCTTCCTCAATGATTTCAATTTGAGATTTGTATAGGTTTAAAGAGGCCCAAGACTCTTCCAATGTTGAAACTTTGAGGAGAGGGAATAAGATGGGGAAGGAAGAAACTAAGTCGAGTTTCCTAAAAAAGGGAATATGAAGGGGAGGAGTAGAAACAAAAGTCTCGCCAACTACTTCTTCAACATCATTAGACTTTATAGTTTAAGCTTTCCCAACCAATGATTCCTCTACCATGGGGTTCTCATCTAAATCGTAATCATCGTCCTCATTAGTTATAATTACACAAGCGTGGTTTTGATTGATAATTCGACCCAATGTTTCAATTGATCTTTTGCGAAATTCGATAATGTTGTCCATCATATATTCATGCCTCTTTAACAAGGAAGTAGATTCTTCCATTAAGAAATTCATATCTTTGAATAGCTAGACGCATCTTCTAAATTTGAGAATATATTAATTCCATGATCCCACTCATAAGTGTCTCTAGATATCCACCCATTGAAACTCCAAGCTTCATCCAAGGCTTGCGCCTGATATTCACCATAAAATATAGACTCCACCATTTCTCTTGTATGTATATCCAAACCCACATACATAATCTCACATATCTCTCAAAGGTGAAGTTTATGCTTAGCTAGAAGAGTATCCTCAAATCACTAATAATAACTCCAAAATGGTTCATACTTGCAATGAGGAAAAAAGAAGCTTGCCATTTGTTTTTTTTTTAATTCTCTTAAAGAATGATAATAAATGAAAAAAAAGAAAATTATATACAAGTACCTAGACTCATATAAGCAACACTTACAACATAAAATAAAAACATTTTAATAAACTAAACCAAAAAAGAAAAAATCAATTAAGCAATTTCAAACTTAAGAAAACTTCAAATTATAGCACAATTTCCCCGGCAACGGCACCATTTTGATACGAGGTTTTAGATATATTGTTAAGGCACCAAAAATCATTTTTCAAACTATATGTATAACTCTTAACAAGCGATAACTAAGAATGTAGTAAAGGAAAATCAAGGGTTAATACACAAGAAAATTCGAATTAATTAAAGTCTAAACAAGCTTAAATTACCTAGTTGAAGGGTATTTGGGGGTTCGAAAGATGTTGGTAATGAAATTAATTAAGACTACATCAAATAAAGCAAATAATATAGGAGTGAAAATTTTGAAAGAGGAAACACTAGGGTCAAGGCTACTAGTATGAATCAAACGGGAAGAATGGTAATCAATGAAATTACGGATTCGAAAGCAATAATTACGCAAGGTTTAGCTCTCTTTTAAAATACTAAACTCCTCTTTCAAATAGTCCTCAAGATTAATCGCTTAATCAATCAACTAAATCCTCTCTCGAATGATCTTTAGTTAATTGACTAAGAGATCAAATAAGCATGGAACACCCTTAATAGAAGGATCCCCTTAATTTCTACCCAATATCTTGGCCTAGAAATTAATTAAGTTGATTCATAGTGATGATATTTGGGTTCAAAATTCGATTAAGAATGTTTGTAAACAATATACCAAAGCAAAGATGTGATCTATATCCATCCTAAGGCCTCAAAATACCAACATCAATGCATAATCATCACTAAATCACCCGGCCATAATTACATTAACAACCAAAGAAAGTCCTATATTCATACTTTTACCTAAACCGTAGATGAAAAGCTACTCACTAATCATGGAATTCAAGTTTAAAAACTTGAAATTTATAACTAATCTAGGGCAAAACATGATTAATGAAGGATTAAAGGACGAAAAACTAATAAATATGAAACTATAACCATAAGATCTATAGCTATGAACAAAGAGAGAAGAACAATAAGAAGAAGAATATAAATTGAAAATTGCAATCTTGAGTTATTCAAAAGTACCTCAAAGATGGAGAATTGAACAATCTTTAATATATAAATCTCAAATCTCAAAGATACAATGTGTTTTCTCTCTCTAAGATAAATCCTAATAAAACACTCTAAAAACTAGAATGAAAGCATAAGTAAAAACAAAGCAGAGTATTGTTTTAAAACAACACTAAGTACCTTATAGATTTTCCGCATATTCTAAAAGTGCAGGCGCACCTTTGCTTCTGCCTGATGAAAAGCTCTCCTCACGAAGTGGTGCGGGCGAACCTTTGGTTCTGCCTTAGCCGAACAACCCAACTTAAAAGGGGTATAACTCCTTCGTTTTAGATTCAAATCAAGGTTATGACTAATCATTAGAGAGCCATCAAAACGAGCTTTCGCATGCAACTTGAATTACTTTCATCCTTTTAGTGGTTTGAAAGATATCTCCATTTGAAATTCCCTTTACGAGATTTTATTTGCTATATGTTCCTTTGTGTGGGGAACATGGGGCGTGGTGCCAGCATTCCATTGCTTAACTTAGGCTATATTTTCAATGCTTCCTTTACCGACTATGGAACTTGTTATCGTCTTAGTTGGTCCCACTTACATTAAGAATGGGGCAAAACAGGGTGAAATCAATCGTGCTAGAAAATCGATCAAAAATGATCGAAAATCTAGCAAGATGTCTCTATGATCAAGGATGATCAAGTGAATGAAATAGAAGGGAGAAGGGTAAAACAATAGGGAATAAAAGAAAAGAAAGAGGATTAAAAAGGAGCCAAAAGCGGCTGATAAGTACGTTAAAAACGCACTTATCACACCTCCCTCATTCCTCATTCTCTTATTCGATCTCCTCGTCTTCGTCTTCTGGTCATCTCTTTTAGTGTTCTTGTGTTTCCTTACTCCCTTCTTATGCTTCCTCACTCCCTTCTTATGCTTCCTCACTCCCAAAGCTTTGCGCCTCCTGTAGGCATCTAAAATTGTTACCTATGCAATTAAATTTTTGAAAAGAGTAGTCAACCAGATTCTAAAATATTCTAAATTCGGGGGTGAGAACATAAATTAAGTTATAAATCATATTTGCTCAAATTAATAGCCTCAACTTAATTAAATGACATATTAAATTACAACAATCAATTTTCATAAATGATTAACTATTTGCAACTTAAAATAAGAACATAATGCTAAAAGTTGATACTTTAACATCAAAAATCTAATTTCATAACCACTTGAATTTAGCATTAGATTAAAGGACACCAAATATGTTGACCAAATTATATGATTTAATCATTAGAATATTTGTTTAGATATTTGTTAGCAATTATATATAAGGTGGAAAAAAAACATTCGGCTTCAAAAAATAGTAATAAACAATGCAATAAAATAAACAAAACCATCATTAAGAAGTTAAAACAAAAATCAAAGAATAAAAAGAATAAATATCTACATTAAAATCAAGAAAACTGTTAAAGATCTATATCATGAAAAGATGTTTCAGTAAAGAACAAGGTGAATTAAAAAAAGAAAAGCATTGATGAAAAATGACCCTTGGAATTAATGCTATTTTGCCAAGGTAGTTTATTTGTATGCATCTTGAATGAATTAATTAATTAGTCATGAAGAGAGAAGTATTTTGATGTATTTGTTCAATAATTTGAAGTGTTTGAATGAGTTTAATGGAGGTATGGAAGAATGTGAGAAAAATAGGATTTTAAAATAGAAAGAATGGAGACTTATGTGTGTTTTTAATTAATTAGAGGAAATGTCTTGAAATTCGGAGAAAATAGGGAGTATTTATAAAGGAAATAAAAAAATTAGATAAAAAAACGGAGCTGACCACCACTGTATGCCACGCAAGAATCATGCGCAGGGTGTGTTGTAGCCTAAGCCAATCAACGGCTCCTCAGGAGACACGTGGATCCATCTAGAACGTCCACGTGTCCCCCTTGAAGGAGTAAAAAAGAGGCTAAAACTCTGAGTTTCACTGAGAAAGAGTAAAAGCCCACCTTTTGGCCTGAAGGAATATTCAGGGCCCAAATCTCAAAAAACGGCTGCATATGATTTGTTGTTGTTTACCATCCAATTACTATCTGCCACGTGTCAATGTCTGATTGCCTGACCAATCAGGTGCCCCCATTTTAGGGTGACCTCAATTGGCAGCATTTAAGACCCCAACACTATAAATACCCCCTAAAAATCAGGAGAAAGGTAACTTTTGAACAGTGTGCCCATACTCTATAGAAATTCTCTCTCACTTTCTCTCTCTATCTCTACTTTTCCTTTTCACCCCTGATACTTGACTTAAGCTTCGGAGGGGGAACCACCACCCAAACCTCCTAGGTGGGTCCCTTTTTTGCAGGTTTGGGAACGGAGCTCAGGATCGGATTTACCTGACTAGGACATCGTTGCACAAGTCTCCATTGAAGAACATCTTGAGGGATAATAGTTTACTTGCCAACCAAGGAGACTAAACATTTGGCGTCGTCTGTGGCAAGAAATCGAAGTTTTCAGATCCGAGTGGAATATACCATAGATGATGAGAGACCTCCTCGAGGGAGGGATAGACCTTCGTCCATCATTAATGTCCCTGGACAAACCCATGAACCTATTATTCAGGAAAAAAATCTTGAACGACCAGTGACTGCTGCCCATCTGGATAACGTCCTGAATGACTTTCATACTAAGATGGCAGCAGTCGTCCAGGAACAGATCAAGAACAACATGTTGTTTTCCAAGTCAATTCAGATCCAGCTACTAACAACCCAGCTCCTCTTAGAGGGCGTTCCTAGGAAAATCATCCAGGTCCAAGCGGACCTACTCGTTAGGAACCCTCTAGGAGAACAGCCAGAGAAAGCAGCCAGAAGTCAGTGAGCAGCGAAGGAAGATGGACTGGAACCTGGTGGTTAGGATCCAGGAAGATGCTCGTCCAAATGGACATAGAATGGAAACAGATGCCCGTGAGTACTTAGAGGCAAAGAAAGCAGCTGCATTACAACGGTCGGCCACCGGGTCTACACCGTATTTGAGAGATCCTCCTTTGAGGTTACCATCTAGAACAGAAAGAAGAAGTCAGGGCCCTTCTCTTGTTCGTCCAAGACAAGAGAAAACTGTACTACAACAAATTAAAAAACAACGAATTCCCCAAACCCTCTCTCACCTACCTTCGTTTCTCTTTCGAATCTCAACAACGAAAGCGTTCATCTTCTGAATTTCGTGTTTTCGGATCTCCGGCATACAAATTTCGACGAGTTCTTCTTCAATTCAGACGATCGAGCACGAACACAAAGAGGAGAGAGAAACGAATGACGGGCTCGACTTTGAATTCTCGAATCTCAACAACGAAAACGTTCATCTTCAATTTCATGCTCTAAATTCTCGACTTTCAGGTATTTTTAATTCATCCTCTACATTTTGCTTAACTTATTTCTATCATTTATTTACCGTTTCTACATATCATCAGAAAACAAGAACGATATTTGAAGAAGAACGAGATTTGAAGAAGAACGAGATTTGAAGAAGAACGAGAACGATTTAGGCGATTTAGGTTTTTTTTAAAAATATATTTAGTGCAATTTCATTCTTGTAACGATTTAGGCTTAGATCTGATTTTTTTTTAGGTTCAGTTTTTTAATTTCGTTTTTTGTATATGTTAGATCTGAATATTTAATTTTTGATAGTTGTTCAGATTTTTCCCTTTGTTAATTTCATTATTTCACTTGTCTCTTTTTTAATTCCTTTTTAGATCATTTCGAATGTCATATGTTGCAAATTGTTTGTCTGCAAATTCATGTTGGTGTAAATTATTGGCAGATTTTTTCCTCGAATGCAGTACTAAAGCATTCATGCTTTGGTACTGTTTTTTTTTTATTTTTCACATATCACCATTTGCGTCGCAAGCTGGTAATGTGCGACGCAAATGGCTCCTCATCTGCGTCGCACTTTACCAAGCATCCGAGGCAGATGATTACCGTATTGTGTATGCTGGGTGCTGCTTGCAGGATCATGTGCGTCGGACGTTGCTTAGTGTCCGACGCAAATAGACTATAATCTGCGTCGTGTCCTAATCCGACGCAGATCACGTCTCTCTCATCTGCGTCGACACCTGTGCCGTCGGACCCATGTCCGACGCAAATGGGCGCCTCGCATCCGACGCAAAGCGTCGATTTTGTACTAGTGCGTCCAGCCCCTGCAAACACCTCATCTAATCCCGTATTGAAAGAGTATCGTAAGGAGTTCATACCCATTGAGGGACAGCTGGGAGCCCTCCGGATCAACTGGCCAACCCCTTTCTCGGCCAGGATCATGGAGGCGCCCCCCTTCCCAAAGGTTAAACTCCCTACCATAGAGCCGTTTGACGGAACGACTGATCTAGATGATCATCTCTCCGCTTATAAGCATCAGATGTACGTCCAAGCAGTAGATGATGCTACTTGGTGCAAGAACTTTCCGGCTACCCTGAAGGGAGTAGCTCAAAAGTGGTTTAACACTCTCCCTCCTAATTCAGTCAATAATTTCACTGAACTCAGATATTTATTCACTAGTCACTTCGTAGCCAATCGGCAAGAACAAAAGACAAGCATGCATTTGGGCAAGGTCGTCCAAGGACCAAAAGAAGCCCTTCGAAGTTTTGTTAAGAGGTTCAATCTAGAAGCCTTGCAGATTCAAGATCTCAATGCTGGTGTGGCCTTTGATGCCTTCATCAGGGGGCTGAGGCCAGGAAGTTTTAAGTTTGATCTTGTGAAAAAGAAAATCACTACTCTTGCAAAAGCATTAAAAGAGGCCGAAGCGTTTATACACGTCACTGAAGTATGTACTGAGGCAAAACACCCTGAGTCCAAGAAGCCTGAAGAGGTAGCTCAACCAAAGAAGAGCAATCCTAAAAAGGCTGAGACTTGGGCTATAACCTCCACAACCACTTCGTCCAGGCGAGGCAAGAGGAAAGAATCTGAATCTTCAGCTGATCCCATTGAATTTAGCAAGGATCAATACTCAATTCTTATGGAGATAAAGGATCAATAAGAGCTAAAGGCTCCGGCTGAAATGAAGACTCCTTACAGGAATAGGGACAAGAGTAAGTACTGTCATTTTCACAAGGACTGTGGTCATGAGACCAACGAATGTAAACACCTTAAGAGGGCTTTGGAGGATTTAGCCCGGAAAGGAAAGATGAGTTCATACTTGCCCCAAGGGGGAAGAAAGTTTCAGAAGAAGGAAAGTGAAAGCACTGACGAGGATGTTGTACTGGTCATCTCAAGAGGATTCGCAGATGGAGGACCAACCAATAGAGGGCACAAGAACTACCTCAGGGAGCTCGGCCAAGTCTTACTAACAGCTCAGACAAAGGCATAGCCCTTCCCTAAGGTGGTAGTTAGTGAGCAAGATCGGGGGAGGCTGAAAATCCCTCATGATGATCCCTTGGTTGTAGAGATGAAGATAGCAAACTTGAGAGTAAGAAGAATTCTGATTGACACTGGAAGTTCCACGGACATCATAAGTGCAGATTGCTTGTCCAGACTGAAGTTTGATGAGAATAACTTGGTTCCCTTCCACCATCCAATCATTGGGTTTGGGGGAGGAGTTATTCACCCTATGGGGACAGTTACTCTGCCCGTCTGAGTTGGAGAGAATGAGGCCTCCGAGACGTTGTTCATCAAGTTCCTGGTCGTCCGATACTTGACAGCTTACAATGTCATTCTTGGACGGCCAACTCTGAATCATGTTAAGGCAGTGTTAGTCACTCACCTGAAGCTCATGAAGTTTGAATGTGATGGTGGCCAAATTAGTTCCTTGTATGGGGACCAGCAGGCGGCCAGAGAATGTTACTTAACTACTTTGAAACCATCATCTTGGAAAGCAGAAAAGAAGGACCAGACGAAGGTCGCTGGTGAAGGGAAAACGACTGAGATGGTAAAAGACCAAGTGGCCTCCCTGAGGATGACAATTGGAAGTCCTTAGACACGGGTTGTTCCCTCAAGGAGAACGTCCGAGAACCTTCCCAGCAAGAAAATAAAGTATGTGCCCGTCAAAGAAGAACCACCCTCATCTGGAGAAGTGATGGCCATCATGGGCGTGACGCTTGAGCGTCCAGAGCCTGTAGAGGTTCCAGAAGACATTTGTTTGGATGATGCTCGTCCTGAAAGAACTTTGAAGATTGGATCTTCCCTTACCCCTGAGTTAAGGGGCATTTTGATTAATTTGCTCAAGGAGTTTCAAGATGTGTTTGCCTATAGTGTTGAAGAGATGCCTGGAATTGACCCAGACATAGCCGTCCACAGGATAAATGTTGATCCAAGTTTAAAACCAGTTCGTCAGAAAAGAGACATTTGGGGCCGGCCAGAAATCAGGCGGTCGACCAAGAAGTACAGAAGTTGTTGGAATCTCGATACATAAGAGAAACTTATTATCCCGAATGGATAGCTAATGTTGTCATGGTACCAAAGCCCAATGGCACCTGGAGAATGTGTGTGGACTACACTGATCTTAACAAGGCCTATCCTAATGACAGTTTCCCTTTGCCTAAGTTAGATCGGCTGGTGGACTCCACAGCTGGCCATGCTTTGTTAAGCTTCATGGACGCATATTCAGGATTTCATCAAATCCCTATGTGGCCGGAAGACCAGGACAAGACGTCCTTTATTACAGAGAAGGGGTTGTATGGCTGGCTGAGGATGCCTTTTGGCCTCAGGAATGCGCCAGCCACCTTCCAAAGACTGATCAACACGGTCTTCCAGCCACAATTGGGAAGAAACATGGAAGCATATATAGATGATATGATCGTAAAGAGTCAGCAAGAGGAAGACCATGTTGGTGATTTGAGAGAAACTTTTAAAACTCTCAGAAAGTACAAGCTGAAATTGAACCCCAAAAAATGTGTTTTTGGTGTCTTGGCTGGAAAGTTCTTAGGCTTCTTAGTGGATCAAAGGGGAATAGAAGCCAACCCTGAAAAGATCCAAGCTATTCTAGACATGAAGTCTCCGTCCAAGATCAAGGAAGTGCAGCGTCTAACGGGTTGCCTAGCAGCCCTTCGACGTTTCTTGTCTAAGTCGAGAGACAAGTGCCATCATTTTTTCGCTACAATTAAGAAGAAAGCTAAGTTTGAATGGACAACCGAAGCTGAGCAAGCACTTCAACAAGTCAAGGACCATCTTCGTCAGTTGCCTCGGTTGGTTAGTCCAGCCGAGGGGGAAAAACTGTTTGTATACTTGGTTGTGTCTCCTCAGGCCATGAGTGATGTTCTACTGGCCGAAAGGGAGTCAGTGCAAATCCCAATATACTTTGTAAGTCATGTGTTCATGGACGCGGGACACACACCGGTTGAGAAGTTTGGGTTGGCACTGGTCATGGCCAGCAGGAAGTTGAGACCTTATTTCTTGGCTCACTGTATACTAGTCTATACTGACCAACCTCTAAAGCAAGTTTTGCAAAAAATGGAAGCTGTTGGACGGATGCTGAAGTGGGCTGTTGAACTGAACATGTTTCATATATCTTTTGAACCAAGGAAAGCTATTAAGGGGCAAGCTTTGGCAGATTTTATACTTGAGCTTACTCGGCCAACTATGGAACCAATATCTGATCCGGCCGAAGGAAGGAAGCACTGGACGCTCATGGTAGATGGATCGTCCACTGTCAATGGATGTGGGGCAGGAATCATTTGTCAATCTCCAGAAGGAGATAAATTTGAATATGCTCTAAGGTTCCAGTTCCAGGCGTCCAACAATGAAGCTGAGTATGAAGCACTTCTGGCTGGGATCAAGATGTGTAAGGCGGCTGGGGCATTAGAGATTGAGGCCAAATCAGACTCTCTCTTAGTCGTCAGTCAAGTCAATGGAGATTTTGAATGCAAAGAAGCATCAATGAGCAAATATAAGCGTCTGGTCAAGGATGAGATTGAGCCCTTAAAGCGATTTGCTCTCGATCAAGTACCAAGGTCAGAAAATCATCAAGCTGATGCTCTCTCAAATTTGGCCAGCTCAGCCGATTGTGATGCACCAAGAACAGTATTCTAGGAAGTTAAGACGAAAAAGAGTATTGAGCAAGAACATGTCATGTTTCTTAGGCGAGGGGCAGTTTGGATGGAGCCCATTATAGAATTCAAGAAGACAGGACGACTACCTTCAGACCCTGTAGAGGCTAAGTATGTAAAAGCCCGAGATAAGTGGTTTGAGTTGTGGGATGAAACTCTCTACAAGAAGTCATTCAATCGTCCTCTTCTCAAGTGTATCAACAGGGAAGATGGACAAGAAGTGCTGAAGGAACTCCATGAAGGAGCTTGTGCATCCCACATTGGGGGAAGAGCTTTAGGAGAAAAGGCTTTAAGGATTGGGTATTATTGGCCTACATTGAAAGAGGACGCTCTGGCATATGCAAAGAAGTGTGATAGCTGCCAGAAGCATGGAAACTTGCACCAGAAACCGTCCAACTACCTAACTCCCATCTTATTCCCTCTTCCTTTTGCAAAGTGGGGCATGGATATTCTAGGACCTTTTCCTGTGGCCGCGGAGCAGAAGAAGTTTGTCATTGTGGCTGTGGACTACTTCACTAAATGGGTAGAAGTCGAAGCAATGCGGGGTATAACGATGAATGACGTCAAGGGCTTTATTTGAAAGAATCTTATAATTTGGTTCGGCATGCCGCAATCCATCATTTTTGACAATGGTCCACAGTTTGAAACTCCAAAACTGAAAGATTGGTTGGCAGAAAGAGAAATCAAAGCTCACTTTGTTGCAGTCGCCCACCCACAAGCCAATGGGCAAGTAGAGTCGTTCAACAAAATTCTATCAAACGGCATCAAAAGAAAGTTGGACAATGCCAAGGGACTATGGGTTGAAGAGCTACAACTGGTGTTATGGTCCATTAGAACCACGACCAAGAACTCTACAGGAGAGATACCTTTTATGTTGGTCTATGGAACTGAAGTCGTCTTGCCCATTGAGATTGAAGAACCCACCCTGAGAGTCATGTTGTACACAGAAGAAGCCAATTGGGCTGCCTTACGCACGGCCTTGGACCAAGTACCAGAGGTAAGGGGCAATGGACTATTAAGAATGCAACTGTACAAGCTACGAATGGCTCGGGACTTCAACAAGAGAGTCGCTAGACGACCACTTAAAGTAGGGGACTTGGTTCTGAGGAAGATGGAGGCTGTTGGACGAGCTAAAGAGATGGGTAAGCTAACACCAAATTGGAAAGGGCCCTATCTGATAGTCCAGGAAGTCCGATCGAAGTGGAACTTTTCGTCTCCAAGATATAGATGGACGTCCAATACAACGCACCTGGAACTCAGACATACTGAAGAAGTACCACGTTTGATTCAGACAATCGGCAACAAATACTATGTAGGCTGTAATCTCAAACAAGTGCCACGGCACAACAAAGAGAATTAGATATGTATACATGTACCTCGGTACTTAGCCAAGCAAAATTCATATAATACAAAATTCTACTTTCTCCCTATATTATTTCTTTACTTTTACTAAAGTTATTCACTTTGGGGCATTTTTACCACCAGTCAGTCTAGTGGTCTAAAAGTTACATTAACTTAGATAAAAATAAAGAAAACTATGGAACGTCCAAAACTTAAGAAACGAATATCATAACAGGGAACAATCACTTCTCTGATGCACATCGCTTCCTCAAGGAGACCGGCTAAAATGTGATAAATCTACAATATAGATTACATATCTGGTAAAACAAATAGTGATAATCTCTAGTAAGAGAAACATCATAGTCTCCTAAAGGAAGCCGACCAGAAATAAGCAAACCTTAGTAATGGAATCTTACTTTCAATTCCAAGGTCAGCCAATAGTAACAACCTTAGTAAAGGAAAAAGTTACTACAAGATAAATACTACTTCCTAATGGAAGCCGACCAAGTACATGGTCAACCCATAACTCAATGATCGACAGTTTTAACCGCATATAAACTCGTCCAAAAACCGTTAGTTCTACAGCGCTTCAAACTTTGGTGGCCGTTCTCCTTCTTGGAACCAAGCTAGCTTAGAACATTGAGGCCAACTTAGATCCAACAAAGGGGGGAAAAGCAGAACATATAGTTCGTTCACCGTCCAAAGGACAAGACGAGTCACATCTGAACTTTGTTTAAATTAAGGTTTGAAGGCCGCCCACAATTCAGGACGAGTTTCATTGGCACTTGTTAATATTTGAGTGAAGTTAGAGGATCGTCCAACCATTCAAGACGAGTCTCTTTTACCCTTTTATACGAGTGAAGTTTGAAGTTCGTCCATAGTTTAGGACGAGTCACATTTGTACTTAGCAATAATTGAAGGAGTTTGTGGATCCTCCATAGATCCGGATGAACCCCGTTTATAAAGCAAATGATAGACAAAAGATCATTCATATATTAATTCGTCCACAAGATTACAGACTAATCTAGGGGGATGGAGGACCAAGTTACAAAGTGGCCAACTGCCAAGATACAGTGAAAAATAAACCTACGGCTAGGAATTTTATTCAGCTGGAGAAGTATCTTGACCGTCCACCGGAGACTCTTCATCATTCTCGGCCTCTCTCTCTCTTCGTCTGAAGAATCCTGGAAGACTGGAGGCTCCTCAGCTACCACCATTGCCCTATGAAGGCTTTCCTGAAAGTTCAGGCGGCGGTCAAAGCGAGGAATGTCCTCCGGCTCGGCCAGCATCTCAAATGCTTTGACGGCCCAGGTCTTGGACGTGTCAATAATCTCATTAAGAGCTTCCTTGGCGTCATTAAAGGCTTTGACGGCCTCCTCCTTCAGACGATGGTTTTTGGCCCTTAGAAGGATGTTTTCCCTTCTAAGTTGGAGGGTGGCCACAAGAGCAGTATCTCTCTCGTCTTTCAACCCAACTGAGACAGTGTCCAAGGCCAGCTGTAATTGATCCTTTTCCATGAACAGCTCATTGATGGTGACGAGGTACTTCTTGTTCTTAGCCTCTAGTTCGGCTGACCGTTTTTCCCAGGCCTCCCGGGATTGACGGTGAAGAGTCTCCGCTAGCTCAATGTCGTACATGGCCTTGTCCCCGGCCGTTGTAGCTTGATGGACGAGGTGCTTATTCTGCTTGCAAAGCTCCCTCGCCGCCCAGTCCTCAGTTACAATGCTGCGAGCAAAAAGCTGAGACGACGAAGAACAGATAAGTCAGTAGACGAGTTAAAAAACATTTTAATTAACAAGTACCAAAATAAAAGCGGCAAAGGAGATGCACCTCGGCAGCAAGTTGAGACATGTAGCCTACATGTCCAGAAGATGCACCCCTTAAGCCCTTTACGAAGGACTCAGGGAAGCATCTGAAGAGCTCCTACTTGAGCTTCTCCCGGCCAGCCCTCGTCATCTTGGCAAAGGCGGCTGAGAACTCGTCGTCCGACTCTGCCAGAGGAGCTATAGGAGTGGCAGCAGCAGGCTCCTTGCCCTTATCTGAAAGAGGAGATGGGTCAGTGTCCTTGATAGGGATGACTACTGCTATTTTGTTGGACGGACTCATCGGACGTCCGCCAACTCGCAGTGTCTGAACTACATTGGAGTAGTACGACTCACCCGATGATAAGGAAGCAGACATGTAAGCCGGTGGCATTTGAGCCACCACCCGGGCAACATGGCCACTATAGGCCGAGCCCTCCTTAGCAGCCCGCGTCCGTGCCTCGTTCGTCTTCTCGACCACTTCGAGCTTATCTTCAATAGTATCGCCCGCGTCCCCACTGCTGACGGCTAGAGGAGCAGAAGTAGGGGTGACATCCCCCATAAATGGAATGATGACCGATGAATCGTTCACTTTCAAAGGTTTGTCAGCCTTCTGAGCCGATGAACGGTCGGCCTTCTTCTTGGCTGTGAAGCCTTTGGATTTTTTCAGAGGGGGTTGGTCCCCCGTCGCTAGGGGTGTTCAGAAAAACCCGACCCGCTTGCCCCGACCCGATGACCCGCCGACCCGCGAAGAAAAAACGGGTAGTTTTTTGAAAATATTACAAACTAGCGGGCCGGGTACCCTACCCGGAATAATCGCGTCAGGTCACGGGCCGACCATTTTGGCCAGTCGGGTACCCGAAAACCTGGGATAAAATGATTTTCTATTTTGAACTTGAACGACTGCAGTCTTAATTCAGTGTCAACTTTTAGGATTAAGATGGGCCTAGCCTATTTCACTCAATCGATTGAGTTTGCTGCGATTCCTCATTTCCACTTTCGCTAGTTACTCATCGATTACACCTAGGGGAATTCCTGCCAGTTATTTGAATTTTGCATTGCTGCTGAGCATAAGAAGGCAAAAGGGAGAGAGTAGAAATGCAATGGTGTAAATAATCCAACCATTTATTTAAAGTATATATTGAAATGTGAACCCGTTATTAATCCCCATAAATATGCTAATTAAGAAACGGATGCAAATTAAAGGAGAAAGTCTTTTCATGTGTAAGTTTGTAACCAGAGTCAGTGGAGATGAGTAGATGTAATTTAGTCTTACAAGGGAAACATTTGAACGCAGTGGCAATGTGCCGTAATGCAAGTAATTAGTAGTTGTGTTTTCCCCGGGTACCCGGGTTTTCCGGGTCGGGACATGGGTCGGATTTACAACTACCCGCATATCCGGGTACCCGAAAAATCGGGTACCCGGTTATGAACCCCCTACCCGTCGCTGATGGCCGCTTCTTTGCGGCTGCCGGTTTTCCTGCCAACGCCTTGGAAGTTAGGGCATTTTTCTGCAACCAAAAACGACAAGTCAAGAACACAATCGTCAAAAGAAACCAAGAATATAATAAAATAATAAAAAATGTATACCCTGGACGCTCTTTGCTTGCTTAAGAAGGCCGGCCTAGACAAACCTTCTCCAATTATTCGTCCAGAAGGGTCCTAACACTCAGATAAAGGCCACCCAAAAAAGGAAGCCGGTCAAGCACATCCGTTTTCCTTCCATTGGGAAACAGTCCCCGTCCAAGAACGAAGCCAACCGGCCAGAGTTGGATGAGGATAGCTCGCAGAAGGAACACGGCCAAATATGGCCGCCTTCCATTCGTGACCCATCCTTGTCTAGAGACCTAACAGCCTATCAATTTTTGACGAGCAACCCTGGCAAGAAAAGGTCGGCCTTTTCTGGCCGCCTTCCCTCTGCAAGAGACCTTCGTCCCCAAAAGCCGATATTTGGAAGCGTCCAGAAGCAAAAAGAAATATGTTTCTGGACGAAGGCCTCTCACGAAAGGAAACCGGCTAGGCCTAGCCGGTTTCCTTCCGCAAGGAACCTTCATCTATATCAAGGCGGACGGACGGCCAAGTTTGGTCGTTCTCTAAAAAAAAATTAGGAGAGAGTTATAGTTTTGAACTAACCAAAGTATCCGCTCTCTTCTCAGAGCCGGTCTTGTTGAACTCCTTCCAGAGAGAGTCAGTGAACTTAGACATGCTGATGTCCCCCGTCCGAGATTTTTTGAGGGCGGACTTGGCGGCGGCTGTAAGAAGAAAAACACACAAGGATTAAGTAAACATAAATCATGGACGGTGCATTTTACTTGGGAAAATTCGTGTTATACCTCAATCCTCGGCCAACCGCAAGCCAGCGGCGACCAGAAAATTATCATCATAGAAATTCTCTTTAAAAGGAATCCAGTTGGAAGGTCCTTTAAAAGATGAATTGTTTGGTTTGGAATACTCCGCTATTTTGAAGTATTCCATCAGTTCCTCGTCAAAGGTACTCTCCAGCTCCATGAAGGATGCTTTTCGTCCGGTGTTAGTTGTTGTCCGGCTATTATAACGGTACCGCCTGGCAACGACTTCATTGGGAGCCCGGACGAACAGAAACTCGGGCTTCCACGAGTGCATTTTGGATGTCTTATCCCAGGACGTGAGGAAACTGTGACGGCTGCAGACGCTAAACCAGGCCCCTTCCACTGTTCTCGGGACCTTAAACACATAGTGCATCTGGGTGAAGGCCGACAAAGAAGGAGAAACCCCCGCAACTTGCAAACGGTAAGAAAGGTTAGAATATTCTGCCATGAGTTCGGGGCCAACTGGTTATGGCCGATGCTGTAATACTGTAGCACTCGGCCGACAAAAGGGTGAAGGGGAAATCTTAACCCCGCGTCAAGGGCTAGCCGGTAGACGGCAAAGTGGCCACTTGGGGCACTCAAGATGGTATCATTCTTGCCTGGAATAACAAAAGTGTAGCCCGGCATGGGTATAACGGAGGACAGGTGGCTAAGGTCAGTGCTCACTTTCCCTAACCAGTTATTATCGGCCGAAATAAAGCGTGGGTCAGAAAGGGGACCTAAACGTCTTCTAATTTCTGACGAAGTGGTAGATGGGTCGTCCGAGTCTTCAGGGGAGCTAGACTCACCCTCGTTATTATCATTTTCACCCATCTCAAGGTCCCTCCCAAACGGACTAGCCTCTGGGTTTACTTACTCAATCTCCTCTTCTTGAGCGCGACCAGGAGAAGAATGCTCAGGCGCTAGCCGGGCACTTTGAGTCTCACGTTCCCCGTCCTCGGGAACCCATCCTATTGATGTCTCCATCTCAGAGCTAGAGGCCGGGAGTACTATCCCACGTCTAAGACAGGCAGTTTACTTGACGTGCGCCAGATTACCCTGCACAGGTAAAGACTGGGTCGTCTGACTTTGTCGCCCAAATCTATAAAAAAGATATGCATGACCGGCTAGAATAGGCCCAACCCTAGAATGTGCCGAAGAAGGAAAGTTATTGGTTCTAGCGTCAAGGCAAACTCTTGAACGATCGGGATTATTTGATGAAGAAGAGGAATTTATTTTTATTGATTTTCTAAGAAAAAGTAAAGAATAAAGGAGAACAAAGAAGAAAAAGGGGATACCTGACGAGCGACTCAGACGTTCGGTGGAGAAAGCGGAAGCTGGACGAACTCTCTCTCTCTAGAAATTCAGAAATGAGGTAGAGTCTCTCTCTCTAGAAAAATTATCTCAAGGTGTGAAATGATTTCAGAAAGGACAAAAGCACATATATATAGGGGGGTGAAAAACCTCTTACACCGGTTAAAAGTAGCCGTTAATTTCAAAATCGGTTGAAACTGACCGGTAAAACCTTCAAAATGGCATGTTTTTACCTCTTTTTGAAAATGAGGTAACATCCTCAGGTAAAAGGGTATTAACCGTCTTGAAGCCGACAGTAAAATCCCCTTTTAGGGGCACATGTTGTAGCCTAAGCCAATCAATGGCTCCTCATGAGACACGTGGATCCATCCATAATGTCCACGTGTCCCCCCTGAAGGAGTAAAAAAGAGGCTAAAACTCTGAGTTTTACTGAGAAAGAGTAAAAGCCCACCTTTTGGCCTGAAGGAATATTCAGGGCCCAAATCTTAAAAAATGGCTGCATATGATTGGCTGTTGCTTACCATCCAATTACTATCTGCCACGTGTCAATGTCTGATTGCCTGACCAATCAGGTGCCCCCATTTTAGGGTGACCTCAAATGGTAGCATTCAAGACCCCAACAATATAAATACCCCCTAAAAATCAGGAGAAAGGTAACATTTGAACAGTGTGCCCATACTCTGTAGAAATTCTCTCTCACTTTCTCCCTCTATCTCTACTTTTCCTTTTCACCCCTGATACCTGACTTAAGCTTCGGAGGGGGAACCACCATCCAAACCTCCTGGGTGGGTCCCTTTTTTTCAGGTTTGGGAACGGAGCTCAGGATCGAATTTACCTGACTAGGACATCGTTGCACAAGTCTCCATTGAAGAACATCTTGAGGGATAATAGTTTACTTGCCAGCCAAGGAGACTAAATAGGGTGCAAGACAGTTTCGCTGACGCATAACCTATATGTCACCTTGTAGGTACACGGGTTCTGCAATGCTTGTTACTCTTGATCCTGATCTTTGAAATTAGTATTATAATATGTCGTTGGAAAGCCCGAGAAGTCTACTTCTTAATGCAGTTGGAGTTAACCAATTAGAATTTGTAACGATAGAGATATGACCCAAGCATTGAAAGTTGTATGATTGAGTCTAGTTTTAGTAATTTATTCAGAATTTGTTTTAAATCAGAATTGAATGTATAACACCGGAAGATTAATTTGAGATATATCAAAAATTAAAGGTTTTGAAAGAGCTCTAAAAATGGGATTTAAGAATTTTTTTAAAAAAAAACAATTCATAGATGTAGAACGATTGATTTTGAAATATATTTTAAGGCTCATTTGTCGTTTATTATTTATTCCAGGCCAAGTAAGCAGGGTATATTTCATCATCAGGTGTTTAAATGGGGAGACACAATCTGGTGTCTACATCTTCCTTCTCCGGTCCTTCTTTGCGAATAAAAAAATTTCAGTACTAAGTTCCACACTTAAAATTATACTCCTTCTTGTAGTCAGTGTTCCATTTGACTATCACCGTAAAAATCATTGCAACACCTGATCAATAAAGTAGTACAATGATATCTTCTTATATTGAAACTAAGCTTATGATAATCAATACAAATCCTCCAACCACTTTATACTCAACCGAACAAGCTCAATTTTTTTTTTATTATACTAAAGTAATAAAATAGTTTGATTCCGACCATATTCGAGAAAAACAATCTAATATATAATATCCAAATCCGAAACTGGTTCTCAAAAATATAAGTCTCAATTGAAGTAGTGTAGGATACGAAATTCAAAAAATCTAATCCAGCCTATTGAGATTTCAATCATAAAGTTTTTCAACTACTTCCTCCGTTTCGTTTTAAATGCAACAAATGAATATTTTATATCTCACAAAAAATACCCCTTTGTTGCATTTAAAACGAAAGGGAGGAAGTAGTAGTTACTACTATTAACTGAGAAAGTCCCATTCTCTCCTCAAAAAACAAGGGAAAATAAAAGCAGAAAAGTATATAGATGTGTAAAAGAAAAAGGAATGAAAAAAGAGCTTTCATGTAAAGACGTAAAACTTTAGTGTTTCTCTCTTTAACTTTATTTAAAAACTTGAACAACCACCCATCAAGTGCGGTGAGAATCCCTACGGAATCCTGAGTTTTTATTATTTGTATTTGGAAGCCATGAAAGAAAGAGGGTCAGGGATCCCCAGTAATTTTGAGGCAATCATGGCTTCAGCAATCAGCACTAGCAAGTTATGCACTATTCCTATTAAGTTGACAATGATGAGCCTGCGAGGTCAAAAAAGTATGCAGTTTAATCATTCATTCACTCACTCACTCACTCACTCACTCGCCTCTTTTACCAATGATGGATATATAGGGTTGCAGTATCAATTACTCCTAACTCCTACCTACGAGATTTGACAAAGTTGATTACAGTTGGTATTCAAAGACCTTTTTGAATATAAAGGGAGAAAAAAAATGTACTGACATCCTCTCTTTTAAGTGAAAAAAAGGCCATCTTGTTCATAATAGTATGTTTTGCAACATGAAGTATGTCATAATGTATTAGTGTTGTCTTAAGAATTGTGCTAAATATAAACCTTATAAGTGGAAGATTGAACATATAACAATATTGAACAACGCCTAGTTTTGTCATAAAATCCAACTTCATTGTATTAAAAGGTAAATTCCATCTAGTACCATTCAGTTTTTGCAAATTCCATTTGGTACCCAAATTTTAAGAATTGTCCAACTAATACCACTATAATTACACCTTAATTGCTACCATGACTCTACTGTTAACAAAAAGTTAGGAAACATTATGTTAGTTAGGTTATGTTGAGTTAGATCCCTTAAAATAAAAAGGTAAAACATTAAAACCTAATTACTAACCTAACTACGTAAACCCATTCACTTTCCTCCCTATTGCTAGTTGCTACTGCTCAAAATACAAAGCAAAACAAAACAAAACCAAAACCCATCTTCTTCGTTGCTCTACTTTCTTGGTTGGTCTTGGACAATTCTGCACCACCACCGAAGGTTGATCGAGATTTGCTCTGGGACAATTCTGCACTACCATCTGTAAGTCTTGTATTTGAGAAACTTTTCGCATGCTTTGTTCAATTTTACGAAGGAAATCACGAAAATATGCTTTGTTCAATTCTGTTTTCAATTTGCTTATCACGAAATTATGGCTTTTCAATTGGTTGATACTAAACTTCATAGCTTTGAATTGTTGTGATTAGAATTGATGTTGATGTTGATGTTGCTGTTGATATGGATAGGAGTAATTTGCTGGATGTAATCATTGATTACGAGGATGAACCAACTTCATACTGCAGATCAAGAATGCCCCTGTAGTTTGGAACTTACTTGACATGCATGCTCCTCTTTTTGGGAATGCCTCTGTTTTTATGACTTAAGTGTTGTAAGTACCTTTTTGATGATTTCTTAAACTCTAGCTTAATAAAACCAAATCTTTGCATGATATGTCTGTGGTAATACTTTATACCTGCACCACAGTATGCTTTCAAGTGAAAGCATTTATATCTGATGCTTGAGATAAGATATTCATATTGGCTATTGCACACTAGGATAAGATATTCCCTCGTAATAATCTTCACAGTAGGCGAAATAAGTTTTAACTTTTGGAGGGAAGCACACATTTAAAAGGAATTGGTGTTAAATGAGGGAGGGAAGTTAGTTTATTATTAGTTAAACTAAGCAAACTTAATATTTTTTAACTTTTTATTAATAATAGAGTCATGGTAGCAATTAGGGTGTAATTATAGTGGTATTAGTTGGACAATTCTTAAAATTTGGGTACCAAATGGAATTTGTAAAAACTGAGTGGTACTAGATGGAATTTTTTCTTATTAATATCTTTCATAAAAAAATCTCTTATAAATATCTTTAGACTGTAGTAGTTTGGTTATAATATATATGCAGGTGGTGATGGATGACAATGGAAAATTATGAAGAAAAAAAGTGTTTGCAATTGGACAAACATTATTATGGACATAACAATGATACTTTCTTTACAAATTTAGCTAGATTAATGTTTAGCTGACCACAACACACTAAGTATATGTTTGGTATATATATAAACAAGAGTAGTAGACATTCCTACAATTTCGTATAATATAATGTGACAAAGATATAAGAAATTGCATAAAAATATTTAAAAACATTGTATCCACGTCCCTGGTATTCAAACTATTGTATCAACTTTTCAAAAATATTTATTTTGGGCAGTACTATATTGCATCATTTACTCCCTAGTTGCAAACCCAACTGCAACCCTCTTTTTTTATACTATTACTATTTACTACTCACTAGTAAAGTCATAAACTCTCCTACTCTACCTCTTCTCAAACTCTCCCTCTCTTAGTAATGGCTGCACCTGGTTCAACTAAAGCAGGAGAAGCTACACAATTGCTGAAATACAATGTACTCTCTTTTTTCTCCATGAATATATCTCCTATACATTTTGTTGTTCTTCCCTGTTTGTTTTTTTATTTTAATATTTTGTCTCTCTTACACTCTCCTTTTGCATGCAGACATGGGTACTCAAAGTCCCCATTCACTGTCTTGGCTGCAAGAGAGAAGTCAAGAAGCTTCTTCAGCGCATCGACGGTACCATCTTTCTGAACCCAACTGTCCTAGCAAGATACTGATTCGGACGGATTGAAACTGATTTTTGCTGATTAAAACTGATTTTTCCTAAATATTACTTCCTCAGTTTTTTTTTTTTTTGTACTTGCAACGTTTTGACTTTCTTTTAGATGGAGTGAACAGGGCGTCAGGGCCTAATTTTTACTCTAAATATTAAGTATTTTTAGTGTGTTCTTATGGTGAAGGTTTTGTTTGGTTAAAGAGTGTTCAAATTTGTTCTTGGCTAAATATGATAATTGGCTTCATATAGGAGTTTACAGCACAAGTATTGACTCACAGCAGCAGAAGGTTACAGTAAGCGGAAACATTAGTTCAGAGATTCTGGTGAAGAAGTTACTAAAAACAGGTAAACATGCAGAGATATGGAATGAAAAATCAGGTGAAAAAGCCAGCAAAAATGCAAAACAAAGTGATCCAAAAAGTAACCAAATCAAAGAAAAAACTTCTCCAAAAATTGAAGTCAAGAAAAACACCAAAAAAAACAGTGATGAAGAGAAAAAAGTGACAGTGAAAAACAATGCCATGGTAAAACATTCTAAAACTGCAGCAAACTCAGGTGATGCAGGGAATGGTGGAAAAAGGAAGAAAGGTAAGGGGCAAAATGGTAATTGTGGTGGTGTAGTCAATGGTGGAGCAGCAAATACTACTGGATTAGTAAATGATTATCAGGGGAAAGGCCAAGGAGTTAATCTGAGCCCTTCATTTGAAGAGATGAGTTCATTTGTGCCAAATCAAGGGTCTGAAACAGTTCAGGTGATGAATTATAATGCAGCTCATCCTAGTAAAATAGGGTATGGTGTATCATACCAAGTCCCAACATTACCTTATGTTTCCTACAATAATATAAATGAGCAGTTGGAAAGCTACCAAGTTCAGGCAACAGCATTTAATTCCTTTAGTTTTTTCAGTGATGAAAACCCTAACGGGTGTTCTGTTATGTAATTTATCTAAATCTCTTTCTTTTTCTCCTATGAAATAATTAGTTTTTTTCTCTAAATAATTTTTTTTTTGTCCTAATTAAGAACTCTCTTGGTGTAATTGCTCTTCTCTTCTCTAAAGCACTAGTCTCTGTTTCGATTTAAGTAGGACATGTGTATCTTCTTCTTGGTACTATTTTGTTTAACATGAAAAAAGAGGGAATCTGTTGAAAAAACAGCATTTATCATGTTGAGCTAGTTTTTACCCATGTTCAGAATTTTTCAGTTTGTGGGGTCAAACTTTCAAGAACCCTAGTGACAATATTAGAACTTGTAACCTCAAAGAGAACTTGTAACCTCAAAGTCAGATGACAGAATTTTACCATTAGGTCAAGCAATTTTAAATTTTGCAGGTGTATATATATATATATATATATATATATATATATATAATACTAAATGCATGAAACAACTTGGATTTTATCAAAGGTGCGTTCAAAGAACAAAGAGTTTAAAATGTTGGCACTTTATCCTTCCTAGTTTAAGTCAGTATTTCAATCAAGAAATTATAGATATGTAAGTAGGAAATAGGAAAATGGTTGACCTCAAAGTCGAAGGTATCAAAGCTAAATCAGGAAATCTTCTATCATGTTCCTTTGTAGGTCAACAAAAACATCATATATATTCATATATAGATCAATTTTTGAGATGCAAAATCAGAAGATGAACAAATCCATAAACCAGTAGAACATGAGTTTTGATCCCAAAAAAGTTCTGGCATGACTTGTCAGATTATGCAAGCGCAAGTCTGCCATTACCAAATGCTCAAATCCAGCAAAAAGAAAGGAAATACAGAAATGCATAAGAAATGGGTATATGTACAAAAGCCAAAGTCCTTGACAGACTTAAACAGAAAACTTTAACTACACATTATCATCATCATCATCATCATCATCATCATCATCAAGCACACATCTATTACATAAGTTTTGGTCGTATAAAACACTCTTTAGGTCACCGACCCAGGAAAGGGAGGAAAGGCGAAATGTGCGGTCTTCTGAGGTTCCAGCTCTCTTAAACAAATTTCCTCCAAACCTAGGAGGCTGCTTACTCCTTCCAAATTCTCTCCACGTCTTTGTATGTAACCAAAAAATATCTTTACAGATTCCATTCACTTTAGCAGCGCGAAACTTACAAACATGTCGAGGCTTTTGAAGTGCGTTGATTAATTCCTAGAGTGATCACAATTACTGTCACGTCATCATGGTATTTCCTTCTCCTCCCTGGTGGTATATTCATAAGCTCTTCAATGCTGAATCCTGCAAGGGCATATATCCAATTTTAGATGTCAGAAAAATAAAACTCGATCTATTGGAAAAGCAGCACAATATCAAATTTAGAGAAAACAATTCCCGTTGAAAAGCAAATAAATAAATAAAAATATTATATAGAGCAAGCATCAACTCTACAAAAAAGACAAAAGTTCCATAAAAATTACTATATCTTGATAACATGAGTTAAGTTGATTGCATCCTGCAAATAATAAAATATCTTCATAATTTGTTCAGACATCAAATAGTTTCTTCATTAAATCGTGAATCTATGAGAGTCTGACTACCACAGATTAACTCGGTAAATTAGAGCCTGACAGTATTTTATCAAACATTCATGTCCACATTCATCATTACGAACCAGAGAAGTCAAAATGGGAGACATAGAGGGGATTCATATCGGATGTAATGTTATTGTAGTAACTATATCACACATTGCTACTAAGACAAACCTTTGCACTCATATTTTGGTCAACCAGCAGCAGAACATAAGAATTCTTATCTTAAAAGCTAACATAGTTCTTTTTCATTGCAAACCTGACCCAAGCTATGCATTTGATAGCTTACTTACAACTGCGGAAAACCAAAGCAGATATATGGAATGCAAAACCAAAAACAGTAGGTTGGAGACTCGGTCTAAAACTCTAAACTACAACAAAAGCTCATAGCTCCACTCTTGCCCCTCATCCCCCCACCCCCCCTCTTTCGATGCATACATTGAGATAACAGGGTAGCAACTCACAAGGCTTGAGAAACGCAACATACCTGCGCAATCTGCTGCTCTAATGACAAGTTGCTCTAGCAAAAACTTTGCTGGATCACCAGAAGGATATCTTGATATAAACAAATGGACCAGTCTAACGATCTCTTCATTGGTAAAGAAGTCAAATAAACCATCACTACCCAGTACAACAAAACGATCGGATTTTGAGATTCTGTGTACATTAACAGAAGGACTTGTAGAGATATAAGGAGGACTTATTAAATTTCGAACTCTGAGGATTCCCATCAGTGCATCATTGAATACTTTCTGTGAACAGACAAATATCCACGTCAGAAAAGCAAAATCACATGAAAGAGCGGGGAAGTTATGGTGCAGATTGGACAAGAAAGTTTATCTAGAATTTCTGGTGTTAACATTTAGATTGGGAAGTTTTATTTATGGTCACACAATCATCATAGGAGTATGAGATAACAAGATTCTATATTTTTTAACACTTTGAGGTAACAAGACTATTTAGCAAGAATACACTGGATGATATTTTACATCATCACACAAAACTACTACTGCAAATGAAATCGTCAACCCAGGCCCGGCTGAATACCGGTCCAACTGGTTCAGTAGAACAGGGCCCCAACAATTTGGGGGCCCAAATTTTGGTTGGCAAATGGAAGGAGAAAAAGAAAAAAAAAATTAGAAATCCCGCAACTCATCCGTAAGAACAGGACTTTCCATCTTCTTCACTGATCACTCCACAATTCTCTCTCCTCTTCATAAATCAAAATCCCCAAAAAATCATGATATTATTGAACTTCCCATATTAAAATTAATTATCACTCTCTTTATTCAAGAAATCATCTCATTTCCAATTTTAATTTTCGCCAAAAAAAGCTCTACTCCTTCCATATTTCCAATTCTCCTCAAGAACATCAAAAATGAAGATTTCTAACGGGAAGCATTTCTTTTGCTATCTATTCGTGATTCATATTCAATTCCTCTCAACTCATATCCAAGAAATCGATTTCTTTTATCATCCAAGAAAAAGATTCAAACGTTAGTTTACAAATTACAATACGGGAAGAATAAAGTCTTCAATTTTGATTGTGGGAGGTCCGAAGGTGAAAAATTAAGAATTTGTGGGCTAATTTGTTATCAAAGTTTTCACTTTTAAGGTAATTTCACTTTCTTTTGTGCCTAGTAGAGATTTATAGCAACTATGAAACTTTATAATTTGAAAGTAAAATTTATAATATGTAATTCTTATGATTTTGATTTTCGATTTCATGATTTGGTTGTTTGCAATTCTGCCTAATTGATTTTTCTGGAATTTTTTACATTTTTGCAATTCTCCCTAGTCCCTAGTGTTAATGATAATTGATAGACATTGCTGTTGTATCACCAAACCTGGAGAATATTGATTTATAAACAAGTTTAGGATTAACAGCACTCAAACTTTGGATTTATGGAGTTGATTAAAAAAAACAAGAACATCTACCGACTGGTTCAAAGTGAGTATTGAAACAAAGGAAAAATAAAAAAAAATCTTCATTGGGTAGATTTAGTTTTCTTTAACAGTCTTAGAAAACTACCTGAATGTAGGATGTTTTTGCATAACTAGTTTCATCTGTCCATTCCTTCATGCGAAATACTTGCTGGCACGTTGATAGTGTTGAACTCTATCTTATACAATTTGATAGTGTTGAACTCTATCTTATACAATTTTGCCTAATTCAATTGATGTAATCTGTAAGACTGTAACAATCTCAATGTAATCTGAAATTACTTTGCTTGGTTTTTCTTAGATTTTTTTAGTTTTGGTTTATTTATCAAACTGTAAGGAACGATTAATGATAAATTATAATAATAAAAAAAATTACAATTTCTTCTTTATAAATTTTTTGAAGGGCCCCATTTTGATGGATAGCACAGGGCCTCCATATTTCATGAGACGGCCCTGCGTCAACCAAAGAATGGAGATCTGAATTCCATGGGTCAACTCTCCATAGCCGTCAGGCACAAAATATACTCCATATCCTACACCCATGATAAAGCTGTAGCAGCTTATGAACTGAACAGTTAGACAGGCAACAACTCTGTCAAAACACATGCCAAAGATGCATGACATCACATGGAATTATGCAGGCATTCTCCCTAGCAGAATCATCATCCATCACTTGTAGTAAGGCCCATTTCTCTTCAACTTCTTCCGTTTAAAAAAGATCAGTAAAAATCAGTTTTGATTAAAACATATCTGTTTTCATCAGTAAGGGTTTTAATTATTACTTCCTCTATTCCATATTGATTGCAACATTACTTTATTTGGTAATGGGTTCTCTCTATCTGCATCCTCATCACATGGCTCCCTCTTTTTATTCTCCCCTTCATATGCACTCCTTAAAACTTGTGTCCTACCCCCCCCCCACGTTATGTGGAACGCAGGACGAAATAATCAGTAAAAAAAATTAATCATAAAAAAAATGTTCAAGTCAATAAGAATTAAATTGAGTATAAACAGGAGAACAGAATAGGGACTAAGTAGTTCAACAACTGCACACTCTTAACTAAAACCATTACTAACCTTCTTCAAGTATCCAACACCAAATGCACGAGTGACCTTCAACTTTCCTTTCACTTTTCCTGCAGTAATTGTTGAAGGATCATCACGGTGATTCAATAAAAGTTTAGATCTCTCAACTTCATTGTCAGTATTATGAATATCTGTGAGCTGGATTGCTTTATATCTTTCAGTCTCTCCAACATCAGAGTCACTACTTTGTGTTGCAATGACAACTCTACTATCACCTAAATTCAACGTATACAAATCTTTCCCAACAAGCAATGCAACCAAAACACAAGATCCAACAGAAACAAGATCAGGCCGGTCTTCCATATCCTGCTCAACCATGGACAAGAAGTCAATCTCAGCTTGACTTAGAGCTCGTTGGAGGCACTCCAGCACCCCTTGTTTGAAAGATTTAGATGAGGTGTCTACCTCAGTGCTAGAATCCTTGTGACTAAAAGTGTCCACTTTAACATCCTTTCTACCACCTATTCTTGGAAAACTTTTCCCAACATCAGAAATATTGCTATCTTCAAGCATATTCTGGAATGAATCACCTGAAGCCAAATGATTAGATACTTCAGCTAAGTCTTCTTTATTATCCCAATTAAATGAGTTGAAGTTCATTAAGAAGGTATCATATAAAGTTCCAGCTAGGAAATCAGCTGCATCTCTTCCATTAAATCCATCATAAACAGCACAAAAGAGCCAACCATCTTCTTCAGAGCAAACAGCTTGAACCCTATCTTCACCGGCAGCTCCACCAGCAACTTGCACTTCCATAGCATTGAGAAAGCCTTCACTTGGGGAAGGAGCACTCATGAACTTAAGATATGAATCAGTTTCAGGTGATTCTCCTAGAGAAGATGGACTAACACTCAAGTTTGACAATGTACTCTGGAGAGAAGATGACAATATGTCCACTTTAGAAGAAAGTGATGGAGAAGATGGAATCCTGCGGAATGAATTAGGCGAGTCCCAACTAGGCAGTATCTCTGCACCTATTATGCCATTGCAGATGTTAGTGTTTGCTAATGTAGTATTAGCACTTAAGGCAGCACCAGAAAGACAGGAGAAAGATCCGCTAGTTCTTCGAAGTCGTGGCTTAGGAATGATTTCATATTCATCAGCATTATCACATACAGCTTTTCTCCCAGAACATTGATAGCCAAAGCTCACTTTGATTTCTCCATCAGCAGAACTCGGAGGTTCCTCAAACATAATGCCTGTGCTAGAGTAACAGTGACGCTCAGTAATTTTAAAAACATACTTTGACTTAGGATAGCATGTGATGAACTAACATCATCAGCAGACCCAAAACAGTGGATTAATGGAAGAAAAGAAAGATAAGGGAAGTGAAGAAGATGATTAATAAAAGAAACAAATGAAGATATAATTGAATAGATGATTAAATCACCAATTACAACCTAGCCACTCTTTCGAGAGGAATGGCACTCTCCCAATTAAACTAACTGACCACTTTACCAATACTCACCATAATTTCTCTCTCCATATTCTATTCTATTTATAGAGATATTTCCTCCCTAACTCCCTAACTTATTCTTCAAGCTACTATTAAAACTGACTAATTATATGATACCAAAAGTGCCCCTCTCCCTAGGCTAGTCTATTACATTACCGGCCGCCCAAACATTCACCTTGTCCTCAAGGTGGATAGTAATTTGCACTCCATTCTCGGCCTTGGCTACAGTGGTTACTACCATCTTCAGAACATTGTTCCTCTTGTCGTTTGAGGTCCTCTGTATCTAGTATTGAATTCAGCAACTTAAGTGACTTACCCATGGTTGAAGAATTCAGCAGCTCAGACAGGGAAATTGTATGACTATGAGTGAAGTGGGTAGAAGTTGAATTGGGAAGGGGAGTGTGCGAATTGCAGGGAATTGAAAAGAAGCTTGATGGGAAGGTAGAAAAGCTGGGCTTTGAGAGTGGTGGAGCTATGGGTTTAAGTGTTGAAAAATAGGGGTTGCAGAATTGGGTGGGGTGTTTGGGTTTAAAATGCTGTTGGTCAGTTTTGAGCACTTTCTCATTGTACTCAAGTGGGCTGTAACTTTTTGGGCTAGAGAAATTAAAGGGGTTTTGTTGTGAAAGATCGGTGAAGGAAATAAAAAATGAGTGAGGTTCAATGGTGGGGTTTAGGATTGATGCTAGAGAAGTGGACTTAACATTAAAAAGCCCATCCCCAAAGCTGGCCTCATGAGTTGAAAGATTGAAGGGCTTTAATAGGTGGGGCCCAACTCTAAACCCTACCAGATTCATAAAGGAAGAGCTAGGTTTCAAAAGAATTGGAATATGGCACGTGCCTTGCCTAATTATGCTGTCATCTTTTAAAGCTTTGACAAGAATACCCTTATCAGGAAGATCTTCTAGAATAGTCTTCTTCTCCAAGGCAATTTCTAGTTCGAGGGAGCTTCTTCCATACACCTCTTCCCCTCTCTGTGGAAAATTCTGCTGCTGCAAGCTTCCTGATAATTTCCATCGTCGATTACCACCATCAAAACCTCCGGTGAAATTACCCCTAACACCGCAACACTCAGATGCTTCACCCTCTAGTCCACTGTGGCCAGCGAATCTGCGTGGCCCACTGCGGCATTCCCCACCGCCACCATCGGTGGCGAACCCCGGACCACCATCAGAACCACCATCAGCACCACCTTTTAGAAAAATGTATCTCCTTGGTTTACTAGTAAAACCACCATATTCCCCACTAGGCTTACCGCCGGTGAAGATACCCGGACCACCACCGGATCCTGCACTTCCGGCACCTCCTCGCTCAAAAACTTCTTTCGTCAGTTCACCTGCGAGACCAGGAACTCTACCACCAGATTTGCCATCATCAAAAGCTCCACGAACTCCTCTAGGGACCCCATCAGACATTCGGTCGGAAAAACCATCTTGACCAACGCCGTTAAATCCAACCACAAAAACGTTGGAACCACCAACTGGTCCACAGTATGTGGCGTCTTTTCCAGATCCTCTTCCATTTGGTGCGATGATGAAGGGTGGATATTCTTGAGATCCACTATTCTTCATATTTGTATGCTCCTCTTCTTCCACTTGGTTTTCTTCCTCCATCTCCTTTCTAATAAGATTCAGCTCCATTTTCAGTGGAGCCAAAGCGTCACTGATTATTTTCTTGAGATCCTTTTGGAGATCTTGTTGGAATTTTTCAAAACCCTTCCTGATTATCTCATTCAAATCTTCAGCGAATTTCTTTGTCTCCTCCGAAGCAAACTCCATTGTAGATTTTTTTTTTTTTTTTTTTTGACTAAAGCTGAAAATCAGTGGGTTAATCTCCCAGGATTACTGCTCTGGTACCATTTGTGATGAACTAACATCATCAGCAGACCCAAAACAGTGGATTAATGGAAGAAAAGAAAGATAAGGGAAGTGAAGAAGATGATTAATAAAAGAAACAAATGAAGATATGATTGAATAGATGATTAAATCACCAATTACAACCTAGCCACTCTTTCGAGAGGAATGGCACTCTCCCAATTAAACTAACTGACCACTTTACCAATACTCACCATAATTTCTCTCTCCATATTCTATTCTATTTATAGAGATATTTCCTCCCTAACTCCCTAACTTATTCTTCAAGCTACTATTAAAACTGACTAATTATATGATACCAAAAGTGCCCCTCTCCCTAGGCTAGTCTATTACATAACACTGAAAATCAATAATGAGATACACCATCATATAACAATAAGTTAGCAACTCCGGTAATGGTGTAGCAATGTAGCTAAACCATCACTAAAAGCAAAATCACAAGTTCTATTTCTCAATTTTGACCACAATATCTATACACCTTCCTTGATTATTCAATAATCCAAATTAGTAGAAAATCTACTACTAGCAATCATATGCTAACTTGGTATTTTTCAGCTACATGCAAATGTGATTTCAGTAAACAAATTTCAAAAATTGCTTACTGAAGTGTTGACAACACAACCAATATGAATATTGAAGGTAAACATTACAATCTAAAATTTGCATCATATATCATGTTATGAAACTTCAGACGAGGGGTAATAGATGGTTGGAACAAAAACAATAAAGAAAAAAGAGCATCACCATTGTTACTATTTTCCAAATATCACCTTAACATTAGTACAATTTACATAGAAAATACAAACATTTGCACCTTGCAGGGTGATAAGTAGCTTACATTCATATCCTTGAAATACCATCTTATAAAACTAATCATCAGCCATCCTCCTTTTCTGCATTAAGTGCACGAAATTGAATAAATACGCAACAGAAATCTCAATATAACGTCAACTCATGAGAGAGACATTTCAAAACTTCAAGCTCAACACGAAAGCCTGAATAAGAAGTCCACATGGCTAACTCCTAGTAGGTGAAAGCCTTCTTTTGACTTCATTATAACTATCCTTCACACCAAAGAAAGACAAGCTGTTATCCAAATCAATGGAAATCTCATTCCCTTTCATCTAATGAACTTCCTGACCTCATGCCTTATTCTCCCAGTGACTCAATCTCATTTACTTTCACACATTCGGTGCTTCAGTGCTCTCACACTCCAGCAAGTCACACAAAATTACCAACACTGACAGGACTATCAGGATTCAGGACAGTAATACTTCAATCCGACATGAGTACAGTTACACATCATATGCGCTTCACAGAAAAGGAGCACCTTGGTAACATAGGTAGTATCTATCATGTCTTTTAAGCTCTTCATAAGCAAGTGGGATCTAGTACCAAAGAAAGCTACTTCCTTATAAGGATACAAAAAGATCTATATCAAAGCTACATAAATTTACACTAAGCAACAAACACAAAACTGACTGCCATATAATGCACTTTCTCTGCACACCAGAATTCTAAAGGTGGCTAATATGTGTAGAACTAGCAGCTTGCCTTGTAATAAGCCATTCATGTAGCTTTCACCTTATACTCAAACTTTTCAACCTTTGACCCAAAAAAAGAAATTTTCTATCTGGAAACTAGCTGCAGTAGCCCTATTAAACTAGTCCTTTTCATACGCTTTGTCCTCACTTAAACACTCCCTCGGATTAGTTTTTACTCTATCTCAAAATGTAAGATACACTTTGAGATTGAAGAAGAATATGGAAAAAATGCTTATTGCTTTACTTACATCAACTAGTAGCATTTACCATTCACGTCTAACTTGTTGGTGTAAAATTTCAATTTAACACTCCCCCTATCATAAATATAGTTTTCCATATACCACTCTTGAAAGTCTAAACACAAACACACTCCCTTTATAGTATGCTTTTCACTCTCCTTTTCTATATCCCCACACATTTGGGTCTTTTACTAAAGAAGTTCAACTTGGAACAGATGGAGTATCATCTCTGATTTGGGATGGTTAAAGATTGAAATCCTCAATCATCATCAGGGCCTGAGAGAGTATCATTTAATCTGATGGTAATGTACTCCTCATCATAAAGAGTGTATTCAGGCTGAGATTTATAGCCTTGACTATAACTTTTCCAAAGGAAGAAAAGAAAGAACGACATAGCGTTCAAAAGTTTATACAACTTGTGAACGGAAAATTTTATATCTTATAATGACTGGTTCAAAAGTGAAATGCGTGGTAATAGCATTTCATGCAATCTGTTTTATCCTGAGTATTGTTACTAAGTTTGTAATGGGAAATGCCAGAGTACTATCCAACTTCCCATTTCGTTTTGTTACAGAAGTATATGAAAATGTCGGTAGTACCAATATCATAGACAAATGTTCATCCAAGCAAAAGAACACATCTGAAACTGAAAGTCTATCCTTGACAAGTCTAAACCAGTAAATAATGCATAGGGGCAACTACATAAAAGCAGCAACTTAGAAGTTGAAAGGAGGCTTTGGATTAAGCATCCCAAGGAAGAAAAATTACACAATGATGGAGTAAGAAGCCACTCTATGTGATAAACTAACGGAGAACCTACCCCTCATACCCCCCCCCCACAACAAGAAAAAGTACTTAAAGCTCATTGATTTTAAAATATATAAGCACCAGAAAAAGAAGTAGATTGCCAATGCTCAGGAATTATCCCAGACATAATTAAGAGCTTAGCAATGAAAGATGACTAGCAAGGTAAAGGCCTTGTTCTTTTCAACTTTCAAAAAAAAAAAATGGATTCAGATAAGCGCACTACCAAATTCAAGTCACAACTATAATCAAGTTCGATTACGCGCACAAGTCATTAATAAGTTCTAAAAAGGACACTTTATGTGAAAAGAACAAAGTCTAATCCTACAGCCGAAAAAAATATTGGATCAATCTATTCATACACCACCACCATACATATCATAACTTAGATATAAATCACAACAAACAAATGCATTTTCTCAATTAGTACAGCAAACAATGAACTAAAAAGAAAAGGGTAAAAGAAATTCATGATCAACATATTCAAAAAGAATCGAAAAGCATCAACAAGCAGTCAGCTCTACCCAACTCCAACTCTAAATTTTGCAAGAAATGTCTACCAAAGTTTTAAGGAACTAAAACTTTAAGATAATTATAAAAAAAAAAATCTAATTTCAGCTCTAACCCTTCTGTGTACATCCAGTCATCCACCAGAAATTAATCACTCATCTTGCTAAAAAAGGTAAAATTATCCAAAAGGCTACATTAATTAATCAATAATGTCATTAGCAATCATAAATAGCTTAAATTCAAATTTACAATTCAATATCAAAATGAATAACTTGCTTCTTTCTGAAATAATCAGATTACTTCAACAAAAACACGAAATTAACAAACACCCACATTCCAAATGCAGAAATTTCAATGAATTAAACCCAAAAAAAAAATACAAAATTTTCAGAAGTCTACCTGATATAAGTTGAATCTGGAGACCCAAAGAAAGAAACCAAGATCAAAGAAAAAAAGATAATTGATAAAATTCAGAGTCAAAAGGAGAAGAAAAAAAAAAGAGTGGAACAAAAAAGAAGAGAGTGACAGAGAAAGAGGAGCAAATGGCTAGAAAGGAGAGATGGAGAATATGTTTAGAGAGAAAGATGAAAATCTGGAAAAGGGCATTTTTTTTTTTTTCCAATTTTGAGTGGAGGCTGATTTTGCCAAAATTCGAAAGATTATAAATTTGGCTGACGTTGTTGGGGTTACATCCATACAAATCAGAACAATCTGAATCCGATTCACCTGCTTACGGTGGCAAGGGTGAGTTGGGTTTCTTTTCTTTTTGTAGCTAGTCCTTTTCGCATGAGAAAGGGTAGATATTTACATAATTACATTTTTTTAGAAAAAAAAACAGGGACATCATTTTTTTTTTTTTTTTGAGGGGAACAGGGACATCATTTAATAATTACTACCTCCGTACCTTTTTAATAGTTACACTTACCCTTTTCACACATGCCGATGCACTACTTTGAGCCTTTATATCTCTAATTTTGTATTTGTTAAAAATATAAAAAGTCGATATTCTAAAAGTACATATCGAGACGAATCAAACAAGACCCCACATGACTATATTTTCTCTTAACCATAAATCACAAATGATAGTCAAAGGAAAATTTGTGAATGGTGTCAAAAGTGAAAGTGTAACTATAGTATATGGTTAGAGACTTGGGGGGCGTTTGGTTAAAGGTTTTCAGAAAAGAGTTAGGGATCAAGTGTTAATTCATTCTTATTGTTTGTTTTGTTAATTCAATGATTCTCTTTACCCTATTCTTATCCCCAAACTTCTCTACATCCATTCCACATCCCATAGGCCACTTTACCCTTTCCTTGAAACAACATTATTATTATTATTATTATTATTATTATTATTATTATTATTATTATTATTATTATTATTATTATTATTATTATTATTAGTGTTATTGTTATTGTTATTGTTATTGTTATTGTTATTATTGTTATTATTATTGTTGTTATTATTATTATTATTATTATTATTATTATTATTATTATTGTTGTTGTTGTTGTTGTTGTTGTTGTTTTCATTATTGTTATTATTGTTATTATTATTATTATTATTATTATTATTATTATTATTATTATTATTATTATTATTATTATTATTATTATTATTATTATTATTATTATTATTAACGTAAGACCTGCCCAGCTCCAAGAGATATATGTTTTTCAATAACGGACAACGTCTCACCTTTTCTCACGATAATATTTTTGGCGAATTAGTTTAGTATTTTAGCACAATAGTTTAGAGCTGGTAATTTATATGTAGACTTACATTATTTTTTAGTTAACATATCTAGTACATTAGTTAGCGTTCTTCTATAATTAGTTAAGATCTATTGAGCATCATTTAGTTTCCAATATAAACGAAGAAATAAGTTTTTTATAAATCTAAAATGTCAAATACAAAAGGCAACCTGAAAAAAGAACTTAAAACAATCTAGCATTTGGAGTAATTGTACCAATTTTAGTTGGGTTCTTGGAATTTGTTTTTTTAGTCTTCTTAAAATTACTGTGTCTTCCTTACACTTCTTCCCTTTAATTTGTTTTCACACGATCCGAGTCTAAAATAACCAATGTAGTTGTACTTGATGAGCATTGTTCTTCAATAATTGGTTTTGTAGTTAAGACTTTAGTTATACTTGCAGCAGTATTCTTGTAGACTTCTTGCAGTACCTTTCTTGCATCTTCATTATCTTGACTTTTGAGAATGCAATTGTAGAACTTTCTTATGGTTTCATATCGCCATGGGGTTACGTTGTTTGTAACTGCTCCAGATATTTCTCTATCCATTTCTCTTTTCCACACTTCACTGTTTGCAAATCTAGTCCACTTTTTGCACATGTACCTATGTGGTATTGTTATGATTGAATAAATAAAATGCGTTATAATATGTTTTTATGGTATAACTAATATACTTCAACGCTTAACTAATATATACTTCACCACTTAACTAATATACTTCAAGACTTAACTAATTCATCCACAAACAATTTAAGGCTAGCATAACTAATAGGTCCAAGCGCTTAACTAATTCTGGTGTTGGTTTGATGCACGCGCGTGATGTCAGCATGACATCAGCTGGTCTCACTTTAACACTAACGTGAGACCGTCTCTTCAAAACGGACTCGTAAGTAAAAACTTACATAGAGCTGGATCACACTTAATTTAGTGTGAATCTAAGAGCATCCTCATTCATAATCTTTAAAAAAGATCAACTCACTCCCTCTCTAATTAACTTTCTCTCTCTAAAAAATATCACCCCACAATCTTTTCCCAACTATCCTCTTAACCATGAACAACAAAAAAGATCATCCCAACTACTTTTTCCTCTCTCTCTTACTTTTGACCCCACCCAACTATTTTTTCTCTCTCATCACCTACCCATCATTATATAATATATATTATTTATTTCTTAATAATATGATATATCCATTAATAATTGATAATAAGTATTAATAATAAATTAAATACATAATTCGCATTTTTATCGTTAACTAAATTAAAGGCACAACGAGATTTTTATTTTTTTTGAAGTGTAAAAATGGGAGATATTTCATATAAAATATAGCAAAATGGGTATGTATTTATAGAGCTCGGAAAAATAGAGGCATTGGTATTTTTTTTATTTTTTACTTTGTATTATTTTAAATATAACTGTTGCAAATTTTACAACAATTGTATTTTAAAAACAAATCACAACGTTACATTTCACGTCAAGGGTGACAAATGTCACGCTGCAACTGGCGCTGACACGCATGTCAGCTGCCAGCTATAGGGTGTCAAAGTTAAATTTTGACAGATCAAGCAGTGGTCCGCACACCCACACCTAGGGGTGTTCATAACCGGGTACTCGGTTTTTCGGGTACCCGGATTTGTGGGTAACCAAATATGCGGGTACTTGAAAATGCGGCCCATGACCCGGCCCGGAAAAACCGGGTACCCGGTTTGCGGGTACCCGGTTTTTTCGGGTCGGGTCATAGGGTACCCGATTCGATATATTAACTTTTTAAATATAATAATAAAATGACATTGTTCACAACTTGTGAACTAGAGCAAGCTACTGTAAGCTTTGTTTAACTTCATCACAACTTCGTCACAACTCAATAAGTAAGCTTTATAAATTTCACAAAATGAAAAAAAGGGAGGGGGGGGATTAAATACAGATGTGGGCGTCGTGCGCGGTGGTTGTAGACTTGTAGTCGACACTTCGACGATGGTGGTGACTAGTGCGTCTTTGCCGCACTCTAATTCTTGTGGAATCTTTGCCCATTTCGCCGGACGAGAGAGAGAGGACGTGAGGCGAGGTGGGTCGGCTTAGTGTTCTTTGTAAATACTGAATAGTGAGGACTCCTTTTTTCCTGCCATTGAAGATTGAGGGAAGATATTGCATTTATTTGTAGTTTAAAGCCTTAAATTGAAGGGTAGTTGAAGATTGCAACATGAAAAATTCCAACTGGGTTGGAAATTTTGTGGGTTATAATTGATGGTACAGTGAAGGAATTGAGGGAGTCAGGGGACTTTTTGACTTTGAGGGGAAGTGACTGACTAAGGAGAGAAGGGGATTAAGTTGTAAGCCTAAATTACAGCCAAAGTTTGAAACAGACGAAAAAGTTCTTAAAAAAAATCAATAACCGGGTACCGGGTACCCGACAACATCCCTTACACGGCCCATTACCCGACCCGGGTTTTGTTCTTTTTTACCGGGTCGGGTACCCGGCCCGATAAAAATTAAAAAACAGATTTTGACCCGGTTTTATTTGTGCGGGTCAACGGGTTTTCGGGTCGGGTTTTCTTGAACACCCCTACCCACACCTGATCGTCATCTCAATCGTCCCAGCCTAATTTTCTTCCCCAATCATCCCACAATCTTATTCTCTCTCATGATTAAGGCCTAAAAATAAAAGATTGATATCACAATCTTATTTTTCACTCATGAACAAGGGTGCTCTAATGGTAATGCATGTGATTTATGAAATTAGGTCACTATGTTAAAAAATAATATATAGATACTATGGCTTAGGTAAATTTACTAGAAAGCACCTTAATAAAAGGTTGAGTTTGTGAGAAAGGATCTTATATAAGGAAAGTGGCAAAATTGGATTTTAATGAACTTTTTTTTTTCGTTATTCGGGACCTTAGGTAAAAAAAATGAGCGTTGATCACCATTTTCCGCGCGCGTTGACCACCCTGACTAAGGTCCAAGTGAGTATATCCGACCCGAAACAACCCTTTTTGAAGCAAACCGTGTGCGTCGCTGCACGAGTATGTAGAACCATCCCATGTGCCATCCCACTCGTTTACCCAAGCAAGCTCGTATCCCCCCATGTGGTCCTCGATGGCGGTGCTCACCGTGCAGGTCCAATGCCTGTCGGTGTCCCTTAAACGATTCCGACTCGAGCCAGATTCCCGCTGTGTCCAAGTGGTCCCCAAAAGCGAGATCTTCGTCGGTGACATCGAGGTTAAAGAAATATGGGTGCGAGTAGTGTTGGAATTGGAGGGAAAAAGAGGAAAAAGAAAATAAATAAATAAATATATATATATATATATATACATATACATATATATATATATACAAATACATATATATATATATACAAATACATATATATATATACATATATATATATACATATATATATATATACATATATATATATATACATATGCATATGTATATGTATATATATATATATGTATATATATATATGTATATATATATGTATTTGTATATATATATATATGTATTTGTATATATATATATATGTATATGTATATATATGTATATATATATATATGTATTTGTATATATATGTATTTGTGTATATATATATATATATATATATATATATATATATATATATATATATATATATATATATATATATGTGTGTGTGTGTTTTTTGTCATGTGATAGGCACATAGGGTGGTCAACACCGGAAAATGGTTGTCAACGCTCATTTTCCAACATAAGGTTCCGGTCAACAAAAATTCATTAAGGTCTCATTTTGCCACTTATATAAGGTGTTTTCTTACAAACTCAACCTTTTACAAGGTCCTTCCTAATAAATTTTCCTATAGATTATAAAGGATGACTATGTAAAAAAAAAGGTTATGTAATAAAGTGTAATAAACTTGTGTAAGCAAGGGTGACTATGATTAAAAATTGTAAATATATTAGATAATGGTAGATTACTGTAACTTTAGATCGTAAAAGATGACTATATGAAAAAAAAGGGGTCACTACGTCACATGGATGGTGGAGGTTCTCAAATGGATGGTCGAGCCGGGTTCGAGCAAAAAAATATATATATTACCCACTTGTCGGGTCGATCGGGTTGATTTTTTTGCCCAAAGCCCGCTTTTTCGGTTCAAAACTAGCGGACTCTTCGGGTCAAAATCGGACCGTGACAATTTTGAACTGCAAAATCATTTTTAAGTTTCCCAAAGCCTGTTCCAAACAAAAAAAAGATTCGGGATCGGGCCCAAAAACTGGCCCCAGAATATATCCTAAGCCAAGACAGACATCGGCATGGGTCGGGCTAATCTTTATCACTTTTTGTTCAATTTAGGTAATGGTCATTACCATTTTTTTCGCCCTCCCAAATGTCTCTATATAATCCATTTGAGATGCGGGTTAGATTTATTCCATTTGAGATGCAAAAAAATATAAGACGTCAACTACTTTTATTCAATTTAGGGGCATTACTTAGTTACCATTTCTATAACTATATAATGGTTTCCAAAATGTCTTTGAACGAAAAGTTATGAAAGCTCCTCACTGGGATATTGTTGGTCAAGATGTGATCAAGGGTCTTCAACACTTCTTCGGGTAATATCCTCAAATCTTGGAATAGGACATTGCTGGTCTTAATTCCAAAAATTGACTCCCCTCTCAATCCGAATCACTTAACTAAGGTAGATTAGTCTTTTGTAATACACTCTATAAATGTATTTCCAAATGCTTGGCTCCCCGTATTAAAGTCATTCTTCCACTTCTTATCGATGAAAATCAACATGCCTTTATCCCAGGTCGTTTAATGAGTGATAATACGATTATCTCTCTTGAACTCATCCACTATATAAACCAAAGGAAGCAAAGTTCTAACACGTTTGTTGTGTTCAAGATTGATATGAGCAAGGCATATGACAGAGTTCATTGGCACTTTATCACACGAGTATTCAGTCCTAACACTACAACAACACAAAAAAATTTGTTCATGGACATTTTAGGCTTCACTCCTATACACAATATAGGTACTCATTTTGGTGTTCCAATTAACATCACAGAGTCAAAATCTGTTCACTTCCGTTTCTTAATAGACAAAGTGGCAAAAAAAAAAACATGATTGGAACTCCTTTCCACTCTCCTTCTACTCCAAAATCATTTTGATAAACACAATTTTCGTTGCAATAAAACCTCACATCATGGCCTCTCTTCCTATTCCTATAAGTACATCGACAAAAGTAGAATCTCTTATACACTCTTTCTTGTGGGCTAGTAAAGGTCAAAGAGGGATTTGTTGGGTTAAAAAAGGAATCACTCGTCTACCAAAACGGTTGGGGGATTTGGGTATTTATTCTCCTAGCATTTTGAATACATGTCTTCTCATGAAACAAGTTTGGAGGATCACAAAATTTCCAAACCTACTCCTCTCCAAAATCTACCATGCACGTGGCCCAACTCTTATGTTAACTAGAAAGTCTATTTCCACTTCTTCCCCTTTATCATGGGGTATGAGAGGCTTACATCGAGCATATACTAGCTTGTTCAAAGGTTGTGCTTGGAAAATTAGTACTCGTAGACTTATCAAAGCTTTCTCTAATAGATGGGTGGATAATAGGATTCCTGAATCTCATTCGAATGTCGTCAAGTTCAAACTTTGAAGGTGCATGATCTTATTAATGCTATTACTCATTCTTGGAAATAAGATTTGGTAAGGCGTTTTTTCAGCTTCCATGATGCACATAGTATTTTGTCAATGGAATTACCTCAGCTGGATAAGGTTGATTTCCTTTATTGGAGGGGGCATCCTTATGGTAAGTTAACTCTTAAAAGTGCTTATGCTATGTTGTCTACAACTGCTTCCCTCATTTTGGGTGGTGCATCTCTTAACCCCACAGATCATGATACCAATATCTTCAAGATTCTGTGGCATCTCTTGATCCCACTCACAATGACAAATAAAAATATGGACAATCCCTAAGATTAAAAACACTGCCAATCCTTCTCTTGGTGCATGGTTATCAAAGTTCCAAGAGTTCATGTGGCAGAAGCCGACTATATTGCCAAAAGATGCTTAGCTACTATGACAACCTTTACTAAGTCCTTGTATTTCTTACTTTTCGTCCAGTGTCAAAAAAAGAAAAAATAGTTCTTTTCATTACAAAGTTGTTGTCATATTTGTCTAAACATTACAGCCATTGTCATCCACAATTCGCACCATATGTTTGTTCCTTACACCGCGTTCTATTTACTATCTTATTTCTCCCATTCTCTGTTAGTTAACATACGAAAGCATGTTATTTGGAAAATTAGATTCATATTTTCATTTGTCAATGTGTTATCGATTGTGAAAGATAACATATAATTCCTTCCTCTTCCTTTTCTTCTCTCATTCTTTCACTTGAATTAATCCAGAGTTTGGATCTTACTCTTCCCTACTAAAGAGCATTTCTTGCTCCTTCATTTGTGCAATATATCGTTTGATCATGCATTAGCTTTTCACAAACAAATTCTATTTTTTTACACACTATCATTGAACTAATGCAATTTGTGTGGTGGGGAAGGAGAGAGAGAAAACGGAAAAAATATAAAAAATGAAAATATTAAATCTATAAAATTGTGATACGTCATTTATTAACCTCCTAAATTAGTTCCTTAAAAAACAAGTCATCATTGTATACTTCCTCCGTTCCATAATAAGTGAAACATGGGGATTGAGCACAAGATTTAATAAACATCACTTTCAAAAGTCAAAAAATCATAAAATACCCTTTTCATTATTAAAAGGAGGAGAGAGAAAAGCAAACCACACAAGTTTGTGATGGGTATTCTTGTCATTTTGTCACTTTCTTTTTTCCATTTAAGGTATGTTTCACTTATTTTGAAACGTTCTAAAATAGTAAGTATTTCACTTATTATGGAACGGAGGAAGTATTTGAAAGACATGACCAATAGTCAGCATTATTTTGAAATAAATTGGGATTATTAAAAGCAGAAGATCCATACTTGAGATTGTTTTGATCAACATTTTTCTTTATTTTTTTTATATCTATTTGGACAATAATCGAAATACTTGTTAGTCAAATTATAAAAATCCAGGGGACATGTTATTCAAATAGTAGTTCATCGCCGGCATGCTTACAAGCATACATTGCGGTGACCCCGGTGCCAGCAAGCACATCAACTAATTAGCTAGAGTTGCTACGATTAATAAAGAGCAACATGAATCACTCTAGCTTTAATTTTTATTAGATTCATTTAAGCTTCTTTTATGCCATCAGCATCATTAAAGTTCAATACACAGATTTCTACTTCACAAATTTATCCAAACGAGATATATATAAGTGGTTTATGCAGTAATTAGTTTAAACACCGATGTTATAGAAAACCTTTGTCAATCCCTTCTTTGATCGGATTCGTGATATCTGCGAGGTAATTAAACAAAAAAAGTTAAGCGATCTTCAACCAAAAATCTAGTAATTGAGGTATGGATGCGGCATTAAGGTATGGATGTAGATTGATATCTTTGATTGGCAATTGAGCGAATGTCTCTTATTAGAGAAAATATCCTTCACTCGAGAAAGGAACGTTTCCATCAGTTCGTTCTTCTAGAAAAGCAAAACAAACACACATTGAGGATAATTAGAGGCTCAAATCGGTAAACTTAACATGATTCCTTCACTCTGCCAAATTGTATGTCAGATTATTATTAAATAAAGAATGTAGCATTTAATATTCTTTTCCTAAGGTAAGATAACAAGAAATTAAGCCCCTACGGCTCGAGGATAACGTCTTCATGTTGGCACATATAAAAGAGGTGAAAAAAAAGGACAGGGAAAATAAACGAGTACAATTAAGCACAAACTCGTGATTAGAAGAACCACAAATTCTATAACCTGATGGAACCGGCTAGAGAAACATGCAAAGAGAGGTGGCACGTGAATCCTACTATAGTAAAGAATTTTTCGGGTTGCTATGGTTCAAGGTCAATTGGCCCGAGGACTCAATTTGGGTATCGCAGAAACAAAGAGAATGATACTCCCTAAAAGTGACCCTAGCAATATATAATAACTTCGCACTTATTGGAGTGAATCCATAGATGTTCCAGGCCTATGATAGGCTCCATTGCGGAAAAAGATAACTAGGTAAATTTAAGTGCACTTGTATGTAGTTTAGTTAAAATTTGTTCAGAAAAATCTATTTCAGTGTCTAAATAAAAGGTCAACCAAAATTATTCAACCCTGCTTAATTAATAATCAAGGAAAGCTGTATTTTATCGCAGCGAGTGAAATCTCAGAGAACTCCTTTTTTAGTTCTTTGTTTGAAATAAACAGCTGAAGAAAATGCAAATGCCACGTATTCGTTCCCTAAGAAAATGAGGTTCATCGTCCTGTAGTATTATAAACACCCGGATCTTTTGCTCCTTAAGATCAAAAGTATATAAACGATTATATCTAATTATGCATGAAAGAAATATCATTACCAACTAATTATGCATGAAAGAAATATCATTACCTTCATATATCTTATTTCTGAAATATCGGGAACATGAGTGCCACCACAAGGACATCCAAGATCCTCACCTAGCTTTATACTACGAGGACTGCTATCCTGCAAGAGTTGTGATGCGAAATCAATTCCAAGCCATGAAGTTTTGTTAGGCAATCAATTGAAGCACGACAAAGGAGAGATTCATGGCACGAAAATTAGTGCTAATGTGCTTGTTTTGATTAATGAAGAAAAAGAACCTACGTAGGTCAAGCTAGCATTGCCCATGGGTGATGGTGAGGTGTGTGCTTGAGGTGCTTAATGCTAATTGGTGTTAGTTTAGTTCTAATCATGCTTTACTTTCACTAGTTATGTTTATTAGTTGCTTAGCTCTTAAATCGGTTTTTGTAATGTACGATTTTACAAAACCGGTTGTATTTAGCTTAGTTTAGAAGTAATTTGGGAAGTGTAAAGCAAGGTGCAGCAAGCTCCCAGTGAGTCATAGGTGCTTAAGCTACTTGCTTAATTTGAGCCAATTCCAAGCTTTCCTTCCTAGCTAGGAAAGCTTTCCATTTGCTGAACAGAAAAGACGCCGGGGAATGGCGTGTGTCCCGACCATTTTCCTTCGGATCCGGACGGGAGGCTTTTTGCAGCATTTTGATGATTTATTTCCTTGGTTGGAGGTGTCTTCATGTATAGGAAAGGTTCTCATTGGTTCCTTCCTCTTGTTAAACGTCCAAGTGAAGAGAAAAGTAGAAAAGTGGGGAAAGGTCTCGATTTGAGCCGGTTTTCTTAGAGGAGATATTTGTATTTCTTTCTTTCTTTATCACCTTAGTGTAGGAGCTTGTATTACGATGTTAAGTCTTTTAGCTCATGTACTATATATATGTAAGCTTGGTTATCAAGGAAAATCGAGATAATGAAGTTGTTAAACACAAAAATAAACCGTTGCGTTTAAAGACTAAAAACCGAGTGTTTTTATTCTACTCTTTGCACGAATATATTTGGAGGTTAAACTACAAGAATTCAAAACCAATCAACGAGAATTTAAGAGTGATTCCCTTACTTTGTTAATTAAACCCTTTTAGTTTTGGTTGAGAGTGATTCCCTTAAACCTAAAACCGAATACTAGGCTTTAAGAGTAATTCTTTTAATTTGTGCTCATTCTATCCTAAACACTATTCTTCATTGAGTTGTGTTTGTTTCAAGTGGTATCAAGAGCTCGGTTCCGAAATGGGAGACGAAATGAATGCTAATGCAAGGAGAGATGCCATGTTAGAGGCATTAGCTAAGCAAAACGAAACACTTCAAGCCATGATCACATAATTAAACTTAGAAGTTTCCAAAAAGAAAACTAATGAGGTAGAGAGGAGTTCTAAGGTGGATGATAGAGGATTAAAAATTGAAGTTCCTGAATTTTATGGAAAGAGTGACCGGAAGTTTACCTTGAATAGAAACGCTCTTTGAAACGTTTCTTTGAATACAAAGACACACAAAATGAAAAGATGTATAAGGTAGTTGGTCTAATGTTAACTAAATATGCATCCATTTGGTTAGAAGGCGTGAAGAGACAAAGAGTGAAGGAAAACAAATCCAAGATTGCTAGATGGGAGAAACTAAAGAAGCAATTGACAAAGCGTTTTGTTCCAGCTAACAACAAACAAAATTGGTATGTTATATAGTCTACACTTAAGCAAGGAGCCATGTCAATGGAGGAGCACATCAAGGAGTTTGAGAAGCTGTCTATGGTTTGTGATATTGAAGTGATGTAGGAGCAAAAGCTTGGCCGGTTCTTAGGAGGCCTAAATGAGGAGGTCCGTGAGAAGGTGGAGGTATACCCATACCTTACTTTCGATGAAGCTTGCAGAGTGGTTCTCAAAGTTGACAATCAAAAGAAGAAGTCAATTGTAAGTAAGTCTTATTCAAAGCCATTTAATACATTTAAAGCTAATACTAGTACTAGTAACTTTGATAAGAATAAAAAAACAGATTTCACTAAGAAAGATAAGGAGAAAGTTGTAGATAATAAAACTTCAAAAGTGAATGCTTTAAATGTTTAAGGTTATGGACATATCAATCTGCTTGTCCTACTAAAAGAGCTATGACTTTGAGCGAAGTTGAGGAGATAGAAGAGTTGGAAAAAGAGTATCTTTTAGAGATGGAACATGATAAAGATGAGAGTGAGGAGGAGGACGTGTGTAATCCAAAAATGGAAGGTGAAACCTTAGTTCTTAGGAGGTCATTATACTCTAATATGTGGCGGAAAATGAAGAAAAAAGAGAAACCATTTTTCATTCTAAATGCTTAGTGAATAAGAAGCTATGCACGTTAATCTTAGATGGAGGTAGATGTACCAATGTAGCTTCAACTGTACTTGTAGAGAAGTTAGCATTACCTAGTACTAAACATCCAAATCCTTGTAAACTGAAGTGGGTAGATGGTGATAGTGAAGTATGGGTGAAACATAGGATGTTGCTTACGCTTTCAATTGGAAATTATGAAGATGAAATCCTATGTGATGTGATTCCCATGACTGCTTGTCACGTTCTACTTGGTAGACCTTGGCAATTCGATAGAAAAGTGATTCATGATGGTTCTACTAATCTGTATAAGGTAAATAAAGATGGCAAGATTAAAAGCTTATTACCATTACCCCCTTCTAAAATCCGAAACGCAAAACCAAAACCAAAAATAAACCTATTGTGTGCGAGTGTGTTTTTGGGGAGAAAAAGATTTGAGAGAAAGTTAGAAACCAACTAGACTGTGTATGTTATGGTGACTAAGGAGGTGAAAGAGGGAGTGGAGGTTGAAGATCTGAATTTAAGGGAGTTGTTAGAGGAGTTTAGGGACGCGTTTCCTAATGACCTACCACGTGGCCTACCCTCAAAACGTGGAATTGAGCATCAAATTGATTTTAATCCCGGAGCACCAACTCCATATAAGCCATCCTATAGATGTAACCCTAAAGAAGGTGAGGAGTTACAAAACCAAATTAGTGAGTTGATGAAGAAAGGCTACGTGAGGGAGAGTAAAAGCCCTTGTGTAGTTCTGGCCTTACTTGTGCCAAAGAAGGATGAAATGTGGAGGATGTGTATTGATAGCCGAATAACATAACCATTAAATACAAATTTCTTGCCCCTAGATTGGATAACAAAACACTCACCATTCGAAGTGGTATATGGAGTAAATCCTTATGTATCTATTGATCTTATTTCTTTGCCTAAAGGCTCTTATGTTCATGGAGATGCTAGGCAACAAGTTGAAGCTATGGTGAAGATTCAGAAGGAGATACGCACCAATATAGAGAAGACTAATGAATTGTACAAGAGAAAAGCCAACAAAAGTTGAAAGCCAAAGGTGTTTGCTCTGGAGATTTCGTGTGGATTCACTTAAGGAAGGAGAGATACATCGGCAAAAGGAAGCAAAAACTCATGCCAAGATCTGAAGGGCCTTTCAAAGTTCTAGAGAGACATGGAGATAATGCTTACAAGATAGACCTTCCTGGAGATTATAGCATGGCAGCAACACTCAATGTAGGTGACTTATCCCCATATTAAGAAGATGAAAGATATGCGAGAATTCAGGATAATTCCTTATGAAGAAGAGGAGGATGATCCGAAATCAATTCCAACCATGAAGTTTGTTAAGTAATCAATCGAAGAATGACAAAGGAGAGATTCATGGCCTGAATTTTGGTGCTAGTGTGCTTGTTTTGATTAATGAAAGAAAAGAGCCTAAGTAGGTCAACCTAGCAGCTGCCCATGGGTGATTGTGAGGTGTGTGCTTGAGGTGCTTAATGCTAATTGGTGTTAGTTTAGTTCTAATCATGCTTTACTTTCATTAGTTATGTTTATTAGTTGCTTAGCTCTTAAATCGGTTTTGTAATTTACGGTTTTACAAAACCCAGTTGTATTTAGCTTAGTTTAGAAGTAATTTGGGAAGTGTAAAGCAAGGTACAGCAAGCTCCCAGTGAGTCATAGGTGCTTAAGCTACATGCTTAATTTGAGCCAATTCCAAGCTTTCCTTCCTAGCTAGGAAAGCTTCCCATTTCTTCGAACGAGAAAAGACGCCCGGGGAATGGCGTGTGTCCCGGCCGTTTTCCTTTAGATCCGGGCGGGAGGCTTTTTGCAGCATTTTGATGATTTATTTCCTTGGTTGGAGGTGTCTCGCATGTATAGGAAAGGTTATCATTGGTTCCTTCCTCTTGTTAAACGTCCAAGTGAAGAGAAAAGCAAACAAGTGCGGAGAGGTGTCGATTTCAGTCGGTTTTCTTAGAGGAGATATTTGTGTTTCTTTCTTTCTTTATTAACTTAGTGTAGGAGCTTGTATTACTGATGTTTTAAGTCTTTTAGCTCATGTACTATATATATGTAAGCTTGGTTATCAATGAAAATCATATTTTGAAGTTGTTATACACAAAAACAAACCGTTGCGTTTAAAGACTAAAAACCGAGTGTTTTTATTCTACTCTTCGCACGAATATCTTGGGAGGTTAAACTACAAGAATCCAAAAGCAATTAACAAAATTTGAGAGTGATTCTCTTACTTTGTTAATTAAACCCTTTTAGTTTAGGTTGAGAGGATTCCCTTAAAGCGAAAACCGAATACTAGGCTTCAAGAGTGATTCTTTTAGTTTGTGTTCATTCTATCCTAAACACTATTCTTCGTTGAGTTGTGTTTGTTTCAAGTTGAGAGTGTTGACTGTGGATTAGCAAAGAAGACTATCCCAAGTAAAACCTACTCATCAAGTGACATCACACTAGGGAGATGAATAAGAAATACCACGGTTGCTTTTGAATGTCGATGACAATTCGGGATAAAGGCGAATGGCCGGCAACCTTGCAACATGACAATCTATGCTAACATTTACACAAGTATCTCAATTCTAAACTCCAATGAGTGGCGGTATGATTGGAAGTGGGACATGCATGGGTGGCTAATTAAAAATAAAATAAAGCAAGTGAAGAGGTAGTATAATCAAATGTCTCTAACAAAATCAGCCGACTAACTTACAAAAGCATTTTTGGGTAATACATCACTTTGTCAGAATAAAGCTAGAAGAGTTTAAGCGAGTTCTAGTAAGTTGCTTTAGAAGACTATGGAAAAGCAAAATGCAGGTTCTAGTTCTGATGGAAGCTAAACATATTAGTGACAAAGTAATTAAATATAGTATTAATTTTCAGAAGCATGGGTAATAGCAATGTCCAGAACGGCTTGGGAATGGGAACTTTTGAGTATTCGACACTTTTTTAATGAACTTTTTTTTTCTGTTGACTGGGACCTTAGGTAAAAAAAATGAGCGTTGATCACCATTTTCCGTGCGTTGACCACCCTGACTAAGGTCCAAGTGAGTATATCCGACCCGAAACAACCCTTTTTGAAGCAAACCGTGTACGTCGCTGCACGAGTATGCGGAACCATCCCATGTGCCATCCCACTCGTTTACCCAAGCAAGCTTGTATCCCCCCATGTGGTCCCCGATGGCGGTACTCACCGTGCAGGTCCCATGCCTGTCGGTGTCCTTTAAACGATTCGGACTCGGGCCAGATTCCCGCCGTGTCCAAGTGGTCCCCCAAAGCGAGATCTTCGTCGGTGACATCGAGGTTAAAGAAATATGGGTGCGAGTAGTGTTGGAATTGGAGGGAAAAAGGGGAAAAAGAAAATAAATAAATAAATATATATATATATATACATATATATATATATATATATATATATATATATACATATATATATATATATATATATATATACATATATATATATATATATATATACATATATATATACATATATATATATATATATATATATGTATATATATATGTATATATATATATATACATATATATATACATATATATATATATATATATATACATATATATATACATATATATATACATATATATATACATATATATATACATATATATATACATATATACATATATATATATGTATATATATATGTATATATATATGTATATATATATGTATATATATATGTATATATATATATATATATATATACATATATATATATATATATATATATATGTTTTTTTCGTCATGTGATTGGCACATAGGGTGGTCAACACCGAAAAATGGTGGTCAACGCTCATTTTCCAACATAAGGTTCCGGTCAACAAAAATTCATTAAGGTCCCATTTTCCCACTTATATAAGGTGTTTTCTTACAAACTCAACCTTTTACAAGGTCCTTCCTAATAAATTTTCCTATAGATTATAAAGGATGACTATGTAAAAAAAAAGGTTATGTAATAAAGTGTAATAAACTTGTGTAAGCAAGGGTGACTATGATTAAAAATTGTAAATATATTAGATAATGGTAGATTACTGTAACTTTAGATCGTAAAAGATGACTATATGAAAAAAAAGGGGTCACTACATCACATGGATGGTGGAGGTTCTCAAATGGTTGGTCGAGCCGGGTTCGAGCAAAAAAATATATATATTAACCACTTGTCGGGCCGATCGGGTTGATTTTTTTGCCCAAAGCCCGCTTTTTCGGTTCAAAACTAGCGGACTCTTCGGGTCAATATCGGACCGTGACAATTTTGAACTGCAAAATCATTTTTAAGTTTCCCAAAGCCTGTTCCAAACAAAAAAAAGATTCGGGATCGGGCTCAAAAACTGGCCCCAGAATATATCCTAAGCCAAGACATACATCGGCATGGGTCGGGCTAATCTTTATCACTTTTTGTTCAATTTAGGTAATGGTCATTACCTTTTTTATCGCCCTCCCAAATGTCTCTATATAATCCATTTGAGATGCGGGTTAGATTTATTCCATTTGAGATGCAAAAAAATATAAGACGTCAACTACTTTTATTCAATTTAGGGGCATTACTTAGTTACCAATTCTATAACTATTTAATGGTTTCCAAAATGTCTTTGAACGAAAAGTTATGAAAGCTCCTCACTGGGATATTGTTGGTCAAGATGTGATCAAGGGTCTTCAACACTTCTTCGGGTAATATCCTCAAATCTTGGAATAGGACATTGTTGGTCTTAATTCCAAAAATTGACTCCCCTCTCAATCCGAATCACTTAAGGTAGATTAGTCTTTTGTAATACACTCTATAAATGTATTTCCAAATGCTTGGTGCCCCGTATTAAAGTCATTCTTCCACTTCTTATCGATGAAAATCAACATGCCTTTATCCCAGGTCGTTTAATGAGTGATAATACGATTATCTCTCTTGAACTCATCCACTATATAAACCAAAGGAAGCATAGTTCTAGCACCTTTGTTGTGGTCAAGATTGATATGAGCAAGGCATATGACAGAGTTCATTGGCACTTTATCACATGAGTATTCAGTCCTAACACTACAACAACACAAAAAAATTTATTCAAGGACATTTTAGGCTTCACTCCTATACACAATATAGGTACTCATTTTGGTGTTCCAATTAACATCACAGAGTCAAAATCTGTTCACTTCCGTTTCTTAATAGACAAAGTGGCAAAAAAAAAATCATGATTGCAACTCCTTTCCACTCTCCTTCTACTCCAAAATCATTTTGATAAACACAATTTTCGTTGCAATAAAATCTCACATCATGGCCTCTCTTCCTATTCCTATAAGTACATCGACAAAAGTAGAATCTCTTATACACTCTTTCTTGTGGGCTAGTAAAGGTCAAAGAGGGATTTGTTGGGTTAAAAAAGGAATCACTCGTCTACCAAAACGGTTGGGGGATTTGGGTATTTATTCTCCTAGCATTTAGAATACATGTCTTCTCATGAAACAAGTTTGGAGGGTCACAAAATTTCCAAACCTACTCCTCTCCAAAATCTACCATGCGTGTGGCCCGACTCTTATGTTAACTGGAAAGTCTATTTCCACTTCTTCCCCTTTATCATGGGGTATGAGAGGCTTACATCGAGCATATACTAGCTTGTTCAAAGGTTGTGCTTGGAAAATTAGTACTCGTAGACTTATCAAAGCTTTCTCTAATAGATGGGTGGATAATAGGATTCCTGAATCTCATTCGAATGTCGTCAAGTTCAAACTTTGAAGGTGCATGATCTTATTAATGCTATTACTCATTCTTGGAAATAAGATTTGGTAAGGCGTTTTTTCAGCTTCCATGATGCACATAGTATTTTGTCAATGGAATTACCTCAGCAGGATAAGGTTGATTTCCTTTATTGGAGGGGGCATCCTTATGGTAAGTTAACTCTTAAAAGTGCTTATGCTATGTTGTCTACAACTGCTTCCCTCATTTTGGGTGGTGCATCTCTTAACCCCACTGATCATGATACCAATAACTTCAAGATTCTGTGGCATCTCTTGATCCCACTCACAATGACAAATAAAAATATGGACAATCTCTAAGATTAAAGACACTGCCAATCCTTCTCTTGGTGCATGGTTATCAAAGTTCCAAGAGTTCATGTGGCAGAAGCCGACTATATTGCCAAAAGATGCTTAGCTACTATGACAACCTTTACTAATTAGTCCTTGTATTTCTTACTTTTCGTCCAGTGTCAAAAAAAGAAAAAATAGTTCTTTTCATTACAAAGTTGTTGTCATATTTGTCTAAACATTACAACCATTGTCATCCACAATTCGCACCATATGTTTGTTCCTTACACCGCGTTCTATTTACTATCTTATTTCTCCCATTCTCTGTTAGTTAACATACGAAAGCATGTTATTTGGAAAATTAGATTCATATTTTCATTTGTCATTGTGTTATCGGTTGTGAAAGATAACATATAATTCCTTCCTCTTCCTTTTCTTCTCTCTTTCTTTCACTTGAATCAATCCAGAGTTTGGATCTTAGTCTTCCCTACTAAAGAGCATTTCTTGCTCCTTCATTTGTGCAATCGTTTGATCATGCATTAGCTTTTCATAAACAAATTCTATTTTTTTACACACTATCAATGAACTAATGCAATTTGTGTGGTGAGGAAGGAGAGAGAGAAAACGGAAAAAATATTAAAAATGAAAATATTAAATCTATAAAATTGTGATACGTCATTTATTAACCTCCTAAATTAGTTCCTTCAAAAACAATTCATCATTGTATACTTCCTCCGTTCCATAATAAGTGAAACATGGGGATTGAGTACAAGATTTAATAAACATCACTTTCAAAAGTCAAAAAATCATAAAACACCCTTTTCATTATTAAAAGGAGGAGAGAGAAAAGCAAACCACACAAGTTTGTGATAGGTACTCTTGTCATTTTGTCACTTTCTTGTTTCCATTTAAGGTATGTTTCACTTATTTTGAAACGTTCTAAAATAGTAAGTATTTCACTTATTATGGAACGGAGGAAGTATTTGAAAGACATGACTAATAGTCAGCATTATTTTGAAATAAATTGGGATTATTAAAAGCAGAAGATCCATACTTGAGATTGTTTTGATCAACATTTTTCTTTATTTTTTTTATATCTACTTGGACAATAAACGAAATCTTGTTGGTCAAATTATAAAAATCCGAGGACATGTTATTCAAATAGTTCATCGCCAGCATGCTTACAAGCATACATTGCGGTGACCCCGGTGCCGGCAAGCACATCGACTAATTAGCTAGAGTTGCTACGATTAATAAAGAGCAACATGAATCACTCTAGCTTTAATTTTTATTAGATTCATTTAAGCTTCTTTTATGCCATCGGCATCATTAAAGTTCAATACACGGATTTCTACTTCACAAATTTATCCAAACAGATATATATAAGTGGTTTATGCAGTAATTAGTTTAAACAACGATGTTATAGAAAACCTTTGTCAATCCCTTCTTTGATCGGATTCGTGATATCCGCGAGGTAATTAAACAAAAAAAAAGTTAAGCGATCTTCAACCAAAAATCGGTAATTGAGGTATGGATGCAGCATTAAGGTATGGATGCGGATTGATATCTTTGATTGGCAATTGAGCGAATGGCTCTTATTAGAGAAAATATCCTTCACTCGAGAAAGGAACGTTTCCATCGGTTCGTTCTTCTAGAAAAGCAAAACAAACACACATTGAGGATAATTAGAGGCTCAAATCGGTAAACTTAACATGATTTCTTCACTCGCCAAATTGTATGTTAGATTATTATTAAATAAAGAATGTAGCATTTAATATTCTTTTCCCAAGGTAAGATAACAAGAAATTAAGCCCCTACAGCTCAGGATAACGTCTTCATGTTGGCACATATAGAAGAGGTGAAAAAAGGACAGGGGAAAATAAACGAGTACAATTAAGCACAAACTCGTGATTAGAAGAACCACAAATTCTATAACCTGATGGAACTAGCTAGAGAAACATGCAAAGAGAGGTGGCACGTGAATCCTACTATAGTAAAGAATTTTTCGGGTTGCTATGGTTCAAGGTCAATTGCCCGAGGACTCAAGGTCAAGAGCAATAACACATGAACCATCTCATCAACATATAAAATACATAAACACTCAAAATCAAGCTAATACTAACGTTAGAAATAGGGGAACGGGAATTTGGGTATCGCGGAAACAAAGAGAATGATACTCGCTATAAGAGACCCTAGCATTATATAATAACTTGGCACTTATTGGAGTGAATCCATAGATGTTCCAGGCCTATGATAGGCTCCATTGCGGAAAAAGATAACTAGGTAAATTTAAGTGCACTTGTATGTAGTTTAGTTAAAATTTGTTCCAAAAAATCTATTTCAGTGTCTAAATAAAAGGTCAACCAAAATTATTCAACCCTGCTTACTTAATAATTAAGGAAAGCTGTATTTTATGGCAGCGAGTGAAATCTCGAGAGAACTCCTTTTTTAGTTCTTTGTTTGAAATAAACAGTGAAGAAAATGCAAATGCCACGTATTCTGTTCCCTAAGAAAATGAGGTTCATCGTCCCGTAGTATTATAAACACCCGGATCTTTTGCTCCTTAAGATCAAAAGTATATAAACGATTATATCTAATTATGCATGAAAGAAATATCATTACCAACTAATTATGCATGAAAGAAATATCATTACCTTCATATATCTTATTTATGAAATATCAGGAACATGAGTGCCACCACAAGGACATCCAAGATTCTCACCTAGCTTTATACTACGAGGACTGCTATCCTGCAAGAGTTGTGATGCGAAATCAATTCCAAACCATGAAGTTTTGTTAGGCAATCAATTGAAGCACGACAAAGGAGAGATTCATGGCCCGAAAATTAGTGCTAATGTGCTTGTTTTGATTAATGAAGGAAAAGAACCTACGTAGGTCAAGCTAGCGTTTGCCCATGGGTGATGGTGAGGTGTGTGCTTGAGGTGCTTAATGCTAATTGGTGTTAGTTTAGTTCTAATCATGCTTTACTTTCACTAGTTATGTTTATTAGTTGCTTAGCTCTTAAATCGGTTTTTGTAATGTACGGTTTTACAAAACCGGTTGTATTTAGCTTAGTTTAGAAGTAATTTGGGAAGTGTAAAGCAAGGTGCAGCAAGCTCCCAGTGAGTCATAGGTGCTTAAGCTACTTGCTTAATTTGAGCCAATTCCAAGCTTTCCTTCCTAGCTAGGAAAGCTTTCCATTTCTTGAACAGAAAAGACGCCGGGAATGGCGTGTGTCCCACCATTTTCCTTCGAGATCCGGACGGGAGGCTTTTGCAGCATTTTGATGATTTATTTCCTTGGTTGGAAGTGTCTTCATGTATAGGAAAGGTTCTCATTGGTTCCTTCCTCTTGTTAAATCCAAGTGAAGAGAAAAGTAGAAAAGTGGGGAAAGGTCTTGATTTGAGTCGGTTTTCTTAGAGGAGATATTTGTATTTCTTTCTTTCTTTATCACCTTAGTGTAGGAGCTTGTATTACTGATGTTTTAAGTCTTTTAGCTCATGTACTATATATATGTAAGCTTGGTTATCAAGGAAAATCGAGATAATGAAGTTGTTAAACACAAAAATAAACCGTTGCGTTTAAAGACTAAAAACCGAGTGTTTTTATTCTACTTTTTGCACGAATATATTTGGAGGTTAAACTACAAGAATTCAAAACCAATCAACAGAATTTAAGAGTGATTGCCTTACTTTGTTAATTAAACCCTTTTAGTTTTGGTTGAGAGTGATCCCTTAAACCTAAAACCGAATACTAGGCTTTAAGAGTAATTCTTTTAATTTGTGCTCATTCTATCCTAAACACTATTCTTCATTGAGTTGTGTTTGTTTCAAGTGGTATCAAGAGCTCAGTTCTGAAATGGGAGACGAAATGAATGCTAATGCAAGGAGAGATGCCATGTTAGAGGCATTAGCTAAGCAAAACGAAATACTTCAAGCCATGATCACCTAATTAAACTCAGAAGTTTCCAAAAGAAAACTAATGAGGTAGAGAGGAGTTCTAAGGTGGATGATAGAGGATTAAAAATTGAAGTTCCTGAATTTTATGGAAAGAGTGACCCGGAAGTTTACCTTGAATAGAAACGGTCTTTGAAACGTTTCTTTGAATACAAAGACACACAAAATGAAAAGATGTACAAGGTAGTTGGTCTAAAGTTAACTAAATATGCATCCATTTGGTTAGAAGGCGTGAAGAGACAAAGAGTGAAGGAAAACAAATCCAAGATTGCTAGATGGGAGAAACTAAAGAAGCAATTGACAAAGCGTTTTGTTCCAGCTAACTACAAACAAAATTGGTATGTTATATAGTCTACACTTAAGCAAGGAGCCATGTCAATGGAGGAGCACATCAAGGAGTTTGAGAAGCTGTCCATGGTTTGTGATATTGAAGAGATGGAGGAGCAAAAGCTTGGCCGGTTCTTAGGAGGCCTAAATGAGGAGGTCCGTGAGAAGGTGGAGGTATACCCATACCTTACTTTCGATGAAGCTTGCAGAGTGGTTCTCAAAGTTGACAATCAAAAGAAGAAGTCAATTGTAAGTAAGTCTTATTCAAAGCCATTTATTACATTTAAAGCTAATACTAGTACTAGTAACTTTGATAAGAATAAAAAAACAGATTTCACTAAGAAAGATAAGGAGAAAGTTATAGATAATAAAACTTCAAAAGTGAATGCTTTAAATGTATAAGGTTATGGACATATCAATCTGCTTGTCCTACTAAAAGAGCTAAGACTTTGAGCGAAGTTGAGGAGATAGAAGAGTTGGAAAAAGAGTATCTTTTAGAGATGGAACATGATAAAGATGAGAGTGAGGAGGAGGACGTGTGTAATCCAAAAATGGAAGGTGAAACCTTAGTTCTTAGGAGGTCATTATACTCTAATATGTGGCGGAAAATGAAGAAAAAAGAGAAACCATTTTTCATTCTAAATGCTTAGTGAATAAGAAGTTATGCACGTTAATCTTAGATGGAGGTAGATGTACCAATGTAGCTTCAAATCGTACTTGTAGAGAAGTTAGCATTACCTAGTACTAAACATCCAAATCCTTGTAAGCGAAGTGGGTAGATGGTGATAGTGAAGTAAGGGTGAAACATAGGATGTTGCTTACGCTTTCAATTGGAAATTATGAAGATGAAATCCTATGTGATGTGATTCCCATGACTGCTTGTCACGTTCTACTTGGTAGACCTTGGCAATTTGATAGAAAAGTGATTCATGATGGTTCTACTAATCTGTATAAGGTAAATAAAGATGGCAAGATTAAAAGCTTATTACCATTACCCCCTTCTAAAATCCGAAACACAAAACCAAAACCAAAAATAAACCTATTGTGTGCGAGTGTGTTTTTGGGGAGAAAAAGATTTGAGAGAAAGTTAGAAACCAACTAGACTGTGTATGTTATGGTGACTAAGGAGGTGAAAGAGGGAGTGGAGGTTGAAGATCTGAATTTAAGGGAGTTGTTAGAGGAGTTTAGGGACGCGTTTCCTAATGACCTACCACGTGGCCTACCCTCAAAACGTGGAATTGAGCATCAAATTGATTTTAATCCCGGAGCACCAACTCCATATAAGCCATCCTATAGATGTAACCCTAAAGAAGGTGAGGAGTTACAAAACCAAATTAGTGAGTTGATGAAGAAAGGCTACGTGAGGGAGAGTAAAAGCCCTTGTGTAGTTCTGGCCTTACTTGTGCCAAAGAAGGATGAAATGTGGAGGATGTGTATTGATAGCCGAATAACATAACCATTAAATACAAATTTCTTGCCCCTAGATTGGATAACAAAACACTCACCATTCGAAGTGGTATATGGAATAAATCCTTATGTATCTATTGATCTTATTTCTTTGCCTAAAGGCTCTTATGTTCATGGAGATGCTAGGCAACAAGTTGAAGCTATGGTGAAGATTCAGAAGGAGATACGCACCAATATAGAGAAGACTAATGAATTGTACAAGAGAAAAGCCAACAAAAGTCGAAAGCCAAAGGTGTTTGCTCTGGAGATTTCGTGTGGATTCACTTAAGGAAGGAGAGATACATCGGCAAAAGGAAGCAAAAACTCATGCCAAGAGCTGAAGGGCCTTTCAATGTTCTAGAGAGACATGGAGATAATGCTTACAAGATAGACCTTCCTGGAGATTATAGCATGGCAGCAACACTCAATGTAGGTGACTTATCCCCATATTAAGAAGATGAAAGATATGCGAGAATTCGGGATAATTCCTTATGAAGAAGAGGAGGATGATCCGAAATCAATTCCAACCATGAAGTTTGTTAAGTAATCAATCGAAGAACGACAAAGGAGAGATTCATGGCCTGAATTTTGGTGCTAGTGTGCTTGTTTTGATTAATGAAAGAAAAGAGCCTAAGTAAGTCAACCTAGCAGCTGCCCATGGGTGATTGTGAGGTGTGTGCTTGAGGTGCTTAATGCTAATTGGTGTTAGTTTAGTTCTAATCATGCTTTACTTTCACTAGTTATGTTTATTAGTTGCTTAGCTCTTAAATCAGCTTTTGTAATTTACGGTTTTACAAAACTAGTTGTATTTAGCTTAGTTTAGAAGTAATTTGGGAAGTGTAAAGCAAGGTGCAGCAAGCTCCCAGCTGAGTCATAGGTGCTTAAGGTACTTGCTTAATTTGAGCCAATTCCAAGCTTTCCTTCCTAGCTAGGAAAGCTTCCCATTTCTTGGACGAGAAAAGACGCCGGGAATGGCGTGTGTCCCAGCCGTTTTCCTTTAGATGCGGGCGGGGAGGCTTTTTGCGGCATTTTGATGATTTATTTCCTTGGTTGGAGGTGTACGCATGTATAGGAAAGGTTATCATTGGTTCCTTCCTCTTGTTAAACGTCCAAGTGAAGAGAAAAGCAAACAAGTGCGGAGAGGTCTTGATTTCGGCCGGTTTTCTTAGAGGAGATATTTGTATTTCTTTCTTTCTTTATTAACTTAGTGTAGGAGCTTGTATTACGATGTTTTAAGTCTTTTAGCTCATGTACTATATATATGTAAGCTTGGTTATCAATGAAAATCATATTTTGAAGTTGTTATACACAAAAACAAACCGTTGCGTTTAAAGACTAAAAACCGAGTGTTTTTATTCTACTCTTCGCACGAATATCTTGGGAGGTTAAACTACAAGAATCCAAAAGCAATTAACAGAATTTGAGAATGATTCTCTTACTTTGTTAATTAAACCCTTTTAGTTTAGGTTGAGAGGATTCCCTTAAACTGAAAACCGAATACTAGGCTTCAAGAGTGATTCTTTTAGTTTGTGTTCATTCTATCCTAAACACTATTCTTCGTTGAGTTGTGTTTGTTTCAAGTTGAGAGTGTTGACTGTGGATTAGCAAAGAAGACTATCCCAGTAAAACCTACTCATCAAGTGACATCACACTAGGGAGATGAATAAGAAATACCACAGTTGCTTTTGAATGTCCGATGACAGTTCGGGATAAAGGCCGAACGGCGGCAACCTTGCAACATGACAATCTATGCTAACATTTACACAAGTATCTCAATTCTAAACTCCAATGAGCTGGCAGTATGATTGGAAGTGGGACATGCATGGGTGGCTAATTAAAAATAAAATAAAGCAAGTGAAGAGGTAGTATAATCAAATGTCCCTAACAAAATCAGCCGACTAACTTACAGAAGCATTTTTGGGTAATACATCACTTTGCCAGAATAAAGCTAGAAGAGTTTAAGCGAGTTCTAGTAAGTTGCTTTAGAAGACTATGGAAAAGCAAAATGCAGGTTCTAGTTCTGATGGAAGCTAAACATATTAGTGACAAAGTAATTAAATATAGTATTAATTTTCAGAAGCATGGGTAATAGCAATGTCCAGAACGGCTTGGGAATGGGAACTTTTGAGTATTCGACACTTTTTTAATGAACTTTTTTTTTTCTGTTGACTGGGACCTTAGGTAAAAAAAAATGAGCGTTGATCACCATTTTCCGCGCGTTGACCACCCTGACTAAGGTCCAAGTGAGTATATCCGACCCGAAACAACCCTTTTTGAAGCAAACCGTGTACGTCGCTGCACGAGTATGCGGAACCATCCCATGTGCCATCCCACTCGTTTACCCAAGCAAGCTCGTATCCCCCCATGTGGTCCCCGATGGCGGTACTCACCGTGCAGGTCCCATGCCTGTCGGTGTCCTTTAAACGATTCGGACTCGGGCCAGATTCCCGCCGTGTCCAAGTGGTCCCCAAAAGCGAGATCTTCGTCGGTGACATCGAGGTTAAAGAAATATGGGTGCGAGTAGTGTTGGAATTGGAGGGAAAAAGGGGAAAAAGAAAAAAAATAAATAAATAAATAAATAAATAAATATATATATATATATATATATATATATATATATATATATATATATATATATATATATATATATATATATATTTTTTTCGTCATGTGATAGGCACATAGGGTGGTCAACACTGAAAAATGGTGGTCAACGCTCATTTTCCAACATAAGGTTCCGGTCAACAAAAATTCATTAAGGTCTCATTTTCCCACTTATATAAGGTGTTTTCTTACAAACTCAACCTTTTACAAGGTCCTTCCTAATAAATTTTCCTATAGATTATAAAGGATGACTATGTAAAAAAAAAGGTTATGTAATAAAGTGTAATAAAATTGTGTAAGCAAGGGTGACTATGAATAAAAATTGTAAATATATTAGATAATGGTAGATTACTGTAACTTTAGATCGTAAAAGATGACTATATGAAAAAAAAGGGGTCACTACGTCACATGGATGGTGGAGGTTCTCAAATGGATGGTCGAGCCGGGTTCGAGCAAAAAAATATATATATTACCCACTTGTCGAGTCGATCGGGTTGATTTTTTTGCCCAAAGCCCGCTTTTTCGGTTCAAAACTAGCGGACTCTTCGGGTCAAAATCGGACCGTGACAATTTTGAACTGCAAAATCATTTTTAAGTTTCCCAAAGCCTGTTCCAAACAAAAAAAAAGATTCGGGATCGGGCCCAAAAACTGGCCCCAGAATATATCCTAAGCCAAGACATACATTTATCACTTTTTGTTCAATTTAGGTAATGGTCATTACCATTTTTTTCGCCCTCCCAAATGTCTCTATATAATCCATTTGAGATGCGGGTTAGATTTATTCCATTTGAGATGCAAAAAAAATATAAGACGTCAACTACTTTTATTCAATTTAGGGGCATTACTTAGTTACCATTTCTATAACTATATAATGGTTTCCAAAATGTCTTTGAACGAAAAGTTATGAAAGCTCCCTCACTGGGATATTGTTGGTCAAGATGTGATCAAGGGTCTTCAACACTTCTTCGGGTAATATCCTCAAATCTTGGAATAGGACATTGTTGGTCTTAATTCCAAAAATTGACTCCCCTCTCAATCCGAATCACTTAAGGTAGATTAGTCTTTTGTAATACACTCTATAAATGTATTTCCAAATGCTTGGTGCCCCGTATTAAAGTCATTCTTCCACTTCTTATCGATGAAAATCAACATGCCTTTATCCCAGGTCGTTTAATGAGTGATAATACGATTATCTCTCTTGAACTCATCCACTATATAAACCAAAGGAAGCATAGTTCTAACACCTTTGTTGTGGTCAAGATTGATATGAGCAAGGCATATGACAGAGTTCATTGGCACTTTATCACATGAGTATTCAGTCCTAACACTACAACAACACAAAAAAATTTATTCAAGGACATTTTAGGCTTCACTCCTATACACAATATAGGTACTCATTTTGGTGTTCCAATTAACATCACAGAGTCAAAATCCGTTCACTTCCGTTTCTTAATAGACAAAGTGGCAAAAAAAAATCATGATTGCAACTCCTTTCCACTCTCCTTCTACTCCAAAATCATTTTGATAAACACAATTTTCGTTGCAATAAAATCTCACATCATGGCCTCTCTTCCTATTCCTATAAGTACATCGACAAAAGTAGAATCTCTTATACACTCTTTCTTGTGGGCTAGTAAAGGTCAAAGAGGGATTTGTTGGGTTAAAAAGGAATCACTCGTCTACCAAAACGGTTGGGGGATTTGGGTATTTATTCTCCTAGCATTTAGAATACATGTCTTCTCATGAAACAAGTTTGGAGGGTCACAAAATTTCCAAACCTACTCCTCTCCAAAATCTACCATGCGTGTGGCCCGACTCCTATGTTAACTGGAAAGTCTATTTTCACTTCTTCCCCTTTATCATGGGGTATGAGAGGCTTACATCGAGCATATACTAGCTTGTTCAAAGGTTGTGCTTGGAAAATTAGTACTCGTAGACTTATCAAAGCTTTCTCTAATAGATGGGTGGATAATAGGATTCCTGAATCTCATTCGAATGTCGTCAAGTTCAAACTTTGAAGGTGCATGATCTTATTAATGCTATTACTCATTCTTGGAAATAAGATTTGGTAAGGCGTTTTTTCAGCTTCCATGATGCACATAGTATTTTGTCAATGGAATTACCTCAGCAGGATAAGGTTGATTTCCTTTATTGGAGGGGGCATCCTTATGGTAAGTTAACTCTTAAAAGTGCTTATGCTATGTTGTCTACAACTGCTTCCCTCATTTTGGGTGGTGCATCTCTTAACCCCACTGATCATGATACCAATAACTTCAAGATTCTCGTGGCATCTCTTGATCCCACTCACAATGACAAATAAAAATATGGACAATCTCTAAGATTAAAGACACTGCCAATCCTTCTCTTGGTGCATGGTTATCAAAGTTCCAAGAGTTCATGTGGCTGAAGCCGACTATATTGCCAAAAGATGCTTAGCTACTATGACAACCTTTACTAATTAGTCCTTGTATTTCTTACTTTTCGTCCGAGTGTCAAAAAAAAAGAAAAAATAGTTCTTTTCATTACAAAGTTGTTGTCATATTTGTCTAAACATTACAACCATTGTCATCCACAATTCGCACCATATGTTTGTTCCTTACACCGCGTTCTATTTACTATCTTATTTCTCCCATTCTCTGTTAGTTAACATACGAAAGCATGTTATTTGGAAAATTAGATTCATATTTTCATTTGTCATTGTGTTATCGGTTGTGAAAGATAACATATAATTCCTTCCTCTTCCTTTTCTTCTCTCTTTCTTTCACTTGAATCAATCCAGAGTTTGGATCTTAGTCTTCCCTACTAAAGAGCATTTCTTGCTCCTTCATTTGTGCAATCGTTTGATCATGCATTAGCTTTTCATAAACAAATTCTATTTTTTTACACACTATCAATGAACTAATGCAATTTGTGTGGTGAGGAAGGAGAGAGAGAAAACGGAAAAAATATTAAAAATGAAAATATTAAATCTATAAAATTGTGATACGTCATTTATTAACCTCCTAAATTAGTTCCTTCAAAAACAATTCATCATTGTATACTTCCTCCGTTCCATAATAAGTGAAACATGGGGATTGAGTACAAGATTTAATAAACATCACTTTCAAAAGTCAAAAAATCATAAAACACCCTTTTCATTATTAAAAGGAGGAGAGAGAAAAGCAAACCACACAAGTTTGTGATAGGTACTCTTGTCATTTTGTCACTTTCTTGTTTCCATTTAAGGTATGTTTCACTTATTTTGAAACGTTCTAAAATAGTAAGTATTTCACTTATTATGGAACGGAGGAAGTATTTGAAAGACATGACCAATAGTCAGCATTATTTTGAAATAAATTGGGATTATTAAAAGCAGAAGATCCATACTTGAGATTGTTTTGATCAACATTTTTCTTCATTTTTTTTATATCTACTTGGACAATAAACGAAATACTGTTAGTCAAATTATAAAAATCCAGGGACATGTTATTCAAATAGTTCATCGCCAGCATGCTTACAAGCATACATTGCAGTGACCCCAGTGCCAGCAAGCACATCGACTAATTAGCTAGAGTTACTACGATTAATAAAGAGCAACATGAATCACTCTAGCTTTAATTTTTATTAGATTCATTTAAGCTTCTTTTATGCCATCAGCATCATTAAAGTTCAATACACAGATTTCTACTTCACAAATTTATCCAAACAGATATATATAAGTGGTTTATGCAGTAATTAGTTTAAACACTGATGTTATAGAAAACCTTTGTCAATCCCTTCTTTGATCGGATTCGTGATATCTGCGAGGTAATTAAACAAAAAAAAAGTTAAGCGATCTTCAACCAAAAATCGGTAATTGAGGTATGGATGCGGCATTAAGGTATGGATGCGGATTGATATCTTTGATTGGCAATTGAGCGAATGGCTCTTATTAGAGAAAATATCCTTCACTCGAGAAAGGAACGTTTCCATCAGTTCGTTCTTCTAGAAAAGCAAAACAAACACACATTGAGGATAATTAGAGGCTCAAATCGGTAAACTTAACATGATTTCTTCACTCGCCAAATTGTATGTTAGATTATTATTAAATAAAGAATGTAGCATTTAATATTCTTTTCCCAAGGTAAGATAACAAGAAATTAAGCCCCTACAGCTCAGGATAACGTCTTCATGTTGGCACATATAGAAGAGGTGAAAAAAAGGACAGGGAAAATAAACGAGTACAATTAAGCACAAACTCGTGATTAGAAGAACCACAAATTCTATAACTCGATGGACCCGGCTAGAGAAACATGCAAAGAGAGGTGGCACGTGAATCCTACTATAGTAAAGAATTTTTCGGGTTGCTATGGTTCAAGGTCAATTGGCCCGAGGACTCAAGGTCAAGAGCAATAACACATGAACCATCTCATCAACATATAAAATACATAAACACTCAAAAATCAAGCTAATACTAACGTTAGAAATAGGGGAACGGGAATTTGGGTATCGCGAGAAACAAAGAGAATGATACTCCCTAAAAGAGACCCTAGCATTATATAATAACTTGGCACTTATTGGAGTGAATCCATAGATGTTCCAGGCCTATGATAGGCTCCATTGCGGAAAAAGATAACTAGGTTAATTTAAGTGCACTTGTATGTAGTTTAGTTAAAATTTGTTCCAAAAAATCTATTTCAGTGTCTAAATAAAAGGTCAACCAAAATTATTCAACCCTGCTTACTTAATAATTAAGGAAAGCTGTATTTTATGGCAGCGAGTGAAATCTCAGAGAACTCCTTTTTTAGTTCTTTGTTTGAAATAAACAGCTGAAGAAAATGCAAATGCCACGTATTCTGTTCCCTAAGAAAATGAGGTTCATCATCCTGTAGTATTATAAACACCCAGATCTTTTGCTCCTTAAGATCAAAAGTATATAAACGATTATATCTAATTATGCATGAAAGAAATATCATTACCAACTAATTATGCATGAAAGAAATATCATTACCTTCATATATCTTATTTATGAAATATCGGGAACATGAGTGCCACCACAAGGACATCCAAGATTCTCACCTAGCTTTATACTACGAGGACTGCTATCCTGCAAGAGTTGTGATGTGAAATCAATTCCAAACCATGAAGTTTTGTTAGGCAATCAATTGAAGCACGACAAAGGAGAGATTCATGGCCTGAAAATTAGTGCTAATGTGCTTGTTTTGATTAATGAAGGAAAAGAACCTACGTAGGTCAAGCTAGCAGCTGCCTATGGGTGATGGTGAGGTGTGTGCTTGAGGTGCTTAATGCTAATTGGTGTTAGTTTAGTTCTAATCATGCTTTACTTTCACTAGTTATGTTTATTAGTTGCTTAGCTCTTAAATCAGTTTTTGTAATGTACGGTTTTACAAAACCGGTTGTATTTAGCTTAGTTTAGAAGTAATTTGGGAAGTGTAAAGCAAGGTGCAGCAAGCTCCCAGTGAGTCATAGGTGCTTAAGCTACTTGCTTAATTTGAGCCAATTCCAAGCTTTCCTTCCTAGCTAGGAAAGCTTTCCATTTCTTGAACGAAAAGACGCGAGGAATGGCGTGTGTCCCGGCCATTTTCCTTCGAGATCCGGACGGGGAGGCTTTTTGCAGCATTTTGATGATTTATTTCCTTGGTTGGAGGTGTCTTCATGTATAGGAAAGGTTCTCATTGGTTCCTTCCTCTTGGTAAACGTCCAAGTGAAGAGAAAAGTAGAAAAGTGGGGAAAGGTCTTGATTTGAGCCGGTTTTCTTAGAGGAGATATTTGTATTTCTTTCTTTCTTTATCACCTTAGTGTAGGAGCTTGTATTACTGATGTTTTAAGTCTTTTAGCTCATGTACTATATATATGTAAGCTTGGTTATCAAGGAAAATCAGATAATGAAGTTGTTAAACACAAAAATAAACCGTTGCGTTTAAAGACTAAAAACCGAGTGTTTTTATTCTACTCTTTGCACGAATATATTTGGAGGTTAAACTACAAGAATTCAAAACCAATCAACGAGAATTTAAGAGTGATTCCCTTACTTTGTTAATTAAACCCTTTTAGTTTTGGTTGAGAGTGATTCCCTTAAACCTAAAACCGAATACTAGGCTTTAAGAGTAATTCTTTTAATTTGTGCTCATTCTATCCTAAACACTATTCTTCATTGAGTTGTGTTTGTTTCAAGTGGTATCAAGAGCTCGGTTCGAAATGGGAGACGAAATGAATGCTAATGCAAGGAGAGATGCCATGTTAGAGGCATTAGCTAAGCAAAACGAAATACTTCAAGCCATGATCACCTAATTAAACTTAGAAGTTTCCAAAAAGAAAACTAATGAGGTAGAGAGGAGTTCTAAGGTGGATGATAGAGGATTAAAAATTGAAGTTCCTGAATTTATGGAAAGAGTGACCCGGAAGTTTACCTTGAATAGAAACGGTCTTTGAAACGTTTCTTTGAATACAAAGACACACAAAATGAAAAGATGTACAAGGTAGTTGGTCTAAAGTTAACTAAATATGCATCCATTTGGTTAGAAGGCGTGAAGAGACAAAGAGTGAAGGAAAACAAATCCAAGATTGCTAGATGAGAGAAACTAAAGAAGCAATTGACAAAGCGTTTTGTTCCAGCTAACTACAAACAAAATTGGTATGTTATATAGTCTACACTTAAGCAAGGAGCCATGTCAATGGAGGAGCACATCAAGGAGTTTGAGAAGTCTGTCCATGGTTTGTGATATTGAAGAGATGTAGGAGCAAAAGCTTGGCTAGGTTCTTAGGAGGCCTAAATGAGGAGGTCCGTGAGAAGGTGGAGGTATACCCATACCTTACTTTCGATGAAGCTTGCAGAGTGGTTCTCAAAGTTGACAATCAAAAGAAGAAGTCAATTGTAAGTAAGTCTTATTCAAAGCCATTTAATACATTTAAAGCTAATACTAGTACTAGTAACTTTGATAAGAATAAAAAAACAGATTTCACTAAGAAAGATAAGGAGAAAGTTATAGATAATAAAACTTCAAAAGTGAATGCTTTAAATGTTTAAGGTTATGGACATATCAATCTGCTTGTCCTACTAAAAGAGCTATGACTTTGAGCGAAGTTGAGGAGATAGAAGAGTTGGAAAAAGAGTATCTTTTAGAGATGGAACATGATAAAGATGAGAGTGAGGAGGAGGACGTGTGTAATCCAAAAATGGAAGGTGAAACCTTAGTTCTTAGGAGGTCATTATACTCTAATATGTGGCGGAAAATGAAGAAAAAGAGAAACCATTTTTCATTCTAAATGCTTAGTGAATAAGAAGCTATGCACGTTAATCTTAGATGGAGGTAGATGTACCAATGTAGCTTCAACTCGTACTTGTAGAGAAGTTAGCATTACCTAGTACTAAACATCCAAATCCTTGTAAAGCGAAGTGGGTAGATGGTGATAGTGAAGTAAGGGTGAAACATAGGATGTTGCTTACGCTTTCAATTGGAAATTATGAAGATGAAATCCTATGTGATGTGATTCCCATGATTTGCTTGTCACGTTCTACTTGGTAGACCTTGGCAATTTGATAGAAAAGTGATTCATGATGGTTCTACTAATACGTATAAGGTAAATAAAGATGGCAAGATTAAAAGCTTATTACCATTACCCCCTTCTAAAATCCGAAACACAAAACCAAAACCAAAAATAAACCTATTGTGTGCGAGTGTGTTTTTGGGGAGAAAAAGATTTGAGAGAAAGTTAGAAACCAACTAGCCGTGTATGTTATGGTGACTAAGGAGGTGAAAGAGGGAGTGGAGGTTGAAGATCTGAATTTAAGGGAGTTGTTAGAGGAGTTTAGGGACGCGTTTCCTAATGACCTACCACGTGGCCTACCCTCAAAACGTGGAATTGAGCATCAAATTGATTTTAATCCCGGAGCACCAACTCCATATAAGCCATCCTATAGATGTAACCCTAAAGAAGGTGAGGAGTTACAAAACCAAATTAGTGAGTTGATGAAGAAAGGCTACGTGAGGGAGAGTAAAAGCCCTTGTGTAGTTACGGCCTTACTTGTGCCAAAGAAGGATGAAATGTGGAGGATGTGTATTGATAGCCGAATAACATAACCATTAAATACAAATTTCTTGCCCCTAGATTGGATAACAAAACACTCACCATTCGAAGTGGTATATGGAATAAATCCTTATGTATCTATTGATCTTATTTCTTTGCCTAAAGGCTCTTATGTTCATGGAGATGCTAGGCAACAAGTTGAAGCTATGGTGAAGATTCAGAAGGAGATACGCACCAATATAGAGAAGACTAATGAATTGTACAAGAGAAAAGCCAACAAAAGTCGAAAGCCAAAGGTGTTTGCTCTGGAGATTTCGTGTGGATTCACTTAAGGAAGGAGAGATACATCGGCAAAAGGAAGCAAAAACTCATGCCATGAGCTGAAGGGCCTTTCAAAGTTCTAGGGAGACACGGAGATAATGCTTACAAGATAGACCTTCCTGGAGATTATAGCATGGCAGCAACACTCAATGTAGGTGACTTATCCCCATATTAAGAAGATGAAAGATATGCGAGAATTCAGGATAATTCCTTATGAAGAAGAGGAGGATGATCCGAAATCAATTCCAACCATGAAGTTTGTTAAGTAATCAATCGAAGAACGACAAAGGAGAGATTCATGGCCTGAATTTTGGTGCTAGTGTGCTTGTTTTGATTAATGAAAGAAAAGAGCCTAAGTAGGTCAACCTAGCAGCTGCCCATGGGTGATTGTGAGGTGTGTGCTTGAGGTGCTTAATGCTAATTGGTGTTAGTTTAGTTCTAATCATGCTTTACTTTCACTAGTTATGTTTATTAGTTGCTTAGCTCTTAAATCAGTTTTTGTAATTTACGGTTTTACAAAACTAGTTGTATTTAGCTTAGTTTAGAAGTAATTTGGGAAGTGTAAAGCAAGGTGCAGCAAGCTCCCAGTGAGTCATAGGTGCTTAAGCTACTTGCTTAATTTGAGCCAATTCCAAGCTTTCCTTCCTAGCTAGGAAAGCTTCCCATTTCTTCGGACGAGAAAAGACGCCGGGAATGGCGTGTGTCCCAGCCGTTTTCCTTTAGATCTGGGCGGGAGGCTTTTTGCAGCATTTTGATGATTTATTTCCTTGGTTGGAGGTGTACGCATGTATAGGAAAGGTTATCATTGGTCCCTTCCTCTTGTTAAACGTCCAAGTGAAGAGAAAAGCAAACAAGTGCGGAGAGGTGCTTGATTTCAGTCGGTTTTCTTAGAGGAGATATTTGTATTTCTTTCTTTCTTTATTAACTTAGTGTAGGAGCTTGTATTACTGATGTTTTAAGTCTTTTAGCTCATGTACTATATATATGTAAGCTTGGTTATCAATGAAAATCATATTTTGAAGTTGTTATACACAAAAACAAACCGTTGCGTTTAAAGACTAAAAACCGAGTGTTTTTATTCTACTCTTCGCACGAATATCTTGGGAGGTTAAACTACAAGAATCCAAAAGCAATTAACGAGAATTTGAGAGTGATTCTCTTACTTTGTTAATTAAACCCTTTTAGTTTAGGTTGAGAGGATTCCCTTAAGCGAAAACCGAATACTAGGCTTCAAGAGTGATTCTTTTAGTTTGTGTTCATTCTATCCTAAACACTATTCTTCGTTGAGTTGTGTTTGTTTCAAGTTGAGAGTGTTATTTGTGGATTAGCAAAGAAGACTATCCCAGGTAAAACCTACTCATCAAGTGACATCACACTAGGGAGATGAATAAGAAATACCACAGTTGCTTTTGAATGTCGATGATAGTTCGGGATAAAGGCGAACGGCCGGGCAACCTTGCAACATGACAATCTATGCTAACATTTACACAAGTATCTCAATTCTAAACTCCAATGAAGTGGCGGTATGATTGGAAGTGGGACATGCATGGGTGGCTCATTAAAAATAAAATAAAGCAAGTGAAGAGGTAGTATAATCAAATGTCCCTAACAAAATCGGTCGACTAACTTACGAAGCATTTTTGGGTAATACATCGCTTTGCCGAATAAAGCTAGAAGAGTTTAAGCGAGTTCTAGTAAGTTGCTTTAGAAGACTATGGAAAAGCAAAATGCGGGTTCTAGTTCGATGGAAGCTAAACATATTAGTGACAAAGTAATTAAATATAGTATTAATTTTCGAAGCATGGGTAATAGCAATGTCCGAACGGCTTGGGAATGGGAACTTTTGAGTATTCGACACTTTTTTAATGAACTTTTTTTTTTTCTGTTGACTGGGACCTTAGGTAAAAAAAAATGAGCGTTGATCACCATTTTCCGCGCGTTGACCACCCCCGACTAAGGTCCAAGTGAGTATATCAGCCCGAAACAACCCTTTTGAAGCAAACCGTGTACGTCGTTGCACGAGTATGCGGAACCATCCCATGTGCCATCCCACTCGTTTACCCAAGCAAGCTCGTATCCCCCCATGTGGTCCCCGATGGCGGTACTCACCGTGCAGGTCCCATGCCTGTCGGTGTCCTTTAAACGATTCGGACTCGGGCCAGATTCCCGCCGTGTCCAAGTGGTCCCCAAAAGCGAGATCTTCGTCGGTGACATCGAGGTTAAAGAAATATGGGTGCGAGTAGTGTTGGAATTGGAGGGAAAAAGGGGAAAAAGAAAAAAAAAAAAAAATAAATTTATATATATATATATATATATATATATATATATATATATATATATATATATATATATATATATATATATATATATATATATATATATATATATATATGTTTTTTTCGTCATGTGATAGGCACATAGGGTGGTCAACACCGAAAAATGGTGGTCAACGCTCATTTTCCAACATAAGGTTCCGGTCAACAAAAATTCATTAAGGTCTCATTTTCCCACTTATATATGGTGTTTTCTTACAAACTCAATCTTTTACAAGGTCCTTCCTAATAAATTTTCCTATAGATTATAAAGGATGACTATGTAAAAAAAAAGGTTATGTAATAAAGTGTAATAAAATTGTGTAAGCAAGGGTGACTATGAATAAAAATTGTAAATATATTAGATAATGGTAGATTACTGTAACTTTAGATCGTAAAAGATGACTATATGAAAAAAAAGGGGTCACTACGTCACATGGATGGTGGAGGTTCTCAAATGGATGGTCGAGCCGGGTTCGAGCAAAAAAATATATATATTACCCACTTGTCGGGTCGATCGGGTTGATTTTTTTGCCCAAAGCCCGCTTTTTCGGTTCAAAACTAGCGGACTCTTCGGGTCAAAATCGGACCGTGACAATTTTGAACTGCAAAATCATTTTTAAGTTTCCCAAAGCCTGTTCCAAACAAAAAAAAGATTCGGGATCGGGCCCAAAAACTGGCCCCAGAATATATCCTAAGCCAAGACATACATCGGCATGGGTCGGGCTAATCTTTATCACTTTTTGTTCAATTTAGGTAATGGTCATTACCATTTTTTTCGCCCTCCCAAATGTCTCTATATAATCCATTTGAGATGCGGGTTAGATTTATTCCATTTGAGATGCAAAAAAATATAAGACGTCAACTACTTTTATTCAATTTAGGGGCATTACTTAGTTACCATTTCTATAACTATATAATGGTTTCCAAAATGTCTTTGAACGAAAAGTTATGAAAGCTCCTCACTGGGATATTGTTGGTCAAGATGTGATCAAGGGTCTTCAACACTTCTTCGGGTAATATCCTCAAATCTTGGAATAGGACATTGTTGGTCTTAATTCCAAAAATTGACTCCCCTCTCAATCCGAATCTCTTAAGGTATATTAGTCTTTTGTAATACACTCTATAAATGTATTTCCAAATGCTTGGTGCCCCGTATTAAAGTCATTCTTCCACTTCTTATCGATGAAAATCAACATGCCTTTATCCCAGGTCGTTTAATGAGTGATAATACGATTATCTCTCTTGAACTCATCCACTATATAAACCAAAGGAAGCATAGTTCTAACACCTTTGTTGTGGTCAAGATTGATATGAGCAAGGCATATGACAGAGTTCATTGGCACTTTATCACATGAGTATTCAGTCCTAACACTACAACAACACAAAAAAATTTATTCAAGGACATTTTAGGCTTCACTCCTATACACAATATAGGTACTCATTTTGGTGTTCCAATTAACATCACAGAGTCAAAATCTGTTCACTTCCGTTTCTTAATAGACAAAGTGGCAAAAAAAAAATCATGATTGCAACTCCTTTCCACTCTCCTTCTACTCCAAAATCATTTTGATAAACACAATTTTCGTTGCAATAAAATCTCACATCATGGCCTCTCTTCCTATTCCTATAAGTACATCGACAAAAGTAGAATCTCTTATACACTCTTTCTTGTGGGCTAGTAAAGGTCAAAGAGGGATTTGTTGGGTTAAAAAAGGAATCACTCGTCTACCAAAACGGTTGGGGGATTTGGGTATTTATTCTCCTAGCATTTAGAATACATGTCGTCTCATGAAACAAGTTTGGAGGGTCACAAAATTTCCAAACCTACTCCTCTCCAAAATCTATCATGCGTGTGGCCCGACTCTTATGTTAACTGGAAAGTCTATTTCCACTTCTTCCCCTTTATCATGGGGTATGAGAGGCTTACATCGAGCATATACTAGCTTGTTCAAAGGTTGTGCTTGGAAAATTAGTACTCGTAGACTTATCAAAGCTTTCTCTAATAGATGGGTGGATAATAGGATTCCTGAATCTCATTCGAATGTCGTCAAGTTCAAACTTTGAAGGTGCATGATCTTACTAATGCTATTACTCATTCTTGGAAATAAGATTTGGTAAGGCGTTTTTTTCGGCTTCCATGATGCACATAGTATTTTGTCAATGGAATTACCTCGGCGGGATAAGGTTGATTTCCTTTATTGGAGGGGGCATCCTTATGGTAAGTTAACTCTTAAAAGTGCTTATGCTATGTTGTCTACAAGCTTGCTTCCCTCATTTTGGGTGGTGCATCTCTTAACCCCACTGATCATGATACCAATAACTTCAAGATTCTGTAGCATCTCTTGATCCCACTCAAAATGACAAATAAAAATATGGACAATCTCTAAGATTAAAGACACTGCCAATCCTTCTCTTGGTGCATGGTTATCAAAGTTCCAAGAGTTCATGTGGCGAAGTACTATATTGCCAAAAGATGCTTAGCTACTATGACAACCTTTACTAATTAGTCCTTGTATTTCTTACTTTTCGTCCAGGTGTCGAAAAAAAGAAAAAATAGTTCTTTTCATTACAAAGTTGTTGTCATATTTGTCTAAACATTACAACCATTGTCATCCACAATTCGCACCATATGTTTGTTCCTTACACCGCGTTCTATTTACTATCTTATTTCTCCCATTCTCTGTTAGTTAACATACGAAAGCATGTTATTTGGAAAATTAGATTCATATTTTCATTTGTCATTGTGTTATCGGTTGTGAAAGATAACATATAATTCCTTCCTCTTCCTTTTCTTCTCTCTTTCTTTCACTAGAATCAATCCAGAGTTTGGATCTTAGTCTTCCCTACTAAAGAGCATTTCTTGCTCCTTCATTTTGTCAATCGTTTGATCATGCATTAGCTTTTCATAAACAAATTCTATTTTTTTACACACTATCAATGAACTAATGCAATTTGTGTGGTGAGGAAGGAGAGAGAGAAAACGGAAAAAATATTAAAAATGAAAATATTAAATCTATAAAATTGTGATACGTCATTTATTAACCTCCTAAATTAGTTCCTTCAAAAACAATTCATCATTGTATACTTCCTCCGTTCCATAATAAGTGAAACATGGGGATTGAGTACAAGATTTAATAAACATCACTTTCAAAAGTCAAAAAATCATAAAACACCCTTTTCATTATTAAAAGGAGGAGAGAGAAAAGCAAACCACACAAGTTTGTGATAGGTACTCTTGTCATTTTGTCACTTTCTTGTTTCCATTTAAGGTATGTTTCACTTATTTTGAAACGTTCTAAAATAGTAAGTATTTCACTTATTATGGAACGGAGGAAGTATTTGAAAGACATGACCAATAGTCAGCATTATTTTGAAATAAATTGGGATTATTAAAAGCGAGAAGATCCATACTTGAGATTGTTTTGATCAACATTTTTCTTCATTTTTTTTATATCTACTTGGACAATAAACGAAATACTGTTAGTCAAATTATAAAAATCCAGGGACATGTTATTCAAATAGTTCATCGCCAGCATGCTTACAAGCATACATTGCAGTGACCCCAGTGCCAGCAAGCACATCGACTAATTAGCTAGAGTTGCTACGATTAATAAAGAGCAACATGAATCACTCTAGCTTTAATTTTTATTAGATTCATTTAAGCTTCTTTTATGCCATCGGCATCATTAAAGTTCAATACACGGATTTCTACTTCACAAATTTATCCAAACGAGATATATATAAGTGGTTTATGCACGTAATTAGTTTAAACAACTGATGTTATAGAAAACCTTTGTCAATCCCTTCTTTGATCGGATTCGTGATATCTGCGAGGTAATTAAACAAAAAAAAAGTTAACTGATCTTCAACCAAAAATCTGGTAATTGAGGTATGGATGCAGCATTAAGGTATGGATGCAGATTGATATCTTTGATTGGCAATTGAGCGAATGGCTCTTATTAGAGAAAATATCCTTCACTCGAGAAAGGAACGTTTCCATCAGTTCGTTCTTCTAGAAAAGCAAAACAAACACACATTGAGGATAATTAGAGGCTCAAATCGGTAAACTTAACATGATTTCTTCACTCTGCCAAATTGTATGTTAGATTATTATTAAATAAAGAATGTAGCATTTAATATTCTTTTCCCAAGGTAAGATAACAAGAAATTAAGCCCCTACAGCTCAGGATAACGTCATCATGTTGGCACATATAGAAGAGGTGAAAAAAAGGACAGGGATAATAAACGAGTACAATTAAGCACAAACTCGTGATTAGAAGAACCACAAATTCTATAACCTGATGGAACTGGCTAGAGAAACATGCAAAGAGAGGTGGCACGTGAATCCTACTATAGTAAAGAATTTTTCGGGTTGCTATGGTTCAAGGTCAATTGGCCCGAGGACTCAAGGTCAAGAGCAATAACACATGAACCATCTCATCAACATATAAAATACATAAACACTCAAAAATCAAGCTAATACTAACGTTAGAAATAGGGGAACGGGAATTTGGGTATCGCAGAAACAAAGAGAATGATACTCCCTAAAAGAGACCCTAGCATTATATAATAACTTGGCACTTATTGGAGTGAATCCATAGATGTTCCAGGCCTATGATAGGCTCCATTGCGGAAAAAGATAACTAGGTAAATTTAAGTGCACTTGTATGTAGTTTAGTTAAAATTTGTTCCAAAAAATCTATTTCAGTGTCTAAATAAAAGGTCAACCAAAATTATTCAACCCTGCTTACTTAATAATTAAGGAAAGCTGTATTTTATGGCAGCGAGTGAAATCTCAGAGAACTCCTTTTTTAGTTCTTTGTTTGAAATAAACAGCTGAAGAAAATGCAAATGCCACGTATTCTGTTCCCTAAGAAAATGAGGTTCATCGTCCTGTAGTATTATAAACACCCAGATCTTTTGCTCCTTAAGATCAAAAGTATATAAACGATTATATCTAATTATGCATGAAAGAAATATCATTACCAACTAATTATGCATGAAAGAAATATCATTACCTTCATATATCTTATTTATGAAATATCAGGAACATGAGTGCCACCACAAGGACATCCAAGATTCTCACCTAGCTTTATACTACGAGGACTGCTATCCTGCAAGAGTTGTGATGCGAAATCAATTCCAAACCATGAAGTTTTGTTAGGCAATCAATTGAAGCACGACAAAGGAGAGATTCATGGCCTGAAAATTAGTGCTAATGTGCTTGTTTTGATTAATGAAGGAAAAGAACCTACGTAGGTCAAGCTAGCATTTCCCATGGGTGATGGTGAGGTGTGTGCTTGAGGTGCTTAATGCTAATTGGTGTTAGTTTAGTTCTAATCATGCTTTACTTTCACTAGTTATGTTTATTAGTTGCTTAGCTCTTAAATCAGTTTTTCTAATGTACGGTTTTACAAAACCAGTTGTATTTAGCTTAGTTTAGAAGTAATTTGGGAAGTGTAAAGCAAGGTGCAGCAAGCTCCCAGTGAGTCATAGGTGCTTAAGCTACTTGCTTAATTTGAGCCAATTCCAAGCTTTCCTTCCTAGCTAGGAAAGCTTTCCATTTCTTGAACAGAAAAGACGCGAGGAATGGCGTGTGTCCCGGCCATTTTCCTTCGGATCTAGACGGGGAGGCTTTTTGCGGCATTTTGATGATTTATTTCCTTGGTTGGAGGTGTCTTCATGTATAGGAAAGGTTCTCATTGGTTCCTTCCTCTTGGTAAACGTCCAAGTGAAGAGAAAAGTAGAAAAGTGGGGAAAGGTCTTGATTTGAGTAGGTTTTCTTAGAGGAGATATTTGTATTTCTTTCTTTCTTTATCACCTTAGTGTAGGAGCTTGTATTACTGATGTTTTAAGTCTTTTAGCTCATGTACTATATATATGTAAGCTTGGTTATCAAGGAAAATCAGATAATGAAGTTGTTAAACACAAAAATAAACCGTTGCGTTTAAAGACTAAAAACCGAGTGTTTTTATTCTACTCTTTGCACGAATATATTTGGAGGTTAAACTACAAGAATTCAAAACCAATCAACAGAATTTAAGAGTGATTCCCTTACTTTGTTAATTAAACCCTTTTAGTTTTGGTTGAGAGTGATTCCCTTAAACCTAAAACCGAATACTAGGCTTTAAGAGTAATTCTTTTAATTTGTGCTCATTCTATCCTAAACACTATTCTTCATTGAGTTGTGTTTGTTTCAAGTGGTATCAAGAGCTCAGTTCTGAAATGGGAGACGAAATGAATGCTAATGCAAGGAGAGATGCCATGTTAGAGGCATTAGCTAAGCAAAACGAAATACTTCAAGCCATGATCACCTAATTAAACTTAAAAGTTTCCAAAAAGAAAACTAATGAGGTAGAGAGGAGTTCTAAGGTGGATGATAGAGGATTAAAAATTGAAGTTCCTGAATTTATGGAAAGAGTGACCCGGAAGTTTACCTTGAATAGAAACGGTCTTTGAAACGTTTCTTTGAATACAAAGACACACAAAATGAAAAGATGTACAAGGTAGTTGGTCTAAAGTTAACTAAATATGCATCCATTTGGTTAGAAGGCGTGAAGAGACAAAGAGTGAAGGAAAACAAATCCAAGATTGCTAGATGAGAGAAACTAAAGAAGCAATTGACAAAGCGTTTTGTTCCAGCTAACTACAAACAAAATTGGTATGTTATATAATCTACACTTAAGCAAGGAGCCATGTCAATGGAGGAGCACATCAAGGAGTTTGAGAAGCTGTCCATGGTTTGTGATATTGAAGAGATGTAGGAGCAAAAGCTTGGCCGGTTCTTAGGAGGCCTAAATGAGGAGGTCCGTGAGAAGGTGGAGGTATACCCATACCTTACTTTCGATGAAGCTTGCAGAGTGGTTCTCAAAGTTGACAATCAAAAGAAGAAGTCAATTGTAAGTAAGTCTTATTCAAAGCCATTTAATACATTTAAAGCTAATACTAGTACTAGTAACTTTGATAAGAATAAAAAAACAGATTTCACTAAGAAAGATAAGGAGAAAGTTATAGATAATAAAACTTCAAAAGTGAATGCTTTAAATGTTTAAGGTTATGGACATATCAATCTGCTTGTCCTACTAAAAGAGCTATGACTTTGAGCGAAGTTGAGGAGATAGAAGAGTTGGAAAAAGAGTATCTTTTAGAGATGGAACATGATAAAGATGAGAGTGAGGAGGAGGACGTGTGTAATCCAAAAATGGAAGGTGAAACCTTAGTTCTTAGGAGGTCATTATACTCTAATATGTGGCGGAAAATGAAGAAAAAAGAGAAACCATTTTTCATTCTAAATGCTTAGTGAATAAGAAGCTATGCACGTTAATCTTAGATGGAGGTAGATGTACCAATGTAGCTTCAACTGTACTTGTAGAGAAGTTAGCATTACCTAGTACTAAACATCCAAATCCTTGTAAACTGAAGTGGGTAGATGGTGATAGTGAAGTAAGGGTGAAACATAGGATGTTGCTTACGCTTTCAATTGGAAATTATGAAGATGAAATCCTATGTGATGTGATTCCCATGACTGCTTGTCATGTTCTACTTGGTAGACCTTGGCAATTTGATAGAAAAGTGATTCATGATGGTTCTACTAATCTGTATAAGGTAAATAAAGATGGCAAGATTAAAAGCTTATTACCATTACCCCCTTCTAAAATCCGAAACACAAAACCAAAACCAAAAATAAACCTATTGTGTGCGTGTGTTTTTGGGGAGAAAAAGATTTGAGAGAAAGTTAGAAACCAACTAGACTGTGTATGTTATGGTGACTAAGGAGGTGAAAGAGGGAGTGGAGGTTGAAGATCTGAATTTAAGGGAGTTGTTAGAGGAGTTTAGGGACGCGTTTCCTAATGACCTACCACGTGGCCTACCCTCAAAACGTGGAATTGAGCATCAAATTGATTTTAATCCTGGAGCACCAACTCCATATAAGCCATCCTATAGATGTAACCCTAAAGAAGGTGAGGAGTTACAAAACCAAATTAGTGAGTTGATGAAGAAAGGCTACGTGAGGGAGAGTAAAAGCCCTTGTGTAGTTTTGGCCTTACTTGTGCCAAAGAAGGATGAAATGTGGAGGATGTGTATTGATAGCCGAATAACATAACCATTAAATACAAATTTCTTGCCCCTAGATTGGATGACATGCTAGATTAATTGAGTGGTTCCAAGGTATTTCCGAAAGTTGATTTGAGGAGTGGATATCACCAGATATGCATGAGAGAGGGAGATGAGTGGAAAACGGCTTTTAAAACGAAGTATGGGTTGTATGCGTAGCTGGTCATGCCATTTGGTCTCACAAATGCCCCTAGCACGTTCATGAGGTTGATGAATGACGTGCTTAGGCCATTGTTGGGAAAGTTAGTAGTTGTCTATCTAGATGAAATTCTTATTTGTAGCTCTAATAAAGAAGATCATCTAAACCATTTGCACCAATTGTTCAAAGTTCTAAGAGAACAAAAGCTCTAAGGCAAGCTGGAGAAATGCACGTTTATGCAAGAGGAGATTGGTTTTCTTGGCTTCAACATTTCAGGAGAGGGTGTGAAGGTGGATTTATCCAAAGTGGAGGCTATTTCCTCCTGGCCAATTCCAAAGAATATCATGGAGGTGAGATCTTTTCATGATTTAGCTTCATTTTATAGGAGGTTTATAAATAATTTCAGTACTTTATTAGCTCCTATAACTGAATGCACTAAACATGGAAAATTTCAATGGACTGAAGCTGCTCAAAAGGCGTTTGAACTTGTAAAAGAAAAGATGTGTAATACGCCTATTCTAGCTTTACCTGATTTTACTAAACCTCTTGAAGTGGACTGTGATGCTAGTGGAACAAGTATTGGAGCTGTTTTAATTCAATGTGGCAAGCCTATTGCTTATTTTAGTGAGAAGCTTAACAACGCCAAATTGAATTATTCTACCTATGATAAAGAGTTTTATGCTATGGTTAAGGCTCTTAATCATTGAAGTCACTATTTAAGACCACAAGCTTTTTTTCTTCATTCTAATCATGAATCTTTAAAATACATTCATCGACAACATAAGCTTAGGCCTTAGTGCCGTCATGCTAAGTGGGTGGAATTCTTACGGTCTTTTAACTTCGTTGCAAAATACGAAGCTGGAAAGGCTAATATTGTGGCAGATGCATTATCTAGGAGACACCTATTGCTTAATATGGTGGATTCCAAGGTATTTTGGTTCGAATTAATCAAGGAATTCTATGTTCGTGATGAGGAGATGTGTGACCTGTTCGTGGCAACCAAGAATGGTCTAAAAGACCATTATTATCAAATGGAGGGATTTTTATTCAAGGGGAACAAACTTTGTGTTCCTAAGTGTCTTGTTCGTGATTTGTTGATTAGAGAAGCTCATAGAGGTGGTTTAGCTAGCCAATTTGGTGTTAGCAAAAACCATGGAGCTACTACAAGAACACTTTTCATGACCTCTTATAATCAAAGAAGGTCAAGCGGTTCTAGCTCGTTGTGGTGTGTGTCAAAGAGCAAAGAGCACGTTTCATAAGGGGTTATATACTCCTTTACAGTTTCGGGGAGACCATGGAAGGATGTTAGCATGGATTTCATTGTAGCACTTCCTAGAACACAAAGAGGGTAATATTCTATCACGGTGTTGGTAGGCCGCTTCTCTAAAATGGCACATTTCGTGCCTTGCCACAAAACAGAAGATGCTATTAATGTTTCTTGTTTATATCTCATGGAAATTGTTCGTTTACATGGAGTACCAAGAACTGTTGTCTCATATCGAGATAGTAAGTTTGAGCCATTTTTTGAGGTCCCTATGGAGAATGATGGGTATTAAATTGCTATTTAGTACTTTGCACCATCCCCAAACAGATGGCTAAACCGAAGTGACCAATCGATCTCTAGGCACCTTGTTAAGCTATACCATGCGGAGTTTGGTTGCAATAGAACTCCAACTTTTGCAACAAAACACTCACCATTCGAAGTGGTATATGGAGTAAATCCTTATGTACCTATTGATCTTATTTCTTAGCCTAAAGGCTCTTATGTTCATGGAGATGCTAGGCAACAAGTTGAAGCTATGGTGAAGATTCAGAAGGAGATACGCACCAATATAGAGAAGACTAATGAATTGTACAAGAGAAAAGCCAACAAAAGTCGAAAGCCAAAGGTGTTTGCTCTGGAGATTTCGTGTGGATTCACTTAAGGAAGGAGAGATACCCCGGCAAAAGGAAGCAAAAACTCATGCCAAGAGCTGAAGGGCCTTTCAAAGTTCTAGAGAGACATGGAGATAATGCTTACAAGATAGACCTTCCTGGAGATTATAGCATGGCAGCAACACTCAATGTAGGTGACTTATCCCCATATTAAGAAGATGAAGATATGCGAGAATTCAGGACAATTCCTTTTGAAGAAGGGGAGGATGATCCGAAATCAATTCCAACCATGAAGTTTGTTAAGTAATCAATTGAAGAACGACAAAGGAGAGATTCATGGCCTGAATTTTGGTGCTAATGTGCTTGTTTTGATTAATGAAAGAAAAGAGCCTAAGTAGGTCAACCTAGCAGCTGCCCATGGGTGATTGTGAGGTGTGTGCTTGAGGTGCTTAATGCTAATTGGTGTTAGATTAGTTCTAATCATGCTTTACTTTCACTAGTTATGTTTATTAGTTGCTTAGCTCTTAAATCAGTTTTTGTAATTTACGGTTTTACAAAACCAATTGTATTTAGCTTAGTTTAGAAGTAATTTGGGAATTGTAAAGCAAGGTGCAGCAAGCTCCTAGCTGAGTCATAGGTGCTTAAGCTACTTGCTTAATTTGAGCCAATTCCAAGCTTTCCTTCCTAGCTAGGAAAGCTTCCCATTTGCTGAACTAAAAAGACGCCAGCAATGGCGTGTGTCCCAGCCGTTTTCCTTCAGATCTGGGCAGGAGGCTTTTTGCAGCATTTTGATGATTTATTTCCTTGGTTGGAGGTGTCTGCATGCATAGCAAACCGTTGGTTCCTTCCTCTTGTTAAACGTCCAAGTGAAGAGAAAAGCAAACAAGTGCGGAGAGGTGCTGATTTCAGCCGGTTTTCTTAGAGGAGATATTTGTATTTCTTTCTTTCTTTATTAACTTAGTGTAGGAGCTTGTATTACTGATGTTTTAAGTCTTTTAGCTCATGTAATATATATATGTAAGCTTGGTTATCAATGAAAATCATATTTTGAAGTTGTTATACACAAAAACAAACCGTTGCGTTTAAAGACTAGAAACCGAGTGTTTTTATTCTACTCTTCGCACGAATATCTTGGGAGGTTAAACTACAAGAATCCAAAAGCAATTAACAGAATTTGAGAGTGATTCTCTTACTTTGTTAATTAAACCCTTTTAGATAACGGTTGAGAGGATTCCCTTAAACTGAAAACCGAATACAAGGCTTCAAGAGTGATTCTTTTAGTTTGTGTTCATTCTATCCTAAATCTATTCTTCGTTGAGTTGTGTTTGTTTCAAGTTGAGAGTGTGGACTGTGGATTAGCAAAGAAGACTATCCCAGTAAAACCTACTCATCAAGTGACATCACACTAGGGAGATGAATAAGAAATACCACAGTTGCTTTTGAATGTCTGATGACAGTTCAGGATAAAGCTGAACGGCTGGCAACCTTGCAACATGACAATCTATGCTAACATTTACACAAGTATCTCAATTCTAAACTCCAATGAGCTGGCAGTATGATTGGAAGTGGGACATGCATGGGTGGCTAATTAAAAAGAAAATAAAGCAAGTGAAGAGGTAGTATAATCAAATGTCTCTAACAAAATCAGCCGACTAACTTACAGAAGCATTTTTGGGTAATACATCACTTTGCCAGAATAAAGCTAGAAGAGTTTAAGCGAGTTCCAGTAAGTTGCTTTAGAAGACTATGGAAAAGCAAAATGCAGGTTCTAGTTCTGATGGAAGCTAAACATATTAGTGACAAAGTAATTAAATATAGTATTAATTTTCAGAAGCATGGGTAATAGCAATGTCCAGAACGGCTTGGGAATGGGAACTTCTGAGTATTCGACACTGCTCTAATACCCCTTAAGTTTGACCATTGTTGGAATAATACAAGCTGACATGAAAAGACACCTACAACCATACTGCAGGGGGATCGTTGTGGCATAATGTTCACCATTATTAGTAACTGGGGGGTGTGAATTAGGAGAAAGAAGCGGAGAAAAGAAGGAAAGGAAGGAGTGAAATAAAGAGAAACGAAGGAAAGAGGAGGAAAAAAGACAAGAAAGAGACCTATGTTACTCCGACTCTTCATTTCACCTCAAGTACTCGTGTCGATTCCTCAACACTCGGACATGGGTGGGACACTTAGACACTTCATTTTGGGCCAAAAAATCAAAAAGTTCTCCAAAATAGCCAAGTCAAATACTTGGACACGTACGCGTGTCGGACATGGGTACTCGAGTCCGAGTAACTTAGAAAGAGACTATACCTGAGTCCTGAGAGACAATTACCATGGCCTATTATTTTGATGTCAACATCCTAGACATGCTATAAAAAAGTTTGCTCAAAGGGACTCAAGCTCTTGTTGGCAACCGTAACCAAGGAAAAATGCTTGAACACTATACTCTGCAAAATCAAGCCCTTCCTCTACCAAAGTTGCTTCTATGAGATGTCCTACATCACGAGATAATATTTCTTCTCCTCCTCCAAGTTCACTTTAGACCTGCGAGACTACATTAACATCAACATCAACTTCAAGACTACCTGAATGCCTTTATAAAGGCTATTGTTCATGGCGGGGAGGGGTCAAGTGTATGCAACCTTAAAACGAGGATGTTTCCGCCAGATCCTTGATCTACAAAACAGTAAGAACTCTGTATAGCTTAATGAGTAATTTGTCCAGGTCAACACTTACAGGATTTAAGAGAAATAGAAGATACAAGGGAGTACTACAAAATGAAGACTTGATAGGAGTGAAATTTGTATACAAAGAAAAGCCAGCTGCCGTTCAACCAGTTTAACTTAAAGCTTCTCATAATTGAATACTTAAAAGAAGAGCTCCTACGATTTGTTTGCCCAAAGAAACATTGAAATGGGGAAATGTCTCTCCTTAGAACCTACCTTAGACGAAACCTTATAAAAGAAGAGCTTCCAGAGATCTAGGACTAAATACAAACGCCCAACTGAACCCTAAGCTAGTTCATTAGGAAACCTTTAAACCTCATGAGTCAGAAGTCACAGCCTTTCATAAAGGAAAACTAACCAAGAAAACAAGCATCCACATTATCCATGCAATATGCTGACCATTCAATTACATCAACAGCTGAAGTGAAAGAAGGGGAACTAGGTAATTCTTTGCCTCAACCAGTCCATTGCACCAGACTGACACCTACATTGCATGTTGACTACAACAAAAAAAGAAGAACGCAAACCTTAGGATCAATGCCTCTATCTAGACCCAACACTCTTGAATGTTAATGCAAAACCCCGTACATAAAAATCTGATTCACACAAATATTTAACATAGGGGGAAGTTTAGGCTTGTTTTTTCCATTTGCTAGTCATGTTTCTTCTCTTATGTCTGAGTCGTGTAAAGTTTACAATTTACTTGAACAAGCAAGTATAAACTACTTTCAAGAGAGCTGGCAATGAGCAGCCGAGCATACTCGAGAGAATAATATCCCTGGAATTTGGTCCCAGGAATATAGCCATCCCTATCCAGAACATAGTCACACTATAAGATGATGAAAAGTTTAGTAGCTTGTTCGGAGGCTCTGACTTTGGGTTAAGTCTAATATGAAGCCAGGCCAAGTCAGACTACAGAAACATTAGTGGCAAGGCACGACCATTTAATTGAAAAAGTCATAATTTCTCAGATAGGAACCTGCTAATACTAGGGATATGTTTTAACCTTGGGAATATAATCAGGTAGCTGACCACCACAGATCTCAGCAGCTTCTTCATGTGGCAATATAGCAGCATAAACCTGAGTGCAATAAGTTAGTCTAAGATCAGAGAACATCTAATATTAAATTAAGAGAAATGATATTTCAGACAATAAAGAAAAAAAAACAAAGCTCATGAATACCTTTCCACCTCTTGAAATTTGAGCATTAACATCCCTTTCTAACTCTTCTAGCTTAATTTGCCATTCGGCTTGTGGAATGGTGCCTTTATATTCAACGTATGGTCTGTAAGAACATAAGCGGTATCAAATGTAAAACAAACTTCCTGAAGGATGCCATGTGCAGACAGCAGATGCTATATAAAATTAGCACTGAATAAACAGATATACTGAAACAAGAATCCTACAAGCTGAAGCCAAGAGCTCTTTAGATGTCTTGAAAGATATAAGAGCTGAAATTTTGTTCCCCCCTCTTTCTGTGGGAGAGGGAGTTCCAATGTTCAACCTGAAGTAACAAAAGGCTACCCACGTGACGAAACAAGGGAATGAGATGAAGGGATTGCTTGATACCCTAGTCTCTACACTGCATTGATGAGCAAAGCATGATGTATGTGACAAGCGTTGAAGCAGGGAAATAGTTGAAAACAAATGCAGATTCCTTAGGAATATCATGAGCTTTTATTACAGAAGCCTAAGTGTGGTGCACTAGAGAGCATTTTCATAAGTCTTTGTAAATTAGAAGGAACAAGTTAAATAGATGATCAAAGAATGAAACATTAGGTTATAAGCACAGGTAATGCTGGATCACCATCAAAGGCCACCACTTGTACCTTTCGACATTACTAACATGGAGCAATGGTAGGGTAGCTTGTGGATAAAAGAAATACTTAAAGCATGAAGAATTGATTAATTCAGGCCCAAAAATCAAGCAGATAAAACATGAAGTCATGGAACAAGTATAAAATGGGCAAAATCAAATTTTCAAATATGATTTAAATCAATACGCATCAGGGAAATGATATCCTTTTCCAGGCTCGAGATGCCCTAAACCAACATTACGTATGGATGTATCTAGCAAATGTCCTCCTGAATGCAGCCTGTATCAAAGAAGAGCAGCAAGTTAGCCTATCTAACAATACGTGTCTTTGAAACCTTGCAAAAAGCAAACGGGAATGCTAATAAGGGACGGAGAGAGTATAAAGTTTTGAAGAATGTATAATCAAATTACTCTAATTAATTGTCTCTTGTAGTTTATTATAAATCAAACTCTGTTATTATATTCTCTTATTATAAAAGTTATATACTACCTCCATTTGTTTTTAATTGTTAGACTTTCCTTTTCAGACTAAATGTATTTAATTGTTACACTTTCACTTTATCCTTATATGGTAATATGTCACATCAACTTTATACACTTTTGTTGTACTTCTCTCATGCTTTTTTTAGAATTGCCTTGGTTCTCCTCCAAAGTGAAGTGTAACAATTATTCGTAAACGGAGGGAGTATGTATTATAATCTCTCCAAAACTTGAGTAGTAGGTGATAGCCTAGTGATATTGACATCACCTCCTATCCTAGAGGTTTGGGGATCGAGTCTCACCCTTTGCAAGAGTGATCCCCAATTCCCCCCTTCCTTGCAAGGGACTTCAATTTACCTATCTAAAACAATATATCTCTCCATATATATTTCCAAAATATCAACTTTTTATAATTTTTACTTATGTCTAATTAAATATATAATTGTTCAAAGTTGTGCTTTGGCAAACGTACAAAGAGCAAACGGTAGAACTTAAAAAAATGGAGGAAGTATCTTTTTGAACTTAATTTTTTTGAATTGTGACATGGCATGCTTAGGTAGTGTGCACTATGCTTCTAAACACACTCTTTTACATATAGAAGTTTACTTACGACATTGTTGCCCAAGATCCCTATCAAAATAAAAAAAGAATTCAAGACATTACATGTACTTGAAACTTGATCACTCGATTTCTTCCAAATCCATAAGATTATAAATATTTTCCATGATAAACTCGAACCTACGTGACTATATTTTGTCTTATATATTGAGAATAATTTAAAAGATTATTTCTAATTATGGATAGTATCAAGATCCTAAATAGGAAGGAAAAAAAAAGGAGTATCACGCAAATAAAACATTGAAGAGAGTAAAAAAACTCAAATGGACCCGGTGCACACTAACTTAGTGTGCACCGGGTTGGTAATTGATATTAACTTCATATAGTGAGTTCTACAGAGATATAGTGAAACTTATATACGATATAGTAGATTTTATTAACGGAAAACATAAAGTGAAATTATATGCAATATAATGGAGGAATTAATTAAAATATTTTAACATACAGGAAGATCTAAGTTGCATAGTATATATCATGACACGTGTTCTAACATATGGAATGATTTTGCATGATATAGTGAATCTGAATGATATAGTGAGTTTCTGCTTGATATAGTGTGTGTTTGAATGATATAGTGAGTTTATGCATGATATAGTGTGTGTCTGAATGATATAGTGAGTTTTTGTATGATATAGTGTGTGTGTGTCTGAATGATATAGTGAGTTTTTGTATGATATAGTGTGTGTGTGTTTGAATGATATAGTGAGTGTGTCTGAATAAAATAGTGAGTTCTTGCATGATATAGTGTGGGTCTGAATGATATAGTGGGTTTCTGCATGATATAGTGGGTTTCCGCATGATATAGTGGATTGTTCAGTAATAATACGTTCTTTTGGCCCGGTGCACACTAATGTTAAGGTGAACCGGGTTCACACAAGTCAGATTGTGAAGAGAGAGTTACATGTATCTCTGGATCCCGTTTTAGTACTTCATTATAACTAGTTTTTGGCCCGAGTTTAAATGCCCATCGGCCTATAGTTTTTTTTAGAACTTTGATTTAAGGATAAAACTAGTTTTTAGGCCCGGGCTATGCCACGGGTAAGGAAAATTTTCATTTATCAATATTGTACTTTAAAATGATAACACTAAATACAACTTGGTCTAGTGGTTAAAACTTTAATATATGAACTTGAGGTCACGGGGTCGAAATCTATACTATGCAATTTCTATTTTTTTTATTGTACATGGATTATATGAACTAAAACTCCCTTAGGGAGAGCGCCACGTGGCACCGTTCCTTGTTTAGGAACGCCTTTTAATATATGTATATAGATTTGAATATTATTATTTAGTATTTTATAATTATCTCAAAATTCTCACAACGTTAGTTTATCAATTTTACTTCTAAGAAAATGTATAACATTTTTTCTTGAAAAAGAGATAGGTTTCTTTTTTTAATACAAGATTGTATTTTTGAGAAACCTTACAAATGATTTAGACGAGAAAATTGATAACGAGAGAGCAATACGTGTCATAATTAGGAATGGCAACGGGTCGGACTTGGACCGGATTATGCATAATCCGACTCCGACCCTACAAGAAGTCGGATTTTAAATCTGACTCCGACTCCGACATCCGACTCCGATAATCCGAATCCGATCCGACTTAAAATCCGAACATCCGAGTCATATTGCCTCAAAGTTAAAATCAAAGTTAGAGTATACATATGTAATACATTAATATATAAAAAATAAGACTAATTGCCTCAAAGTCGGAGTCGGATGTCTAAGGATATCATAAATCATATTGGATCAAGATATAGAAATGTCATTATTGTGTTGCATTTCCTTAATGTTGATTCATAGTAATCAAAGGTGTAATAACGTATCTTTTCGTCATATTATGAGTTATACGTTTGTATTTTATGTAGGAAAAATTAATTCGAATCATCCAGCCTTTGGTTAAAAGTTGGGATTACTAAGAATGATTGGTTTAATAACAAGGGCGAATTGAGCATATATAGATTAGATCTTGTCTAATAAAAGTATACAATTATTGTAGTACACACATAACTACACTATATATTATATTAGAGTTCTATACTAGATTTAGCTATTTACATAGGTCATAAGGTTTATAGGGTATTACCGTATTAGACTATTAGGATGGCCCATCATCGAATTGAGTATATATAGGTTAGATCTTGTCTAATAAAAGTATACAATATTTTTAAATGATATCATAATTCATAAGCATATGTATTATAAGTTTGATAAGAGTGTCAACTGTCATATGACACATACATGCTACATTGGAGAGTGTCATACTGTCATGTCATGTGCCACCAACGCATCTTTCCTTTGATAGGAACGTCTTTGAATATAAACTAAGACCAATTGCCTTGAAAGTTAAAATCAAAGTTAGAGTATACATATGTAATACATTAATATATAAAAAATAAGACTAATTACCTCAAAGTCGGAGTCGGAGTCGGATGTCGAGTCGGATTATGTCGGAGTCGGAGTCGGAGTCGGAGTCGGACATCCGTTGGAGTCGGATCGGAGGTGTCGGATTTTTTATGAGATCCGACTCCGGCCCTACTCCGACTCGGAGTCGGATTTTTTAAACGGAGTCGGATGCGGATTTTTTTTTTCTCGGAGTCGGCTCGGATTTTTTCTCGGACTCGAAGTCGGACTAGGGTCGGATCCGGACTGGATTGTCATCCTTAGTCATAATAGATAGACAGACCCATGATATGATAAAGAAGTATCATTTCAATTCTTCTTTTTAATTACCAACAACAAAAATTGGCCCAAATACTGCAATAATTAAATAAAAACACAAATGACAAAATTCAGATCATAGAACACACCTCGAATTGAGATTACGACGAGCTTCATCTACGTGCAATTCAACCTTCGTTTCTCTCTCAACCTTCCACTCCAATAAATTTCCTTCCAAATTCTCAACATGACCATAATGATAAATCTAAAATAAAGACGTTAATCATTTTTTCCATCTTATAAAACCATAGAATTTGACACCCAAAACAGCAAAATTAAGAAAAATGATGAAACACTTACAATCCCATCTTTGCACCTAACATCTTCCACAACAAATTTGGATGGGAAATTGAGATTAGTGATGAAGCCAGTATCCGATGATTGGCCTCCTCCTTGAGGGTGAAATATAATGGACTCTAATATTAGTGCTTGTCTTCCATCCTCAGTCTTGGCAATTGAAGATGGAAATTATTAATAGCAATGTAAAAATTAAAGGATTAAAAGAATTGAAGTTGAAAAAAAAAAACAGATGATTATTGTAAAATAATAAGAGATTTCAAGTGTATGAAGTTAAACCTGGGTATTAAAGAGAAAGGTGGCTTGGAATGGAGCTTCCACATGTTGTGATAGTATTCCCGTATAGTTGGTGTTAATTGATCCATCGATTGGTTCTCACTTCTGAGTTCTTTCTCGGGTTTCTGGGTTTATGGCCTGGGAGGGAACTGGGGGTTTCGAAATTTTGTTTATTTATTAATAATGGCAATGAGAAGGACCTTATTCGGGTGAAAGAGAAGGGGACGCATACTCCAAAGTCCAAACACCACACTTGTTCAAAATTAAGATCTCGAGGATTTATGGGGTGTTTGGTAATTAGAGTTTTGAGGCAAAAAGAGAGTTTTGGACCACTTTTAGAGTTTTGACTAGTCAAAACCTCTAAAAGGGGTGTTTGGTAAAATAGAGTTTTAGAGAGAGTTTTGGAATAAAAATTCTCAAAATGAAAAAGCTCTTAATAGGAGCTTTTTCTTTAGAAGATTAGGTAAAAATATGTTTAATGACTTTTTTGCCTCAAATAATAATACTACACATATGTATTAAAATGTCTATAAATGTCATTTCATACAAACAATGACAATCAGCTTTTAGCAATCAGTTAATTGTTACCAAACACATTTATAAAAAAAGTTGTCAAATCAGCAGTCAAATCAGCTGAACAAAAAGTTAAAACTCTAATAGCAAACTCTAAACTCTAACAGCTAAACTCTAAACTCTATTTGCCAAACAGGGCCAATTACACTAAGAGTTTTGCCAAGTGACCAAGTATTACTTCTACTTCTGACTTCTGAGTTCTTTCTCGTTGTCTGTCATCTCTACTCTCTGTAGCAAACAAATGGGATTTGCTCCTATCTACTCTCTATTCTCGGATGTGCTCATTCTTAGTGAAGTTTTTAATGCCTTTTCGTGTTGTCATGTTAGGAGAGCGGGAAACACCGTTGCACATCTAATGGCAAGGTGGAATGTGAATGTTAATGCTGAGGTAGTTTGTACAAACTCTTTTCCCTAAAGTATTACAACTTTGGTGGAAATGGATTTGATTTAATAAAACGGTTTCTCGCGTTTCCTGTCAAAAAAAAAAGTGACCAAGTATTACTTAGATTAGATGGGGTTTTTTGAATGGTTGGGGTTTGTTCTCTTTTTCATATTATACGAGTTATAAGGTCGTGTGATATACGGTTGAATCTAATACTGAGAGAATTTTTTAGTCTTTAATACCTTTTTCATATCATTATATTTTAAAATTAGGATCGTTCTCTACACTTTAGAAAAAAATATGTTTTAGGGTTTTCAATACGTTATAATATTTTCTAGATAAGTTTAGGAAAAGTAAGGTGAAAAGAATGCGTCCTTAAGTGTTTCTAAATTTAAACTATTTTTTATGTTTATCAATTAATGATCTTGCTACCTTTATACATAAACCGTCCAAAAAGGTGGAGTGATTGTTATACCCTTGCTCTAATTAACGTCCAACTTATCATCACGCAGGACTACTCATTTCCCTCGAGTCAATTCCTTTATTTCATCCTCCATACCGAGAATAAAGTTGTCAAGATGTGACCCAACTCATGTCATGGATCAACCCGAATCCAACCCCGTTCGGTTTGATTTGAGTCACAAGAGTTAGTACCTAAGCTTGATTTGTGCCTCACCCAAATTCAACCTCAATCCAATTAGGTTATGATCCTCATATGTACCAACCCAAACCCCTCTTGAATTTGGTTAGATGCAATAATCTAAGACTTGTACTCGTTCAGTGCCCAATCCAAAATCAACTCGAAAGCGATTTAATTTAACTAGTACAAATTACACTCGACTTATATTAGACATGACTTGTCTTCACACACTTGGTTACCATCCCAATACGTGTTGACCTGATTTGATATAAAACTTGACTAGATTTATCCCTATCAGCTTTTGACCAAACTTGTTTTTAACCCTATATATTTTTATCCGACCTTATTTATGTTTAACTTAGATTCAGATTCATGTATTTATTGGTATTTGTAACTAATTGGGGATAATTTAATGAACTTACAAAGGTTTAGGTTGGCAGAAGTCCCCTAGCGTTTGAATTTTCTTTTTGATGACTTTTAAACCGGGGAAATGGAAACTACTTATTACGTAATATCCTAAATTCCTAATATCTTCCATATTTTATACCGTAGGAAACCAAAGGACAAAGACCACAAAGTGCAAAAAGTCTTCATATGGAGTATGGACCATACTTTTAGAAAAGTCACTAAATTGAATCACCAACACTACATAGTGATTAAGATCATTTAGACTGATGAGACGACTGTCGTGTACGTGTGTATAAGAGGAGAAAATGAATCCAACCATTTCTAGATACTCAAGTTGTTTGAAGGCAAAATGAATCCCTGGACCAGATCCTTCTAGCATCCGTTATCAGTCAACTCTAAAAGAAAATCTCAGTTTCAACACAAGGCAGAATTGTAGATGAAATTTTCAAATTTTCCTTGTGAATATCTGGTGTAAAGGGCACGCCAGTTTCTCTTCAAAAAAAAAAAAAAAAACCACGCCAGTTCATTTGATCAAGAAAAAATTCGTCGTCATTGAGCATTCGGGTGAATGACCCAGTTAATGGGCAATCTGAATTTTCCATTTCTGCAAATGATAAAGGAATTGGGTGTATGAATACTAGTGGCATACAAAGATAAATCAAATTTAAATTGACTTTTTTTAAATTTGTAATATGAGTTTTCCAACTATATTCAAAAGCAGGGGACTATTCAAAAGAAGGGGACTATCCATTTTTGCAAATGATAATAGGAATTGTCTTTTTTCTTTTGTCCTCTTAAATAGGATTAGGTGGTGCATCACATAGCAAGGAAACCATGGAAAAGAAAATCATCAGTCCATCACTTCGATGTTCAATTTAACAAAAATTCAATTGACTTTGCAAGATAAATAAAATAAGTAATTTATGTTTCTTAATTCAAGAAACAATTCGAAGACCACTACTGTGATGTTCAATTTTTTTTTCTCAAAAATCAGATTCCATACCAATGTTTTCAAGAATTAATTTAAAAACTAGGGGCATGAGTTTTTTCAATATTTTGGAATGGTGCGGTGAGTGGTGATGTAGAAGAGTTTAGGGAACTGTCGTGACAAACTGAAATCAAACTTTTCATTTTTTACTGGAGAGAGAAAGGTAGAGGGCAGTAAAAAAAATAGGTTTGGGATTCCAAGCCTACGTGGACACCAGAATAAGGAATTAGTTTTAGACAAGCACTAGATTTGGAATTTCTTTTATTTCCAACACTACTTTGGGAAAACATTCGGAATGACATGTATCCTATTGTAGGCGGATTTTAAGCTTTGCATGGTATAAGTGCTTATTAGACTAAGCGTATTAGAGGTTTAATTTTATAAAAATAAAGAAGCCAATAAGTTTTTAAAGGAGACTCAAAAACCTAGTGGATATTACGATTAAGGGACAACCAAAAGAACAAAGAATAAGGGACTTATGCAATGTAGGCTCGTTTGTCGTGATTTGAAATATAAAGTTAATGAACCAAAATAGCAAGTTTGGAGATGAGGGTACGAATAAACCACGATACAAGATTGATTCAAACACCCTAAAAATATTAAAGTTGGTTAATTTATACACAAAAAAGTAATTTTTAGAGACAAGTTATTAAGCAATCAAATTACACGGTTCCTATATCCAGTTGTCCAAACTTTTAAAAAAACTAATATGAACCCGGTGCACACTAATTAGTGTGCACCCGATCCATATCACGTGAGTTGTAATGATTACAACTTTCAGTTTTTGCCGCGTTCAGTCTTCCACTCTTTCTCTCTCCTGATAACTTCTCTCTCCTCTGAAACTTCTCTCTCCTCTGATAACTTCTTCGTTCTCTTATAAATTCTGCATTTTCTGTCTCATAAATTAACTTCTTCATTTTCTCTCTCATAAGTTCTTCATTTTCTCTCTCTTCAAGTTCATACTGTGTTTTTCAATTTTTTTCGTTCATTTCTATTTAATTTCTTCGTTTGAATTTTGCAATGGGAAGGAAGAAGAGCTCTAGTCGCAATTTCTCAAAACGTAGTGGTTTGCGTTCGTCTCTTGGTGTTCGTTTAAAGGAATCGAAGTCGCCTGGTGTTCCTGAAACAGCTCAAACTGATGGTAATTATATCGTTGATTTTCGTTTTTACTTTAATTTCTTATGATTTCTTATAATTATGTCGTTGATTTTTACTTCGCTCATTTTTGTGCGATTTTTATTGTTCTCATACTGAATTTATGTTGATTTATGAGTGTTTTGATGTTGATGTTTGTGTTTTGTAGTTAATTTTCGTTTGACCTAATTTGCGACTTTGTTATTGTTACTTGTTTTTTTGTGCTTTAGTTAGTTTTCCTGTTTGTTATAGTTGATTTTGTGTTGTATATAGTGGTTGTTTTACTCTTATTCTATCTTATAGTGTTTTTAGGTTAACTATATTTTTGTGATAATTTGTAATTGTTTATAGTTGTGATGATATAGTATACTTCCTCCGTTCCAAAATAAGTGAAACACTTCTCTCATTTATGTGAGAGCTTTTTGAGACAAGTGTTTCACTTATTTTGGAACGGAGGAAGTATTTTGACATGATATAGTGTGTTTTGTAAACATATAGTATATTTGTAATTATACTGTACTTTTTGTTTATATATATATATTTTAGGTAAGATGAAGGGGGGACTCATTTGAGGGGGGGATAAGGGAAAATCCTCAAATGAGTCCCATGAGGTTTGATCCCTAGACCTCAGGGATATGAGGTGGGGAGCAATGCCACTACTCCACCACCTCAACCTCATGTACTTTTTGTTTATATATAGTCTTGACATGATAGTGTATTTTGTAATTATATGATATAGTGTGTTTTGACATGATATAGTGTATTTTGAAATGATATAGTGTGTTTTGACATGATAGTGTTTTGTTGTGATATAGTGTTAGTTTTTTGGCATGTTAGTGTGTTGCATGATGTAGTGTATATTGACATGATATAGTGTGTTTTGACATGATATAGTGTATTTTGAAATGATATAGTGTGTTTTGACATGATAGTGTTGCTGTGAGTTTTTTGACATGATAGTGTTGCATGATATAGTATATATTGACATGATATAGTGTGTTTTGAGATTATATAGTGTATTTTGAGATGATATAGTGTGTTTTGACATGATATAGTGTAGTGTAGTTTGACAGTGTGTTATGCATGATATAGTGTATTTGACATTATATAGTGTATTTTGAGATGATATAGTTTTTTTTGACATGATATAGTGTTGTTTGACATGATAGTGTATTTTAACATGATATAGTATGTTTTGACATGATATAATGTGTTTTCTTCTGATATATTGTGTGTGTTTGTTCTGAACAATTATTTTTTATTGCAGAGCACCCTGCACATGATGCTGGTAATCCATCTACTGCACATGATTCCGGAAGACCTGATTCTGCTAATCCTCCTGCTAATGAAGGAGCTGATTATGCTAATCCTGTTGGTACACTTGTTACTACCAAGTTACCAAGTAAGAAGAGGGTTAATCCTATAGTTCAAAAGAATAACTTGAAAGCTCCAAAGAAGAGAAAAATATTGCAAGAATTTGGAGGACATAGAGTATACCTGTTTAAAACCACTTGTTGTGGTAAAAGGCTTTGTGAATTAAATGAAGGTTTTACTGCTGAACAGAGGAAAGCTGTTATAGAAATTGGTTTTGGATCTTTACTGGATTTGAGTAGATGGTTGATTGAGAGGTTTGATGGTGGTTCTGGCATGTTTAGAGTTGGTTATGCCAGAGAGTTTAAGGTTAACCAATTTGATGTTTATGATGTGTTTCAGTTTCCTCTACATGAGGGAAAGGATGTTGTGGATGTGTCTAGGGGAGCTAATGTGGACAATCCGCATTTTGAGTTGAAAGCAAGCTGGAGGGATGATTTTGGAGTTGATCGGGATAAAGGGCAGATTGCTATGTCTTCTGCTTTTTCTGAGTCAATTAGGTTAGTTGATGGTGGAAAGATGTTCAAAAAGTTGTATGTGTTATTTGTTTTTTTCTTCCTTTTTAGCTCCAGTTGCAAATAACACACTTGATTTGAGGCTGATATTTGTTGTAAATGAGGTTCGCACAATTCCTTTTATGAATTGGTGTAAATATATTTTAGAGAGGTTCAAGCATGCTACTATTTTGTACAAGAATTCATTGTACACTAAAGGTTCTCGGGGTCATTATACTGGGTGTATAATATTGTTGGAGTTGATTTACTTCCATCACCTACAGATTGGTGATGGTGTTCCTCCAACTCGCCTGTTGACTCATTGGGATAATGAGTCAATTGGCAGAAGAATTAATCTTGAAGTAAGCTGTGATAAGTTTGCAAGCGGTTTGTTGGATGATACTTATCCGATAAGTGATAAGTTTTACTTCAATGATGATGGGCATGTTGATTTCTGCCGGATGAAGCCGGTTCAAAAAAAAAAGTTGAAGTTCAGGTTGTACCACATTTTGTATCAAGTGATGATACAGAAAGTGATGTAGAAAAGGAGGCTGTGCCAAAGAGAAAGGTGAAGGGCAAGCTTTATATTCAGTTTGAACTTCCACCAGGATGTCTCACTGATGAAGAAATTACTGCAAAAGCTAAAGATGTAAGTTGTAAATTTTAGAATAATATTAAATTTTGATATAGTATAGTTTTGAGTGATATAGTGTGGTTGTATGTGGCATAGTGTGGTTTTATGTGATATAGTGTGGTTTATGTGATAGTGGTGGTATGTGATATAGTGTGTTTGTATTTGATATAGTGTATTTTGAAATGATATAGTGTGTTTTGACATGATAGTGTTTTGCCGTGAGTTTTCTGGCATGATAGTGTATTTTGCATGATATAGTGTATATTAACATGATATAGTGTGTTTTGACATGATATAGTGTATTTTGAGTGATATAGTGTTGTTTTATATGATAGTGTATTGTTTGTGGTATAGTGTATTTGCTCTATTTTTTTTGGTTGTGATATAACATAGTGTGTTTTTGCTCTGATATAGCTGGTGTTATTTTCATATAGTTGGTTTTCTTTTGATATAGTGTATTTTCATATGGAGTATTACACTTAATTGTCTTAGTTTTGAATTTTGTAGGAGCTTCATGCTTTGTGGTTGATTTGGAAGAGGGATTTGGAAGCTGTCTCCCATTGCCACATTGATACGTTTAAGACTTTGAAGGACTGTTTTGTGGCTCGTATTCCTTCTTCTTCTGATAATCCTTCCCAAGATGATCTTGACAAAATTTTGTCAAATTCAGTTTATCAGAAGTTCTTTGATGAGATGGTATCATTGGCATATGATGTGAAGGATTTGCCTACTGGTTGGGATGAAGTTTCTAATCCTTCAACTACTACCTTCCCTAGCTTTATTGTGACTCAATTGAACCAGAATACCACTGATATCATCAACAACGTTTTTTATGATGCAAGTGAGTACATGTCTGTGGAGAATACATGGACCGCTTTCCAAAATGTTTTGTCTAAGGGTCCAACAAAGTCAACTCTAAGGCTGGATGATTATGCAGTTGAGGGTGCTTTCAGTCATCTTTCAAAGATGATGAAGGATTTTGAAAATGTGTTACCTATATTTTTAAGGGAGGTTGTTGATTATTGCTCTAAAAATCAAGATCCTTTAGTTGGCAGGTAAATTTTTGAATGAAATTTGTTTAAATTATTGTTTTTATTGAAAATATTCTTACAATTTGTGTTGTTTGTTGTAGTGAAGAGCTCTTTAAGCTGGATGAAGTGTTTTTCTATATTCCTCTGAGTGAGATTTGGACAGTTGGTAGTGAGACTGAAATATTTGAATCAGTTATAGATAATTGGGCAAGAATGATGAATATCAATGAACTCAGTCTCTCTTCTCCTCCAAAAAAGTTTTACTTTACTTCTTCTCAGAGTGTTAGAACTTTATGTAATATATTTTTATGTTGTTGAATTCTTTATCTTTGCATGCATTATTTATTTTGTGATAACATAAGTTTTTATGTTGCAGGGTGCGTTGTTTCATGTGCTGGAAGATAGAACTGATGCTCAACGCATCGATGATTTGATCAAATGCTGGAAGTTTCAAGTTGAAGACTTAAATAATATTCAAAAACTGGATTCTGGTGTTGAACTGGTGAGACAAGTTCTGTTTTTGAAATTATGGTCTTGTCTTTTGTAGTTGGTTTACATATGTTTTTTATGATGAAATTATTTGTTAGTATAAGTAGACAAATATATAGTGGGTTTATATGTGATATAGTGTGTTTATATATCATAGTGGCTTTCTTTATGATATGGTGTGTTTTGTGTGTTAGTGCAGTTGATATAGTATAAATAGACAAATATATAGTGGGGTTCTATGTGATATAATGTGTTTGTATGTGATATAGTGTGTTTGTTTATGATATAGTGTGTTATGTGCGCTAGTGTTCATATAGTGTGTTTGTTTATCATATAGTATGTTTCTCTGTGGTATAGTATCTTTTGAGATGATACAGTTGATTTTATGATATAATTATTTTTATTCATTGAGTTTATACTCTTTTTATTTTGTAGATTTTTTTTTCCCAACTTTACTAAAAGGAGCTAATCATTATGTTATGTTTTCTTGGTGACATAAAGAAAAATACTTGTTTTTTATATTGATAACAAGATTTGGGATGATGATGAGGAGTATAAGAAAATGATAAAGACTCTCGGTTCAATCATTCTTGATGGAGTTTCAAGTCTTTTCCAATCTTATGAAATCCCACAATCGAAGGTGATGATATGTGTTTATGGCCAATAACGAAGTGAAAGGAAGTTTGGAAAAAAGGTGCATATGATTTGGACCGTGGTGCGTATATACTAGTCCATATGCTACTTTTGACGGCTCAGAAGAGTTTGAGTGTCCATATCTGAATGATGTAAATTTAATATAATTATTTTTAACTCAGTTATGTATTTAATTTTTTTTATAGTTTCTTACTGATATAATTTATTTTCAGGAGAGGATTAGGAAAGCAACAAGAGTCTCATTGTGTGGTTGCATGATTTTATCGATCTCGAATTTGAATAGAAGTGTGCTTGTGGAGAATGTGATATCATTCGGATCAAAGAGATCGTAGATCGTTGCTTTTATTGAAGAAAATGAAAGAAAGAATGCCGAAGAGAGTAAGAGGATTCAAGATGATTTGAGATAGAAAATGCGTAAAGAAAAACGAGACAAAGAAGTTTGAGGTGGGAAGAAGAAGAAGACAACAAAGAAAAAAATTAACAATCAAATTTGAAAAGTAGAACTACTTGATGTACTTGATTTTACAAACAATGATACTAATCTAACTGCAGTAATAGTGTGATATATGTAGGTTTGGGTTGATACAATAGGTTTGGGTTGACAGTAGGTTTTTATTGGCACATTAGGTTTTTGTTGGTACATTAGGTTTTTGTTGGTACAATAGTTTAGTTGATATAGTTTGGTTTTAGTTGATATAGTGTGGTTTATGTTGGTATAATATGGTTTATGTTGATGAAGTGTGATATATTTATTTTCTTTTTGATATAATTTATATATTTGTTTTTGATATAGTTGATTTTGTTATGATATAGTTGATTTCCTCCTTATATAGTTGATTTAAAAACTGTAGATTTATGTAGATATGTAAATTTCATAAATATATAGTGCACTATATTTGCATATAGTGTACAAGTCATTAGGTACTGAGCTATTATTTATTAAATTAGTTGGTTTTGATGTAGTTGATTTTGTTTTGATATAGTTGCTTTTCTCATGACATAGTTGATTAAAAAAGCGTTGTAGTAGTTGATATTTATAGATTTTGATATAGTTTACACTAGGCTGAATCATACTAACGCTTTTTTTCATAAGAATTTGTTTATATAGTGTATTTCATAACCATATAGTGCACTATATTTGCATATAGTGTACAAGTCTTATTGCAAACTCAACCATTAAAAACATTGCATATAGTTCTCTTGGTAAACAATTTTAGAACAGATGTTCTTTTGGAGTTATGCTTCCAAATTCCTTGTGTCTCTTTTTCCCTTTTTTTATGCCCTCTTGTATGAATCATATTGTCCTTTTATTCGCTTGTTGTCTTTTCCTTTTGTGACTGCTCTATCTGGATCCAAAACTGTTGGTCTTGGTGCTGATTCTTGTGCATTATTTTCTTGACTTTCATTAGCTTGTAATGCTGCATCTGCTTCTTGTAATGCTTTCTGATGAGCTTTAGCTTTTCTTCTGCTGCTTTTGCTTCTTCAATCTTTATTACTTCTTCAACTTTTGAATTTGTCTTTTTGAAACTTTCCTCTATCACTGCTCTAGCTGGTTCTATTCTGTGGCTCTTTAATATGAGGTTGTTGTACCTTATGCCATGAAAGTTTGTGTTAGTATTAAGTAGACAAATATATAGTGGGTTACTATGTGTTATAGTGTGTTTATAGATCATATAGTGGCTTTCTTTATGATATAGTGTGTTCGTGGTTAGTGTACGAGTTGATATAGTATTAGACAAATATATAGTGGATTTCTATGTGATATAGTGTGTTTATATATCATATACTGTATTTCTCTATGATATTATTTTGCTACAGTGTAGAGTTCGTATAGTGTGTGTTTATCATATAGTATATTTCTCTGTGGTATAATTTCTTTTCTGATGATATAGTGTATTATTGTTTGATATACTTTATAAACTAAAATTGCATAAACTTAATTACATACCTCCTTATCATGTGCAGTCTCCATGGTGTGAAATTGTTTATTTCTCCCCTTTCTCTTTTTTCATTATCAAATTTCTCCTAAACTTCTTTTTTTGCAAATCTTGTCCACCTTGATGATATGTATTTCTCTGGTATTTTTTGGACAGAATGCAAGTGTAGAACTCTTATGGCATGAAAGCACAACCAACCTGATTCTTCAAAATTTCTGCATCCACACTCAATTGTCTTCTCTGGGAATAGGCCTATAGCAACACCCTTTTATGCAACAGTTTTACTAGCGTTGCTATATCATAGCTATTGCAACAGTTAAATAATTATTAATTTATAGAAAAACTATTGCAACATTTATATATTATGACTATTTTATTGCAACAGTTTGTACTTTTTTAATATTTTATGAGATATTGCAACAGTTTTTTTGTCAAGCATCTAAAACAAGTTAAAAATAAAATAAAAAATAAAAAATAGGTTTATTGAAAAAAATTCAATAGAACATTTTTTGGGGTTTTCCCTCCCCACTTTGCTCACCCGAAAAGGCCAAAACCCTTTGAGATACTCTCTTCGACCCTGCTATGCGTTTGCTTCTCTTCCTGCCTCTTCGTCCCTCCCTCTGCGTTTGCTTCTCTTCTCTTTGACTCTTTTGACTCTTTGACTCTTTCATAATCGGTTCTTGAAGTAGCAGACGATTGTGGATTGACGTTTTTGACTTGGGTATTGGGGCAAAATTGGCGAAATTCAGTTTTGAATTGGCGAAAAGAACAACGTGAGTTGGTATGTATCTCTTCGAATTTGGTCTTAAATTTCACAATTTTACTGTTTAAGTTATTAACCGATTATAATTGAATTTTTTTTGTGTGGTCTTGTGGGCGAAATTAGGGTTCTTAATTAGGAAATTCAGTTAATTGGGGAATTTGGTTGATTGGGGAACTTGGGTTATGTTAATTCGTTTTTTTATTTTCAATACTTAACTGTCCTGTTTCTTGTATTTTTTCTCATGTGTGTATTCGTGAGTTGATATATAAGTCTGTGTTTGTAAATTTTTTTTCATTTGTTGTGGATATTGATCTTTCTTGCATGTGGAATCTAAATCAATTTTTTTAATTACATTAGAAACTCTACTTTGTTTGTCAATTAGATTGCGAACTTGGATTATAGATTAAAATGCACTGTATACATTGTAAAACTTTTTTTTTAATATAAATATTTAGATTTGCAGTGCCTATTTATAATGCAAATTGTGTTATAAAAAAAAAAACCAAATTGTTCTTGATCTAGATGCTTGATTGTAAGCACTGATTATTGGTTTTACTCAAGAATTTGGGAAGTTTTTTGAATCCAATGGATATAACACTCTTACTTGAGACTCGAGTGTGCAATACACAACCCTTGAATAGATGCCCACTAGGATTCTTTGAATCCCAAAGATCATGCCGGAATGATTGAAGCCGCTCGAGGCTACTTGTTATTTTGGTTGCTCATAGCCGTGTTTTTGCTTGAAGTCTTCGAATATGGTTGAGATTTCTATTGATCTTTGGGGTTTTAAGATTAGTAGATGATGCCATGAACAAGAGCGGCTTAAATGTTTGACAAGCGCATTTGCCAATAATCTATTACTTGGCCGCATTATAGTTGTAGGCATATATTCATTTAACAATTCATAAACGCAAAAAAAAAAACTCTAATTTGACAATATATGCTCTCCAAAGTTCTATAAAAAAGCCACACATTAGTAGCATCGCAATATGGAGGAAAACTCCGACCGCATATGATGTGCCTTGGTCTTGATTGGGATCATCGGACGAGGAAGTATTAGAAAAGAAGACGAATAGATAGATCTAAACCACCCGGTATTCCCCCGAGTTTCTTGGGTGGTTGATAGAGCTACGCTAGATTCACTAGCTCTTATAAGGAGTTATTCAAAAGTTTCGGAAGACATCCTTCCCCCGGATGAATCCAGGACATTTGCATTATCAACTTCTACGCAGACCGGAAGACTTGGTCTACATCGGTATATACTTTTGCAATTGTCATCTTTTTTTGTACTCCAAATAATTCCGTAACTTGCTAAAAAACATTGGCCATATAAATTGTTTACCGTTATTCGACATTCTTTGTTTCGATGGCATGTTGGTACGACTGGGATTTAGGTAGACATTATGAAAATATACAAGATAAGCAATGCAATCTTTTTTTACTTTGCACAAAACATTTTACCTTGCTGAAATTAGAAACATCTTGATAAATTATATGGGTATTCTGCTCCAACTTAATCCAACCACAACCTTTAAATAATACTTCTTATAAAAATGAGAATTACATAAGTCTCACTAAATTATTCTATAGAGCAAGCATCTCAAAGTGAAGTTTCATAATAAAATATTTAAGCTAAAATATTTCTGCTCCACCGACTACTAAGAGATTTTTATATATGGTGAGTATCTCTAGTGGTTCTTGATAAACCTGATGAGCAAGTGTAATGTATAAGCATTCAAGTCCATTCTACTCCTTCCCTCTCTGCTGTCTCTGATAGAAAAGTTTATATAAATTGTGACAGTGGTCTAGAGTCATACTATGATTTTGAGATTGATATGAAGAGGTTAAGGAACTTTTTGTATTGAAAAATTTATTCCAAATAGAAATAGAATTTTTGTTTGGACATAATCTGATATATAATTATGAAGTCGAGTATGGAGTTCCGCTCACCACTTTAAATTGTGTATGTGTTTCCTTCCTTCATGCTAGGATTGTAAGTCCTGTATTGGTTTATATCCCATATGCTTGGGTCCTTGGGCTTATAAAATATTGTTGCTTTTACAAAAAAAAAATTGTGTTTGCTCATGATGTGCTTTTCGTCTTTTCTTTCTCTTAGGTGCTAAAAAGAGTGTCAAACGAATTTGAGTCTTAAGCCTCAAAATCACGAAATATGAGCAAGGAACCTGAAGAAAATGTAAAACTCTTGATTCAATTGCTCATTCACTTGGACGACTATGGAAAAAGGACCCTAGCTTGACTGCACAAATGATTGCAGGAGTTTTGGTGTCTACACTTTCAAGTGATGCATAACTAATTTCTAGACACCACTTTCGTTATTGGTCATGGTTACATGCATATAGGTATGTTTTATAAAGCTTCTTTACTTATTTTGTTATATGTAGATTTAGAATTATGTTGTTTGATGTTGTGAAATTTATGGTGTTTGATGGTTGTGAGCTTTTATTGTTTGATTACATGCATTGATTTTCATATTATATTGACTATTATCTTTTTGTTTACAAGATGGTAGATATAAGGAGAAAGGTAGATACAAGGATGGCAGGAAGGGCATAGATTGAAGTTCTTTTTGGATTGATTTTGGACAAATAAATTTAATACTATATAGGTTCTAGATGCTTGAACTATTAGTTCTTTCCGGAGATTCATTAGTTTTTACGAATTGATGTATTCATATTATAATAATGGTTTTTGTTATTAGAATGATTTTTATGGATATTTTATTTTAATAAGTAAAACTTAATTTGAAATAAATGTTTTCTTTTTGTAGTAGTTGGATATTTTGGTATAATATTTTTATTTTAATGAGCTACTAAATAAATGCGTATGAAAGTGTTGTTATAGGCTCACATTAAAATGTCGCGATAGTTGTATCAAGAAATGTTGCTATAGACTCACATAAAAATGTCGCAATAGTGTAGCGAGAAATGTTACTATAGACTACAAAAGTGTTGCAATATTAGAGCAATAAACGTTGTCATAGACTATTGATAGTGCTGCTATAGATAATAAAAGTGTTAGCCTAAACACTAAAAATGTTGCTTTAAATCCTAAAGAATTGTTACTAAAACTTAATAATTGTTGCCTTAGATATAATAAAATTGTTGGCAAAAGATAAAAAATTGTTGCCTAAGAAAAGCGTTGCTAATGATAACTATGGCAACAGTTTTATAAAGTTGTTGCCTAAGGCATCATATCTCGTTGCCATAAAGTTATATAGCCGCCACCTATTGGCAACGCCATATAAACTGTCGCTATATGTTTATGACAACAATTAATGGATCTTTGGCAACACATTTAGGCGTTGCTATAACCCTATTTTGTAGTAGTTCGGAGACTTTTGAGAAGAACCATCAATGCCATTGAGGAAAACTCGTATGTCAAAATGTTCCCTTGTGTACCAACTAATTCAATTGCACTTGCCATTGCATGTTTGAATTCTTCCTCGAAATCCCGGGAAAAGAGTATGTGTGTACCGTAAAGAAGCATGTTTCAATAGTGGACTCATGCGAGATCCGATTTTGGTACTCCCTTTGTACAATTAAAATCATCCCTTTCTTCCGTCTTCTCCACCTTTTACTCGTTTGTTGAAATATTGAAAAGAAGCTAGTCAAGCTAGTGGTTTTGCTTGCCTTAAACCCAACATCATGTTTTGTGCTTTCACTTCTCGTGAAGATAGTATTCAGTAGAGAAGAAATCTTTGCTAAATGTTGTACACCATTTTTCTTTCAAACTATACAATCTTTTGAACCAACCACCATCTTCTAGTTTGTATTTTTTGGTCATTGTGCTCCACGTTTGTTCAAATTATGTCTTTGTAATGCAACCACTCAGACACTAGTGAAAAATGTTCTTGAAGTCCTTATCGCCATCATCAATCCAAATCATTGATTTGTGTTTTGACTCAAATGTCATAAACATAGCCTGGGTCTTGAGGTTGGGAAAGCCTGTCAATAAATTCATATAGTTAGGTTTTCTAATAATATATATTGCTCCTTCAATAGGATATAGGAAAAATTATCGGGAATAAGTTAACCTTTAGCCCATCCGCCGAAATTAAGCTTAACCTTTTGATTATCCTGAATGTAATTTAGCTTTGTAATACTTAAACTTTAGATAGGTTGAATTACTGTAAACCGGTTAAACCTGGAACAAATCCTCCCTATTTGACATTTTGACTTTTGAATTACTCCTCCCTCCTCATTTATCATATTAATTCCCACCCCCTATTTTCTCTCTCCTCCCCCACCACCCCTGATTCTACCTTCTGCCCTCCTCCTAGTCCGAGCATCCCCCTCTCGATCCTTCTCCCGTTCCTACTCTCCTCCCATTCGACCGTTCATCACCATCACCATCATTTTTTTGTGTGTGTGCCGCTGCTATGTTAAAGAGAGAATATGATGGGTTGAGGAGATAGAAAATGATGGGTTGAGGAGATAGAAAATATGGATTGCAGATCCATTAAATTGATATTGATGAAATACAGAAGAGCAACACCAAACAAAACAAAAATAAAAACAATCCGTTCATAATGTATTCAAGCCATAATTTAATGAATTCACTTCATCTGATACTTTGATTTTCTTCTTTTGCTCCTTCTTCTTTCGCAATTTATTTTCTCTAGAATTGTGGTTTTTGTTGGGTTTTGTGGTCATTTTCTCTTTCAAGCTTAGATACTGAAGTTGGTAATGCTGAACCCGAGGCGTGCTCATCCTCAGGTGAGAGGAAGATGAAATCCAGTACATCATCAGATATTTTGATTTTCGATGCCCCATTATCGTTCTCAACAAAATTTAGCTAGCAACTCAGGTAGAAAGCCATAGTCTAACTTAAGAATTCGAGGTTTGAAGGACATGAATTTGAAGAAAACGAAGGGAAATTGAAATAGTCAAAACACACTATGTTGCAACCTAGACAAATCAGTCATACCTTCACAACCATACCCTCTTCTTTCACAATCAGTAATAACAATGGCATCTAACATATAAGAAGAAGGGAGAAGGTGAATTTTGAAGAAAGGGGAAGGTAGGCGTTAAATATGAACCGAGGATAGAAAAAAATTTTAAAAAAGCAAAATGACCTATTACAACCTATTGTTGCAGGTCATTTCTCACTCCAACCTACCTAAAGTTTAAATGACTACAAAGTTAACTTATTCTAGAATAATCAAAAGTTTGACTTAATTTCAGCGGACGGCTTAAAGATTAACTTATTCCTAACAATTTTTCCTAGTATATAACAGAACTTATAGAAATTCACATAAACATCAGAACCTTTTTTTATTCCTGCTGCAATTGCAGCATCTTGGTCACTGAATATAGTTATTGGACATTTACCTCTCATTGACTTTTTGAATGTTTCAAAAACCCATTCAAATGATGGTGTTGTCTCATCCACAAGAAACGCACATGCAAACATTGTGTTTTTCCAATGGTTATTAATTCCTATACAAATGGTGCACAAATGAGATTATACTTGTTTGTCCTATATGTAGTATCAAAAACCATAACATTTCCAAAGATTGTGTAGTCCTCAAGCATCATAGAGTCTCTCCAAAACAAGCAGCAAATCTTTCCTTCATCATTCAATCTTGCTCTAAAGAAGAAGTTACTATCTGTTTGCATCTGCTCATAAAGGTTATCAACAACATTTTGTGAATCCTTTCCCTCAATTGGTTTTATTTTGAATCTATAGCAGCAGTTGAAGTGGTCCTTCATGGAATGCCCCAATACATCTTCACCACCAGTTTCTGTACTCATGTATCTGAATGAATCTAATGGTCTCAGTCCACACTCTTGCATAGCTTGTATGGTTTGTTGCTTTGGATCACTCATTTGACGCTCAGATCTATGAAGGTAATTTAGTGGTTCTCTTGTAAGTGGATGATTGTGTTTTATAACATGCTGCACTATCTCATATTGTCCTTTAGGGTTCATCCTTGCTCTAATTAGAGCAGGACATTCAGTTCTTGTGATCATAACTCTTCTTGTCCTCTGCTTCTTTAAGGTGTTCCCTTGTTTTGAATTACTGTCTTGTATCATTATATCTGTATTATTCTCTCCCTGTTTTTCTTTGTTTTTAGTATTCCTTTTCCCTTGAGCAGAGTAGACATAGTACTTCTGATGCACCACTGATGTCCCTTTTTTTTTTTGTTTTTGGATTTTCTAACACTGAACCCTACTATAGCAGCATGCTGACAATATAACTCATGTATATCATCCAAAGTTGGTCTTACTTGACAAAGTAAAACTCCTCCAATTTCATGTTTATTCAATGGTTGTTCTATTGAACATGTTATAAAAGATTAAGATATTTTTGTCACTTTTGCAATAGTGTATCTATTTATGATATAGTGTATTTATGTGTGATATAGTATATGTATTTGTGTACTCTAATGCATTTTCGTACGTAATATTTTCTATATATGCTAGTGTGTTTCTGTCTGATATAGTGTATCTATTTATGATATAGTGTATGGGTGTGTGATATAGTGTATTTGTGTACTATAGTCCATTTTTGTGCGTAATATTTTTATATTCTAGTGTCTTTCTGTGTGATATAGTGAATCTATTTATGATATAGTGTATCTATTTATGATATAGTGTATGTATGTGTGATATGGTATATGTATATGATATAATGTATGTATGTGTGATATAGTGTATCTATTTATGTTATAGTGTATTTTGTGTACTATACTGCGTTAGTGTTCCATAGTGTACGTAATATTTTTTTTTATTCTATAGTGTATTTCTGTGTGATATATTGTATCTATTTATAATATAGTTAATATATGATATAGTTAATATATGCTATAGTTAATATATGAATGATTTAGTGTGTTTTATTAAACTTACCTAGAATCATAGCTGAATTAGATTCACCAGTTGATACTATAACATATTGCTCGTCAACTTGGTTTTCGAGCTCATCATGAAACAGCTCCACATTTTCTACAGAAAATTATAGTGTTACTGCTTTGCTTAATCAAACGAATGAAATTATTGACTTCGATGTTGTAACCTTCAAAACTTGGTGTATCATTCAGATCTATTACGATTAGATCTTGTGCTCATTTTGGATTGAATTGTGATGTTGTTCGTCGTCGAGTGCTTCAATGCTCCGATTTAAGTCGTCTATATTACATGCTACAATACTCTGATTGAGATCTATTTGCTCAATTAAACTCGAATTTTCCATGAATTTCTCGTAGTTGTTCAATTAAACAGGAAATTGTTGAAGAATCAATTTCGAATCAATATAGTGTTACAATTATTGAATCAAATAAGAATAATAATTTGATTCTGAAAGAGATGTACGTTTATTTAGGTTTTGTATGAAATTGAGAAATAATTTGAATGAAGAGAGAGAATAATTTGCAGAAATTTTAGAGCGAGAGAATCTTCAGTTTTGGAAATATTGAAAAGAGAAAGAAAATCGCAGATTTTGGAAAGTGGGAGTGAGTAGTTTGTAGCGGGTCACGTGCCTAGGCTTGGTGCACATTATTTTTAATGTGAATCGGGTCCACGCAAGTCGGATTGAATTATATTAATAGGTGTGATGATCATTATAATCCGGTCTTTGATGAGCAATAATAACCCATGTGAGGTGATTGAAAGCAATATATCAATTAAACAAAATGACATAAAAATAAGAAATAAGAAAAGGGTTAGAACATATATACAAGATTGGATATTTATTAGAAGCTACATCACAAAACTTGTTAGTAACTACATGAAAAATATAGAGAGAATAGGGAATGCAAATATGGACTCTCATAAATTATACTTTTATCGTCTAAATTTTAGAGAAAAACGGACGTATGAAAGAGCAATCAATTAAGCATTGAAATACTTTGGTAGAACTTAGTGGTATATTGAAAATATTGACAAAGTATGAGAGTTATATGAGAGTAGGAGACTATGAACTATGATGTGAAAACGTGCCCAAAACCAGAGATATGAAGGCCTATTTATAGAGAAATGGGAAATTAGGCATGTGCATCAGTCTAGCATCATGCGCATGTTAGATTTTATAAATAATCACATAGCCAATTAAAACCATAAAACACAAGATCTCATGCATATACATATGATGAATCTAACAGTTAATTTATACCTTTGAAGCGTGCCTTCCCTTTTGTTAAATTCGATCACGGAACAAAGAACTCCAATACGCAATTCCTCTATAAGTATCCACACAATATGATCGAATCGCACCGCCTTAATAGCTTAGATCGACGAACAATGTATTGACATACCAAAAATCCTAAGTTTCACTATGAAAGTCGCGCCTAAATGGAAGAGGGAAGGAGAGCATTTTTTTGAAACGATATATTACGTGATGTTGGTGTTGCCTATATCCTGCTTCTAAAGAAGAATATCAATGTCCACTCACTAACTACTTTGACTTGGTTGAAATACCAAGTGAAAGTCCCCCCACTTATCTTCCTTTCTCACAGCACTCCTCTTTCTCTCGTTAAAGGCAGTTTCGTCCTTTTGGCTTTAATATTTAATTAAGTCAACATTCATGATTCATATATACCATAGTTTATGTATGACCCTATAGGTTCAATTATAATTAAATTTACTTAACACGATTCATGTCGAATTAACAAATTAAAAGCAGTTTCCATCTAAATATTTTGATCACTTAATATAATTAAATCAATTATTCCGTAATTAATACTTTAAACTATTCTACAAGAAATATACATAGTTGAAGGACGCACTTGACTAGCCAATATCTCTTATCTTTATTAAATTTTATCAATGAGATACAGGATTATATAATTCTAAAAGATTTATTAAGATAAATTCTAAATTTGAAAATAAAGTAAAAATCAATTAAAGTTTTATTAGTAATGCTTGAAGATGTTGTATGTTCATTGGAGAGGGTCCAGACAATTAAGTGATGGTGTGTTGGATGAGCATATATTTGTCGATCGGGTTTGGGTGATATGTAAGAAAACAAGGAATGAGGTAGCTTTGTCTAAGAGGAGGACCTATTGTGTAAAAATTAATAAGGTGACCACAGACGCATGGTGTGAATGTAAGTTGTTTGAGTCGCATGACATTTTGCGTAGGCACATAATTAATCTTTATGATGTTCTTAATATTAGTGAGGTTACGCAAAAGTACATTTTGAATCGGTGGCGGAAGGACGTCGTTCAGAGGCATACAATGGTTAAGGTGGCGTACCATGACCCTTCTAAGATGGAGGAAGTCATGTGCTATGACAAGATGATGGACACTTTTGAACCCATATTTTTGATGGCATCCCATTATGGAGAATCTAGTATGGTGGTTGAAACACTTGAATTGTTGGACGTTCGTCTAGAGGAGAGGCGTTCAATGAAAACAATGCCGAATGAGAAGGTGGTAGGCACCTCATCTTCGGTTGGGAACAACACCATCACTAATAACATGACACCGGGCTTTAGTTTCGAAAGGGCAAAATAATTTTGATGTAGACGAGTTGGTAGCAATACCAATAACAATTCAAAATTCTATGATACCCCCATGTGGTGGAGTAAATTATACTCCTCCAAATGTAGCAGTGGCCGGAGTTAAGAACCCCCCTAGAAAACCTCAGAAGGGCCAGTCAGTTCAATTCCCTTCTTGTCTTGAAAAGAAGAAGAATAAGAAGCGCACAACGGATGAGGAACCAAGTGGTCAAGAGAGGAAGATGGGGAAGAAGTACAAAAAGAACCTTACTGAGAAGGTAAAATAGATTTATGAATTAACAAAAATATTTTCCCAACCAAGTTAGAATAATTTTGTTTCGTTCTCGCAGGGTGGAAATGAAGATGGTGTTCAAGAAAATTGTGGTTTGACATTATGGCCATAAGTGTAGTCCGAATCCATCTGCTGTATTTTATTATCTGGCCATGTACTGAGTTAAATATGGTCCAAGTAAATAAGCCCAATGGTGTGGTTGCATTCAATTGATAAACTTTGTCCAATGGTGTGGTTGCATTCAATTGATAAATTTTGGCCCACTGGGAGGGTGGGTTTTGGCAATAAATAAACAAGGGGGTATGTTTGTCACAATTTATATACTAACGACCATTTGACAATTAAAAAAAAAACGTAACTAATTATAAGTAAGGTTACATGAAAACAACTTGAAATTTGACATTAAATTAAAAATTCAAAAAAACATTAAATGAAAACCGTACATTACACATGAACTTAAATAGTACATTAACTTTAATAGTATATTAAGCTGAAATAGTACATGAACTTCAATAATACATTAACTTTAAAAGTACATTAAACTGAAATAGTACATGAACTTGAAAACTTGAACTAGTACGTTAAGGTAAAACAGTATAGAACCTTAGCTTACTTGAAATATTGCTAATTCGCTTCGTCTACGATTCCACGGCTATCTATTACGAACCGACATCCGTTGTTAGGTAGGTGTGGAGAGTAAATGACTTTGAAAGATCGCTTCCTTTCGCCATTAACCGTTGTCATTCTGACAAAAAACCTGTTATAATTACAATTAGACCATGCCAAGCCTAGTGCTGGTTGTATATACCTCATTTCGTTATTTTGACGACGTAAGTGGAATATTGTTTGTAGTAAAAAGGGCATCATTAAACGCATCGCACATTTCATTTGTTACGACAACGACAATATTATAATTTGTCGCAATTTCCCTTAATTTGCGTGAAATAGTAAAAAACAGATGGGACCTTGTCCTCATATCAGCTTGATTGTTTGAGAATTCGCATTGAAAAATTGCGGCAATGGAGTCGATAATAAATCAACCTAACGTAGTTGCTGCAACGAATCAATAGTAGTTATAAGCTAGTGAAATTATCAACATGTTTCACCATAACGTGGTCCATAGTTAAGTACTCCCTCGATGCATCAAATTTTGATTTCGTAGCTTCCACTAATTGGTTAAGACGCCTAGATAGGAAAAGATTTTTGCTATGTATGTAAAGGACGAACTAAAAACACCTCCCAAGTTTGGTAGTAATTGACACATAACAACCATTTGCAAGCAAATTTAAGTCTTACATGATCCACTTTCCCACAAATTTTAGGGAGCATACTTGTTGGAAAGCCGCCTTACTTGCAAAATAAGATCCATTGCTATACAATGCAATGCTATTTTATTTTGACTTACGCAAACTGTAAGCAAACTAATTGGGCTCGGGAACGCGATTACAAGATGTAATATTATGGACGTACAAATATATATCTCTCACTTAAGTAGATATTTATAACTCGTACTTAGTAAATATTTGTATTTACGTGTTTTCACTTACATGTTTTCACAATTGTTAAATAAATGTAATTATAATGTGTTGGGAAGAAGCGCCCACGAAATTGGGTTACATATTAAATGTTTTGTCTAGAGGCTCCGAAATTGCGTGCCTCTTTAGTACTTAGCTGGCCAAATGATTTGCAAATCCTTTATCCATCTTGTCGCTGTAGATGTAGACAGGAGAAAAGCATGTATTACAGACATAGACTAACAGCTATAAAGCAAAGCTTAGGTACACGTTTCGCAATTTAAATCGTATATGGTCTGATCTACAAAATATAGTGGAAGAAAGCTGGAAACTGTGGTGAACTCAACAAATATCTATTAACATTATATAGTTTAAAGTGAAAAAAATTTGTACACCAATTTGAACATATAACCTGCGATTGGTTGGCGGGAATGAATTAAAGTGTCAAATAATAATAAAATTAATACGATATACTTCCTCCGTTCCGTAATAAGTGAAACATAGGGATTGGGCACAAGATTTAATAAACATCACTTTTAAAAGCCAAAAAGTCATAAAATACCCTTTTCATCATCAAAAGGAGGAGAGAGAAAAGCAAACCACACAAGTTTGTGATGGGTACTCTTGTCATTTTGTCACTTTCTTTTTTCCATTTAAGGTATGTTTCACTTATTTTGAAACGTTCTAAAATAGTAAGTGTTTCACTTATTATGGAACGGAGGAAGTATATACGTTTAAATATATTGTTTATAATTTGTAATTATGGTGAAGCCGCTAAAATGTAAAATAAAAGAATAGGTAAATGATAAGAAAAAATGTGAGATAATTCGTGAAGAAATTCTGAGATAAAACGTGAAGGAAATTTAATTGTAAATCAGACATTAATACCTCTACTTCACAACAATTAATCCTTACAACACTACATAAACGCCATAAACGCTAAGAGATACAAGTTCACAAACACTACTAGCCATCTATATATTTCCATGTCATTCTAAAATTAGAAAATTTAACACCACATATTTATCTTGCTATTAACTTTAACACGTAGATGATCTAATGAGCGCATGTTCAATCCTTCCTCGTTCATTAGATTTCATGGGGCGAACAACCTTTTCCTCGAGCTAGGATGAGCTTTAGGCTGTATGGAAAAAAAAATAGGGGTATAATTAGAAAAATTATGCATATTAATGTATGAACAAATTTTAGTCATTGGAATGAAAAAATATGTCACAAAAAATGAAGTATGCTACCCATGCAAACGTACGTACTACGTAGTTGTGCCTTTTTACCAGGGCATGACCACATAATCCTTATCGAAACGTCGTCGACGAACCACAAAACAACGACCCCACTACTTAGTCCCTCCCCTCCACGATCGTACAAACCATAGTTGTCCCAAGTTTCCTCGTTATGTCATAGAACTCGTTCTCACCAACCCTTGCCTCCAGGAGGATAATGATGTGCGGCTGGTGGATGCCGACTACCTCCCAAAAATTCTGAATAAAAGATGGCTTCGAGGCTTCTTTCGTATTCCGCACCAAGATTGGAGTGTGTGGAGCAAACATTGTTGGATCGTCAACAACCCTGTTAAGTTGGACCCTGTTGAAGTTGTAGTTTTGCTTCTTCACTACCCTCTCCACCAGTGATACAAATATCTTAATGCATGACATAGGGCTTAGCACATGCAACATATGCAAGCCGTCGGTGTAGGAGCCAATGACAACACTTACTAGTTTATCATGCAATAAGTGGACCTGCCCGGATGTCGGTAAAGTCGGCTTCGGATCAAGGACGAGGCTTGCAAATTCCGAAATGATGTCCTCGTTGACACTATCTCTGTCCATGGTGTCAAAACTCCAATATAGGAAAGCGTGGAATGCAACCGGGAGTTGAATGAGGTCGTAGCGGTTAGGGAGATGGCCAATAACTGCTTTATGGCCATTCTGCGACATGTAAAGCGCGTCGCATCTTTCAGGTAGTGCCATATCCTTACTAGGGTGGTGAACTATATCACTTAGTATGCGCTAGGTGCATTTAGAGTCATCATACATGCCATGGGACCACTGATAGTCCTAGTTGTTTGGATACATCTCCGGGGCTCTTGGTATTGTCGGCTTCGCATATATGGTAACGTCGCGGGATTTAGCAAAAACCCAGCCATTTGGAAGGTTTTAGTTAGGGCTTAGGTGGTCTATGGGTGCTTGTTGATCCATGGCTGCTTCAGGGGTCGAAGGAAACGGGGATAGTAAATAATTCAGATGAGATCGAGAGGTGGGTGTTTACAGCGACATGGAGCGGTGGGGGTTAATGATGAGGTCATTGCATAGAATTTAGAAGATAACAATTAGATATATATATCTTGAACCATTGCAACAAAATCTCTTTACGTTTAATAAAAATAGTTAATATAAATAGGGTATTGCTATTTGACGCCCTAAAATTTCATATTAACGCCCTAAATACAGTATTTTTATACTCTATATTATACCTCATTTCTTTCTCTCTTTCTCCCCTTCCCTCACTTCCCCTTCCCCTACCCCTTCTTCCACACCACCACTGGCGTCACCACCGCCGTACCACCACCACTATTTCCGATTGAACATCAATCTGCTGTAACAAATGCCTTCGCTATTTCTTCTTCATAGTCAACGTTTTTCCTCCATTTGCTTTCTCTCTTTGTTTCTACTTTCTTAATGCTTTCTTCATCTGCAAATCAATAATTTTTTTGAAGCTGAATTACCAAATGCTAATTTTATCCCAATTTGGGAAAATCCCAATATGATTTAGCCCCCCCAAAATAAAACCCAACTGAAGAAATTCCCATAATAACAATGGAGATATCCTCAACATCTTCCCCCAAAGCTCTTCAATGGCCGAATGTAATAGAACCACCTCCTAATACTGCTGCTGCTGTACAACAACAATTAATTCTTCTTCTGAATTTTTTTTTAAAAAAAGGTGAGGCGCCCACCATGGACGCCCACCACGAGCACAGCGTCCATGGTAGGCGCCCGCACCGGTGGTGGGGCGTCCATGGTGGGCGCCGCCACAGGTGCGAACGCCTACCATGGATGCTCGTGCCTTTGGTGGGGCGTCCATGGTGGGCGCCTCACCTTTTTCTAGAAAAAAAATAATTTTTGGATTCTCGGTGGTGGTCAACTCGCCGGAATATTGGTGGTGGCGGCTTTGGTGGTGCAATTCATGGTGGTGGTGAAAGGGGAAGTGAGGGAGAAAGTAGAAAGAAAATATACAAATACGGTATAAAATGCGTATTTAGGGCGTTAATGAGAAATTTTAGGGCGTTATTTAGCAATCCAGTATAAATATAAGACTTAAAAATACATTCATATTACTTGTAATATAATCGTAGTAGCACTCCTAATGCGTGATATTATATATCAACCTTTACATAATACAATCATAGCAACACTAACGACCCGTTTGGTTGTTGGTTATAAATGGTGGTAATGAGAATGAATTTGTATGTAAATTTGTGAAGAAAGTCATTGTTCATTTCCATGGTAATGCTAATTTATCCTTAAGTGTGTATTTTTCTTCTTAAATTTTCATTCCCATCCAATACCACCTACAAGGTGGTAATGAGTGGTAATGGAAATTGCTTCCCCTTGGAGAAAAAATACAAGCTTAGGGGTGAGATTGCTTCCCAAAGGAGAGAAAAAACACAAACTTGGGGGTTGAAATTGTCTCCCCATAGAGATTTTAAGGGGGCTTCCCTTGTAACATTACACTTAAAATACATTCCCATTACTACCATTCATTAACGACTACCAAACGGGCCGTAATAGGTAATATTACATGACACATTACACAATACAGGCATAGTACTCCATACATACCATTTTACGTGCAAGTTACTAATTTTCCCAAAATATTTATATTTATTTTACGTGCAAGTAACTCATTTTTCCAAAATATTTATATTTATTTTACGTGCAAGTTACTAATTTTCCCAAAATATTTACTCATTTAAGTTATCACCCTATTTGATTTTTTTAGTCATACTTTGGGATTTAGGAAACTAAGGCGCTTTCGGAACCAATTGCGATTTACGAACCGAATGCAATCTTCATAAAAATGCGATTTAGGAAACAACTTCAATGTAGGAAACAAATTCAATGTAGGAAACTTAAGCAATTTAAGGAAAAAGAAGCCTTTTTCAAGTCAAAGAGTATATGATCATTGTGTGCACAACTTTACTTACAAAGTCAGGATTAGGGGTGTTAATGAGCCTAGCTGGCTTGCAAACTATTCGAGTTCGGCTCGAAAATTTCTAGAGCTGAGCATAGCGAAGTTCGATTCGAAAAGTTCGTGAGCAGGCTTGAAATATGTTTTAGCTATATTATTTTCCATATTTATAGAAATTAAATGAAAAGTTATACTTAAAATTTGCACAACAATACTTGTGAAAAACTCAAAATAAGTAGTATAAACCTATTTATAGAATATATGTAAGATAAAGTCGGGATAAGAACACTTGTAAGTCAAGTATATTAGGTTCAATAATAAATAAACTAATTTCATCTACAGTAACTACTATTCTAGTCCGTGGGACCGAGTTCCTTAAACTCATACTTTCTTAACAAGCATAAGAATGCATAACTACCAATTCCTTCGCAAATTTGGAGCACTTGTTTCCTTCCAAAGTAAAGGAACCAAATGTTTTCTTCTTTGGCCCAAAATTCAAACTTCCAAATGCACACTATATATCCTACTATTTCCCTATTCCCGTCGCACATTTGTTAACCAATACCAGCCAACTTTGCAATGTTGGTGAAAAAGCATGTAGTGAAACCCCATTTGGTTGTGCCACTAAAATTACCAAAATTCGCCACAATAAAAGCATCAGCTACACCCCTATCCCTCATGAAAAGCCAAGCCATTTTACCTCAAAAATCAGACGGCCCTATAACACGATTTTCGGCTTCCCACCAAAGACATCCAAACAATTTTTAAGAACTAAATCCATAACAATACACGAATTCTTGGGCTACGTATTCAAGCCAAACACAAAACCCGCATACTCCGGTTACTCCAAATAACTGCGGATTGGAGAACATTTCCCTTTAACGTGCCAAGTATCGGAGATATAACATTCCTTGCCAAACTTGAATATATTTTTGTCGTGGATGTTGTCCAACCCAACGCGGGATGATATTATGAGTATTGTCCACCTACTCGACATATGTAACCCCATCAAGTTGCCGTGTACAAGAGAAGTGTTCACATTACAATCAGGCGACCTCAGTTTCTTCACGAGGAGTTATTCAGACTATTGTAGACACCAAATTTTGAACCCTTTTTTTTGGATAAATAAAGGTTTTGAAAAATAAAAATAACAAAATCGTCATGCATCGTGGAGCGCGCGCCCCGGAGCGCGAGTTTCATTCTGTCGCACGATTTTCCATTTTTGCGTATTAGTCATACAGTTTCGGCTTAGAAATATAATTTCCGTGAGTCAGAGTCAATAACTAGCACCACCGTTTTAATAAAATAATTCATAGTATAATCATGCTCGTCTTTATTAATTTGACGAGTTTTCATTAATTGTCTTAAGTTAGTCTTTCGGGAAAATGAAAAAAGAGTCGCGATTAGGCGTCGGAATTTTAGTCGTATCCCAAAACCGGCATTAATCAGTTTCCTTGATGGTCAAGTCATTGTTCATTGGATAAAGAATAAGAATATATTCTTTATCCACTAAACACATCCTTTATCCACTAAACACATCCTTTATCCATTAGTTAGAGAATAAGAATCATGAAAAGATGCGAGAATAAGAATATTTGTGTTTCCAAAGAGATTTGATGATGTCATTAGGGTGAGGTCATTAGAATGATGTCATTAAAGTGATTAAGGATGAAGAAAATCAGATTTTTTGGATGAAAAATCTGATTTTCTCCCTCTTTGAAACCCTAGTTCACCTCCCTCATTTCTCTATAAATACCCTCCAAAATTCACTTCAAAACCAAGTTGAAAAGAGTTCAACTTAACTTCACTAATTCTCTCATCTTCTGTACTCCTTCTCTCTAAAAATCTCACTTAAGCAAAAGAAAGTAAAAGTTAGTAAGATAATTAGTAAGTAAAGAAGTTCATCAAAAGAAGAATAAAAAATACAAAAAAAGTTTATGTTAGCAATTAAGAAGATTTAGAAACTCACTTAGAAATTAAGAAAAATCACAAAAAAGGTAGAAAAATTTGCAAAAAGGAAGTGCATCATTGAGCTAGCAAGGTAAAGTTGAAGTTCTTGTTATTTTGATTATCTTCTTAATCATCTACTAACTTCTTCCTTGTTTTCTTCTTATCATTTTTTTTAATCTTTGGAGTGATTTGGGTATGTGGAAGTCCTAATAGGTTCCCAACCTTAAATCACCCCACCTAGAATAGTCACCTCTAATGGGGTGACTCTTAGGAAATAAAGTGATTATGTGATTTTCCTTAATCAAGCTGTTATTCATCACCAAAAATGATTTCATAAAAAATTTCAAGACAAGTTGTGCATAAACATCTCCATAAAAAAGAAAATGTGATGCTGTAATTATAATCAGTTTTAATTTCGTATTTCATTCCATTTTTCGTCTGTATTATTAGAATAGTTTGTAGGATTTAATATTTTTCCTATGAAGTTCAAGATGTTTCCAGCAACTGGGCTTTGGAATTTCTAAAAACCGATTTTTTGTAAATAAATAAAAATCATACAACTGTGTTGTACAAAACTGATTTTGTCCAGTACCACCTAGGATTGTTCTGTCAATACAGTTTAAAATAAAATCATTTAAATGAAACTGAAAACATCAAGTTTGAAGAAAACATCAGTAGCTTTTCAAAAATATAAAAATCATGTTCATATGAATTTTATACAATTTTATATCATTTTTACAAACTCATTCATGTAAATCACTAAATTCCAGAAAACTGATTTTCCTTTCGGTTAAGAAAAAAAAGGTTTTAAAAGTGTCCAATTCAAGTGAAAATTTTCAATCTAGTTCCTCAAAGTTAGACCTGGTTATTGGACAGGGTAGCCCAATGGTTAAAGGGTTAGGGTCAAATCTACAGGGCTTTTATTGGACAGGGCTTTATTGGACAGGGTTATTATTGGACAGGGCCATTATAGGGCCAACAAAGAAACCTAATAATTTTGAAAAATAAAATAGGTTTTGCAAAAACAATTACATATTCAGATTCGCATTCATTTATACTCACTATTGGCTCTCTTTATTCCATGTTTTTCTTGCTCGTTTACCGACCCGCCCATTATCGACCCCCCATCCCCGCTAACCATTTGGCCCGCACCAGACCCCTTTATGAGGCGACCCTCTTATGACCCGACCCGCTTACCGACCCCCGACCCGCCCCCGCCCAATAACCAGGTCTACTCAAAGTGTCTAGAGTGTTCATACCAATATTCACTTCGAAATAAGTTAAATAAGTTAGCTATCAAAGAACAACTCTAATAAAGGTCCTGTTTTGACCAGTTTGAGTATAGAATTCACCATAATTCAACTGGTCACTAAAAACTTGTTAAATTTTGATACAAGATAAAGAACTCACTGATCTATCGATAGATGTATCATGTGTTTAATTTAACACTTTGTACAGAAAGTTATGATTTTTGTAATTCAGTACAAGAACAAAAAGGCAATCTGGAAAATAAAATAAAGTAATTAAGTTAACTTTCATAAAAAAAATGTTTTCTTCATACGAAAATGTGAATAAAAAATCATGAAGCTTTAAGTTTCTCTTAAAATGACTCATTTTATCATGTAAATAAAAATCAATAAAATTTTCATAAAAAAAAATCAAAATCAAAGAAGTTAATTAATCTTTAACTTTCACAAATTCACAAATAAACATGAATTCCAAAGCCCATTTAAGGAGGTGAAGATGAAGGAGCATCATGGTGAAGACCAAGATTAAAGATTTGTATAGATCATAGATTTTGTACATATTGTTGTAATAATAGTTTCTTTGTAAATAATTATTGCATCACTCAATCAAAAAAAAAAACATGGAGATGTTTATGCATAATTTTCATAAATAATTCCACAATTCTTTTTAATAAAATGAGCAACCAATGTTACAAATATTACATGTTGGGCCAATATATCATAGTATATGAATCAAATGACCCAATCTCAATTAAGAGGAAAAATTGCAAATCTAACTAAGTTAAATTGTATGATGATCCATCTTACATTTTAAAAATGTGTTCTCCATATTCAAATGGATTAATCATATAATTTGACATAATTAGATTGGTAATTATGATCTCCAAATTGATTTTAGGCCGTTTCACGTGTTTCGCTTTAAATGGCCAAATTCCAATTAGCCAAACACAAATCTCCAAATTCGATCTCAAATTGATCATTTCTCTCCAAATGACTTTATAATCTTCAATAAAGATTATTTCTCAAAAGCCTTCAATTAGGAAGCAAACCTTCTAAAACCTCTCGAAAATCATAAGCGTGATCACTATTAAGGTGGTTATTTCAATCCTCGATTAATCGCTAATTAGAGCGGTTAACACAAAATTCTTTCAATCACTAATTAGGGTGATTATCTCCAATCATTATTTAATCACTAATTAGAGTGATTATCTTAAACCCTAATAATCGTTAATTATGACGATTATTCTTCTCATTTAATCACTAATTAGAGTGATTATCTTAAACCTTAATGATCGTTAATTAGGACGATTATTTTCCTCATTTAATCACTAATTAGAGTGATTATCTTAAATCTTGAATAATCATTAATTAGGGTGATTACTTCCTAACCTTCATTGTTAATCACTAATCAAGGCGATTATCTTTCCTTTTAAATTTAGTCACTAATTAGGGTGATTATCTTAACCTCCATTTTCAATCACTAATTAAGGTGATTATCTTAATCCTTCATATTTAATCACTAATTAAAGTGATTATAATAACCCCATTTCAATCACTAATTGGAGTGATTACCTCATTTCAAATAGATTTGTTTAATTCTAAAAGTGAGTTATTCTTAATCTATTCCCCCTCTTCTTTCCCCAGTGGAATTGGTCATTTAGGGTGAGACATATGCTCGAACTACGACGGCTTTGATCCATGAGTGGATTCCAATCCCGCAATGATTGGTACGTAGTGCAACTTCAGTGCTCAAACCTACCATGTACAAATGATATATTGGTCCTAAATAAAAATGGTTAATGTGTATATGTGCAAATTATGTGATTTTCTTTCTTTTTAATTGCCATGATTACTTTAAAATGGAAAATAACGCATTTAGTAAGAGCCCGTTCTTTAGAACGGAAGAGGAGACGAGTTCCAGACGTTCGCACCTCTTAACCTAAACCCCGAACCCTATCTCATGGTATGAAAGACCAATTTTCAAAAAAGCCTTATCCATATGAAGTCATCATCGTTTTAAATGATTTTTCTTGAAATTGATTTTAAAACGATTTATTAAATAAATCTGTCCCTATTCAGATATTAATAGGGTGGCGACTTCCAAGTTTTCTAAAACTCAAAGTCCAATGAGAGACTTTCGTGGGATTCAGACCGTTAATTAAGACAGTCAAAAATCGGATACCACAGGCTGGCAACTTCACTGGGGATAGTACTTCCACTTGAAGTATAAGAGGTTTAAACCTGAACAATGCGTTATTTTCCATATGTATATGTAAGTATAATAAAAAAAAGGTTAATCATGGCTATTCACAATTTAATTTTTGTATATAGCATGCTTATGTGAAAATTATGTGTGCTTGGTAGTTTATCGATCCATACACGTAAACTCTTTTTAACCATTTTCTTATTAGGTCTGATACTTCTGTCTATTGGCAAGGGTCAGAATTTTAGAATGACAAATTAATGAATTAACGGCGTAAAACATGCATCCGCGAGCTATTGCGACCGGCTCTGCGTCCACCCTCGATGGACACAATGGAAGTGACTCGAGGCCACTATAACATAATCTCTCCCTAAATGAATCACCTTTTAGTTGACTTCTAGGACACAAGGATCAATGCACAAATGTCCTTTATTTATTTCAGTTATTGAATAATGTGAAAAAACTTTCAAAAAATTCCTCAGTCCGTTTTCAATCGGTCAATATTTCGGTAATCATTAAGTATTGCTGAATTGCTGCTGAAATGATTATTGAAATATTAAGAGCATTTTTGTTTATTTATCACAAGAGTCATGTAAAAAAAAAGTGTGTGCTCAACCATTTTTAAAAAAAAACTCACATTTACTTCAAAATTCTTTTCATTTAAATTGGTTTTTCCAAAAACAAAATTGATTTCTAAAAAAAAATCATGTTTTGTAAATAATCCCAAAATAAAACCAAAAAAAAATAAAAAATGAAAAAGAGTCATAATCACGAGTTCAAAACGTGTCATGTTTAGGAATTAGAATGTAATTAAAACATATAGTCCAAAACACGAGAAGTCTAGACTAAAAATTTTAGTGTCAAAAGGGATAACTGTTTTAAAAAAAAAATAAAAAAATAAAAAATTGTGTCAAATGGATAATTGTTTTCGAAAAAATGGGAAAAATTCTTTCATTTCCTGCTAAAAGAACATATAAAGAAAAATTCAGCAGTCATTGACTCACATTGTTAGTGTGTACATTTCAGGTACTTCAAATTAGTCTAATCCTAAGAGGTGGAACAAACCTATTCAAACAAGAGAATACATGGTCTGGCGCCTAGCAGACTGAACTCGAAAAAGGTTGAGAAGAACCCGAGTACTTCACGTTAGTCTAATCCTAAGAGGTGGAGCAGACGTATTCAAACAGGAGAATACATGGCATGGCGCCCGGCAAACTCAAGTTTGAAAAAGCTTGAGAAGTACCTGAACCATTTAATTGCTTCTATGTTGTACTTTGTTGGTAGAGCTACGTGCGGCTTGATCCCCTAAAAAAAACAAAATCTAATGTTGTATGCATCTATCTTAGTTTCTCTACTATGTAATGTACTAAAAGGGGTACGTAGGCAACTCATTTTCCTAGTGCAGCTGCAAAAAAAAAAAAAAAGGAAAAAATTATGTTATTTCATATATCAGAACTACGTTGGGCCTGATTCTCCATTAAAAAAAAATCATCAGAAGAAAAATTTCTTCCCCAAATCCAAATCCACTTATGGAGATACGTAGGCAACCTTCGGGTGCGACCCCTTTTGCATTTAATATTTTCCTTTGTGGTTTCAACACTTAGAAGCAATCAATAAATGCAGATCACTACAAAGAAGAACGATATATGGGGCATTATAATTTGCCAAAATGAGGACACAAGCCTCGTTATACCTCTTTTCTCTTATTTCTATAACAGCAGGAAATGGAAGGATATCATCAAATTGATTTTTGAAAAATGTTTGTGTATTATCCCGAAAAAATATACGAGTCTAAAAAGTGGAAGTTTAAAATGTAAATAAAAGTCCAAGTCTAAAAAAGAATAACAAGTCAAAGAAATCTAATGAAAAATCTCAAAACAAATGATAGAGTCAAGGTCTTTCACCTTTTAATAAATGATAACTGAAATTAGGGTAAAAAAAAGAGAGAATTTTCAAAGATATCATTTCTTTCATTCCCTGCAAAAACAAAACAAAAAATAAAAAGAAAAAAGAAGAAACAAAGTCTTGACAAACTTCTCATCTCATTTCACAGGAACTCTGCCTGAGCCCGCTCAGGATCTAGGCTAATTCGCCGAAGTTCTGACCATAGTGAACGTTCTCTGTTAGTAATACTATCATCCTTGTCTACACCAGCTGTATTCTTTGCTACGCGTCTCAGCAACGAGCACCAACAGAACTCTACCCCTCCATCCGATTTAATAGAGTAAGGGGCCCTTTTCTATCTTCCCCGTTCTATTACCGAAGGTAATAGACTGAGCTCCGAGGACTTGTCCAGGCCATGCTTGACCGACAGGATAATATTGAGCAAACTGTGTTAGGCCTAATGCGCCAAAGCGCCCAGATGCCTCCTCCTCCTCCTCCTCCGGAGTCGGAAGTAGCTTCTCCTTTTCATCTTGAGCCTCTGAACAATGAGAGAGAAGTTCCCACTAAACTCGAGGAAGAAGTAGTCAAGCTTAAAGAAGTCTTAAAAGGCATGACTAAGGCTGAACCATGGATGGATATTCATGGATTAACTCTTTTCCCGAAGGCACGATTACCCCATGGTTTCAAAATGCCTAATCTGACAAGTTTTGATGGGACCGGTAGCCCCACCAATTTCTTAAAAATGTATGTAGGGGCAATGAGTCCCTGGGGAGTGGGAATCCTTGATGGCCTAACTATTTCAACAATATTTAGATGGTGCTGCAGCACATTGGTTCCTCAACCTTGAAAATACAAAGAAATCCACTTGGGCTGACATAGTCAGAGAGTTCTCAAACCAATTCAAGTATAATGAAGAAATTGATGTTACTAGAAGGGATCTGGAGACCACTTCTCAAAACCTTAATGAGACATTTTCTTCATTCATCACTCGATGGAGAAACAAGGCTTCCAAAATGATGAGTAGGCCTAATGAGGAGGAACAGCTGCAAATGGTTGTGAAAAACCTTCTTCCTGTCTATCAGAAGCATATGGCATACCAGTACTTCCCGACTTTCAAAGCTTTGATTGCTACGGGAACTTTAGTTGAGGATGCTGTGAAAAGGGGAGACATCAAGAAAGATGAACCTATTGGCGGCACTACTTATAATGCAAAATTCGGAAATAACAAAAGAGCCCCAAACAATGATTCAGCAGCTCCTAAGACAACTAATGCGATCCATGCCATTGGCGCATCGTCTGCGTTCCAGTTGCGGCCACAAAGGAACTTTACTCCTTTGAACATGACTTATTCCCAAGCTCTCTCCAAGTTAAAAAAGGCCAATCTCATTCAACTATTGAATCCACGCCCACCTCCTAAAAATCCTTACCCTGGTTATGACCCAAATCAAAACTGTGAATACCATCAAAGCCCGGGGCATAATACTGAAAACCGCACGACTCTAAAGCATCAAATTCAAAACCTTGTGGATTATGAAAAACTTTCTCTGGGATCCATCTCCAATAAACCAAATGACTCTCAGCCTAACATCACAAAAAACCCCCTTCCCAATCATAAACCCTCATTCGCCATTAATGCCATCTCTGTTGCTTCGGACGGATGCGATCCAGTCCAGTTAATCCGCAAGACAGTTCCTCAAATGTATGAAATACCGATAGCCGTAGGTTACAAGTGCCTGGTCTATGACTATTCCACTCAAGAAAAAGTCAAAATGATGCCTTGTAAAGACCCAGCTTCACTCTCAACAAAGATCCATTCTCTGACATGTGTGGAACTTTGGACTATGATGGTGCCTTCTTCATTTTGGACTCCGATGCTGATGAAGATGCCTCTTCGGTCTTAACAATTGTGGAGAAGAACACTGGAGGACATTCCACCACTCCAACTACATGCCGGCGCCCCATCTGCCTCGATGATCTTAGTGATGAGGAGTATGTGGATATCTCTCATTTGACTAGAGCAGGCCGCCAATTTAAACCATCCCATTTGGAGGATGAAAATCCTTTGGAGGTATTGAGAAGGAAAGAAAAGGGCAAAGAGCCAATGATAGAGGAAGGTAACAAGGAAGATGATGCTATCAAGCGCATGAAAGAAGTAAATGCTAATGTTTCCATCTGGAAATTGTTAATGCATTCCCAGCCTCATAGGGCAGCTGTTCTAAAGCATCTTAATGAAGCCTCTGTAAGCTCTTCTATAACACCTGACCAGATGGTGGGGTTCATTCATGGGGTAGATCGAACTCTCATGTTCACAGACAATGATCTCCCTGACAATATCAACTACAACAATTCATTACACATCACTATACGCTGTAATGGATGGGAGATACCTAGGGTGTTGATCGACAATGGCTCCGCAATCAATGTTTACCCTCTGCGCGTGCTAACAAGGCTTGGGTATTCAAAAAAGGATCTGGTACCATCCAACCAGGTGGTCAGAGCATACGATAATGCTAAGAGAGAAGTATTGGGTTTGATCAGCCTCCTCATTGAATGTGGTCCCGTGGCAAGGAAGGTGGAATTCATGGTCATTGACATACAAGCCTGTTTTAACTTCTTATTAGGAAGACCGTGGCTGCATGAAAATAGGGCAGTAGCCTCTACTCTACATCAGAAGGTAAAGCTTCTCACTGATCAGGGTGCTGTGACTATTTCTGATGATCCAGAAATTATGACCATCTCCAATGCCGGAAAATCGGTATCGTATTTGAACGAAGTAGAGGGCACCAGGTTGGATGGTTACACTATCCACTGTATTCTAGCAGCACCTGAAAATTCCTAAATGAATGAGGTGCCAGCTGCCACACCAGATGCAAGCTCTGAAGAAATAGAACCAGAGTATAGTGAGGATGACGAGGAAGAAGTAGGAGCTCCAAGCATTGACACTCATGATACCTCAATTGAAGCACCAGAGGAATCCTGTATCGGCAATCCTCAAGACAATGATGATCATGACTCAAAAAAGAGATCTTAGACCGACGATTTTGACCTGGACTTTAATATAGTATGCCCTGTTCGAGAGGTTCACACTGAGTCACTGATTCTCTTTCCAGGATATCAACATGAAGATCACTATCGTGAATTACCCCAATTCAGAAAATTTGATGGGAACGGTGATCCTTTTGTCCACTTAGTGGGATTTGTGAATACCTTGCATCCATGGGGCATACCAGAGGAAGATTACCCCATGCTGTTTGACAAGAGTTTAGAAGGACCAGCTCTGGACTGGTACTATTCTTCAAATTGTGTTGATAGGGCTAGTTGGGAAAATGCTAGCCAAGCCTTTGTTAATTGGGCTCTCGAACATAAACAAACTGATATCAAGAAGTTCAAGCTAGTCACTTTGCGTCAAGGCGGCTTGGAAAATTTCTCGCACTTTTGTTCAAGATGCGCTTACATTCGCGCTCAGCTTCATGTCCCTGTTACTGATCGGGAATTCATGCTCATATTGCTGCGAAACCTGAATGATTTCTATTATCGTCACATGGTTACTATTAAATACACCTCCCTCAGCCACATGGAACAACATGGTTTCGACATCGATACTCTGAAATTGCAAGAAAAACGACCTCGGGAAGATTTTAAATTCCCAATACAAATCCAAGGGTTTATGCTAAGATGGATGAACGATTGAGTATGGTGTATGATCATCTTAAGAGGCAAGGTATACTTAAGGTTCCAGCGCATGTGCACTGTTTACCCCTTCCTGGAACAGACATGAGCAAATTCTGTTATTATTGTCGTCAATTTGGGCATGAAACTGATCGATGCCATGACCTTTACTACATAGTGCAAAGCCTGATTGATTGAGGCATCATTAGTCGAACCCACAAAGAAATACCTGCAAAGATGGTGTCATCACGTCCGCGACCGCAATCCCAAGTCGATATCTCTCGCAAACTGGTTGAGCAAGGTAAGATTCATCCACTTCCCAAATGCCCAGGGGCAAGTCCAGTAGGGTCAGATCTTCACAAGTACTGCCAATATCATCAGTTGCATGGTCACGGCACAAATCAATGTCATGCTCTCAGCTATCGCATCAAGCAAATCACCAACATAGCTCTTGTCTACCGCAAAGCTACTTGATCATCTCCCAGAAAGAGAAAAATTTTCGGTAAAAGTCTTGTAGGGGGTTAGCCCATCAAAATAAAAAAAAAGAAAAAATTCTTTCAGCTCGTTAGTATTAGAGAACAACGTGCAGCTTGAATCCCCATTATCACTTACACTTGCACTGCGAGATCACTCCACCTATGTAACACCTGGGGTACGTAGGTAGCTCAACATGAGTGCAGCTACTTTATTAAATAAAAAACTTTATTTCTTTCTAAAATGACGAACTACGCTGAGTCTGATTCCCCGTAAAATGCACTTGGAGCAATGGGGATATGTAGGCAACCTTCGGGTTCGACTCAAATATATTAACCATTGTATTTCAGGCAATGTGATCGGAATTCAAGATGCCAGTCATCACAGGAGCAATTTCAGAATGCTGAATTGACGCATCAATGGGGATACATGCCCTAATCTCTATATTTTCTGTCTTTGTTCAAATATTAAGCAGGGAATGGAAGAATGAAAAATCTGTTTTCAACCCCAAGGACAGTAAAAGCATTTAAAAAGATCAAAATAAAGTAAAAAAAAAAAGAGAAAAAAAGAAAAAAATGAATAATTAAAAGCAAAATTGCGAAGGTGGACCATTCCAGTCGAAATATGGCAAAGTTGTTTTCGAAAATTTTCTTTACTCTGCAATGCATTCTGCAATATGTAGCCTTCTTTTCTTTTCTTTTAATTCTTTTTCTCTATCTTTAGGTCCAAAAAGAAGAAATTTGTCCCTTCTCTAAGGATGACCAATTACCGTCAGAAAACAAACGCCTCAGCCCTACCCACGAATGCGGTCAAAAAGCCTGTAGGGATTGCCATTCAACCTCTGTCCAAAGGATTTCAAATTATGATGAAGATGAGTTATACTCAAGGAGCCGGATTAGGGCGTGATGGTAGGGGAATGAAGCAACCAATCCCCGTAGTAGACAAGCAGAACCGACATGGATTAGGATATGATATGGGCGGCACTTCTCAAAACACTAAAAAACCTTCTTCTACCCTCAATGGTCAGTTCATCCTGCAAGGAGATAGTGAGCCATACTACGAATTTCCAGAACCTTGGCTTAGTAGGAAAGAACAGAAGATTTTACCGGGATTAGAGATATTCTTCAATGAAGCTAGGAATTTGGACTTAATCTAAAGTTGGTTTGTCCGAGAACAAAACATGAAAAAAGAAAATGACTGGGTGGATAATCTGGAACATGGAGTCCTTAAGAAGCTTTTCGCTTCTGAGTCCTCTAGGGAAGGCGATTTTGACCCGGTGTCTTTGATGATACCTTTTGGCGAAAGCATTGAACATAAGTGGAGTATTGAGTGTCAGGCAAAAGACGGGCCTATAGAATTTAAAATGTTTTAGGAAACCATCCTCCACATCCATCTCATGAAAATACCTTTTCACCCCTTTCAGATGGATATCATACTGATAGCTCATCTTCCAGCCAATCTACCTTGCATACCCAGTCAGAAGACTCTGATAGTGAGGAAATTGAATATGAACCTTTATCTAAGTACATTTGCATGCAAGATGTTATTTCTGACAGTGAATTTAATAATGATGAATCACTTGATACAACTGAAACATATATAAAACCCATGGAAGAGTCCATTGTAATTAATATTGGTACAGAAAATGCTGTAAAAGAAGTCAAAATAGGGTCCTCCCTCTCCCCAATTGAACAATCTGTGTTTATTGCTTTGTTAAAAGAGTATGTAGATGTGTTCGCATGGTCTTATGCTGATATGCCTGGTGTTAATAGAGAAATTGCGGAACATCGCATTCCGTTACATCCTGAAAGCAAGCCTAAGCAGCAAAATCTCCGCCGAATGAAGCCAGAGATTAGTCTGAAACTGAAAGAAGAAATTCAGAAACAGCTTGATGCCAAATTCATCCAAGCTGTCAAGCATCCAAGTTGGTTCGCCAATATAGTGGTTGTACCCAAAAAGGATGGGAGAGTTCGGGTATGCATTGATTTTCGAGATTTGAATGCTGCGTCACCAAAAGATTGCTTTCCTCTACCCCACATCGATGTTCTTGTTGATAGTACGGCTGGTCATGCAATGTTTTCCTTCATGGATGGATTCTCAGGGTATAATCAAATACTCATGGCTCAAGAAGACATGACAAAGACATCTTTCATCACTCCATGGGGAACTTTTTGCTACCGAGTTATGCCTTTTGGTCTCAAGAATGCTGGAGTCACATATCAAAGGACTGCAGCCACTATCCTTCATGACCTCATCCACGACATTGTGGAGGTTTATGTAGATGACATGATTGTGAAAAGTGAAGATCGTGAGGGGCATATTCCTGCGTTAAGGTCCTTCTTTGAAAGAATCAGGAAATACAATTTAAGGCTGAACCCTCAAAAATGTGTGTTTGGCGTCACTTCGGGGAAGTTGTTGGGATTCATTGTCAGTCAAGACGGCATCAAAGTGGACCCTGAAACGGTAAAAGCTATTCATGGGCTACCTCCTCCAAAAACAGAAAAAGAAGTAAGAGGGTTTCTCGGCAGAATTCAATATATCAGCAGGTTCATCTCACAACTCACTATGAGATGTGAACCTATATTTAAGCTGCTCAGAAAAGGAGCATCCCATGAGTGGAATGAAAAATGTCATGAAGCTTTTGATTCTATGAAAGAATACCTTTCAAATCCACCTGTTCTAATGCCACCTAGACCAACCTCTGATTTTGTACCTCACTATCACAGAAACGGCTATGGGAGCTCTCTTAGCCCAATATCAAGAGGGAACAAAGAAAGAGGTCGCCATATATTATCTCAGCAAGAAATTCCTTGAGTATGAGACAAGATATACCCCAGTGGAAAAAGCATGTATCTCCTTAGTCTATGCAACGAAGAAGTTGAGGCATCACTTTCAAGCTCATACTACCTATCTGATCTCAAGACTTGATCCAATCAAGTATCTGTTTGAAAAACCCATTCTTAGTGAAAGATTGGCGAGATGGCATGCTATGCAATCTGAGTTTGATATTCAATGTGTCAGCCAGAAATCTATTAAAGGATGAGCCATATCTGAAGCCCTAGCAGAAGGACCAATGTCAGGAGATGAGTATGATTATGCATTCCCTGATGAGTACTTATGCTTTATTGACAATCCACAATGGTGCATGTACTTTGATGGAGCTTCTAGTAGGAGAGGTAATGGAGCAGGTGTTTTGTTAGTAGATCCTAATGAAGTCCATATTCCATTTTTTGTCAAGCTGGATTTCCCAACAACAAACAATACAGCCGAGTATAAAGCCTGTATATATTGAGTAAAGGCCGCCTTGGTAGCAGGGGCGAGACATCTCAATGTGTATGGAGATTCTAATCTCATCATATCTCAAACAATAGGAATTTGGAGGGTTAGAGATGAGAGACTTCAGCTGTACACTGAGTACCTTTAAGAGTTGATCCCTTATTTTGATGACATCAGCTTCAAACATCTTCCTCGAGAACAAAATAGTTTCACTGATGCTTTAGCCAATCTCGTTGTTAATTTAACATGGGATAATGGTACAAAGATCCAGTCAGTTTTAATTGAAGAAAGGAAGGGACCTACAGTGAAGGTAGCACAAATTGTTTCCACACTGGCTCAACAAGATGATGATGATGATGATGTCTGGTACAAGGATATCAAGAATTTCCTGGAAACAATGCAATATCCAGAGGGAAGTGGCAAGAAGGACCGCATAGCTATCAGAAGGCTAGCTGCTCATTTTCTCATTCTTAAAGGCAGACTGTATTACAAAGGGTTTGATGGTACTCTGCAACTCTGCGTAAATGACAGCGAAAAGTAAGTCATCATGTAAGAAGTTCATGGAGGGGAATGTGGACCCCATATGAATGGAAGAATGCTGGCTTGTAAAATTTTACGAGCAGGTTTCTATTGGAGCACTCTAGAAGGCGATTGCATCAGCTTTGTCCGCGCCTGCAAGCAATGTCAAATATTTGCTAACCTCAATCATATGCCACCTGCGTCACTACATAATATGACTTCTCCTTGGTCATTTTCAAGTTGGGCATAGACATAATCGGACAAATTCTACCAAAGGCTTTAAATGGGCATCAGTATATTCTTGTAGCAATTGATTACTTTTCGCAGTGGGTTGAAGCTGCATCATTTTCAAAGCTAGGGGCAAAGCAAGTCTCGAAATTTGTGATTAACAACATTATCTGTCGGTATGGCATACCTTTTGAAATCATCTCTGATAATGGATCACAATTTGAGGGTCATTTGAAGACTACTCTGGCAAAATATGCAATCAAGCATCATCACTCCTCACCTTATCGTCCCCAAACAAATGGAGCGGTAGAAGCAGCCAATAAGACAATCAAAGCTATTGTTGCCAAGATGACTGAAAAGACTAGGGAATGGCATGACAAACTACCATATGCCCTTTGGGGATATAGGATATCAATTAGGACTCCAACAGGAACAACCCCGTATTCTTTGGTTTACGGGATGGAGCCAATCCTACCAGTTGAGGTGGAGATACAATCTCTCAGGGTCATAGCAGAAAGTGAAATCTCGGAAGATCAGTGGCACAAAACTCGCTATGATGAGCTTGCATTCGCAGATGAGCGCCGACTATAAGCATTGCATAACATTCAACTCTATCAACGGAGAATTGCTCGTGCATTTAACAAAAGGGTTCGAGATAGAGACATCCAAGAAGGCGATCTAGTTTTAAAAGAAAAAGCTAATGGATTTTGATGGAAATGAGTTCACCCATTTCACTAATCTTGATCAGTTGAAGAAATATTACGCTTATGCATCAAAGTAATTGTAATTGTCATGATCAAGTAACCAAGCAGTTTGTGGGTTTTGTATCCTATCTGGTTGTTCTTAATAAGCATGCCATGAGTTTCTAGATGTTCATATGATATATGCAAAAAAAAAAAAAGGGGGGAAAAAAAGATAAAAAAAACGAACGAAAAAAAGAAAAAGAGAAAAAATGGAAAAGAGGAAAAAGGAGAAATGAAAAAACATGTCTTTGACTGTTAAGGTTTATATGTTATGCTTTTATGTGTCATATGATTAGTTAATTATGATTGGCATGTCATATTTAATGTTAAAGTGTGCACGTGTTTAGAATTGTGTTCACATTGAATTTCTCACAAGCAGATAATTCTCACAAACAGATCTTTTATTCATCCCAATTGGGGTACTTCATTTCATACATAAAAAGACATAAAGCCTTCATTTCCTACAAACTTAAAAAAACAACAACATAGAAAATAAACATAACAATTCTCTCAAACCCTTCTCCTCTTCATGGTAGGCCCGTCTGAATCGTTGTCTTGACCAATATCCACTAGAAGCCATTGAAGGTAATCTTCATCAATCAGTGGAAAGGAAGGTTTCGGTAGCGCAGATATAATTTTAGCCCCCTGCCATATAGTAGGCATTCTCTGAATACCACTCATATCAGCCTCATAAGTGGTGCAAGATGGAAGAACCTGGAGGGCAGGAATGTGCTCTTGCTTCCAACCAATTTGCCTTAAACATCTCCATGGAAGGTAGAAAGTGACTTGGCAAAGCCCGGGTAATTGTACACCTCTGCGACCAGAATTGTAATATACAATTGCACTGATGCCAAGGTGGCTTGTGACCCACTTCATGTTTTGATGTAGAAAAAAATCCTCCCACCCACCATTTTTGCTAAGTTGATAGAAGAAAGGAAGAAGACCTCTCTCCCGGACATGACTAGTTTTGTAAGTAAGACTCTTGTGGGGTTTCATGAGAGAAAATTTTTCTAATAGCCATAAATGAAGGGCTAATGGACATCCCTTCACAAAGCTTTGAGGGTTTCTTTTGAGTTCATCTAAGCCAAGGAACATTTCTCCCAAAATAAGTGGTCCAAGACGACCCCCACTAACAATTTGACGAATAAGTGAAAGACTCCGAACATGGCATGCATTTAAAGACCATTTAGTGAGGGTACTTCCCAAAATCATAAGAATGCAAGCATTTTCTCTAGCAATCCTATAGTTGGCATTGTTAGAAAATTGCCAAGTGCCAAATTGAAAAGTCAATAATAAGTTGACAAGAAATACCTCACCATATTGTAGGTAGGTTCCATGAAGATTTTCGGGAAGATGTAAAATCGTTGATAAATCTCCCGAGATCATGGTAGGAGATCTACGTGTGATAACTGGACCATTGGATGGTAAGCCTAGCAAACCTTCTACCTCTTCAACAAGAGGCACAATCTCCTGGTCTCCAAAGCGGAAGACATGGCGAGTTTCATCCCAAAATTTGGAAGCAGCATGAAATATGCCGTAACAAATAGAAAGTGAAAGCAAAGGCATAAGCACTTAGTGAAGCGGGAAGAGGAAAAGGATTGCCTTGGTTGCTCCAAGTTTCTTGTGATCCCTGAGAGTTCTTTTTTCTCCCGACTCTGCATTTCATTAGCTTCTTCATAAGTAAGAACCATTTTTGTGAAAGGAAAATTTAGAGAAAAGATTGAAGTAGTGGAAGTGGTGCATTTGGAAATGAAGAACTATGCCCCTTTTATAGATGGAAAAGATGACCATCCATGATTTATGCCATGGATAATGAGTTTGAGTATTGTCCATAGGATAATAAGGAGCATCCTTCACCATGGCTAATGACCAAGCATTTGTGGTATGGCAAATTTTTTTTTTGCTAAAACCGAACATAAAAAAAAACCGTGTCAATGATGAATCAAGAACGTTGATACAATCCCTTTTCCTAATGATCATTCAAAATAATGACCTTGATCAATCTATTTTATATAGTGATCATCATTTTCTGATAAAGCAAATAAAAATTTCTGAAAGATTTCGGAAAAAACAGAAAAAGTTTTGCCATATGAGGTTTGGTCCACCATAGAAGATAATAACCTTTGGTCAGCCCTTTTAGGTGACATGACCCGACAATGCATCACTCTAAGGTGACATGACCTGACAATGTCCTAATTTAAGGTGACATGATAACACATGGAGTCATAAAAAGTAAGTAATTGTGACTTGACAACTTATTTGTCATCAAGGCCATGAAAAACTGTAAAAACTAGAGTCGACCTGTTAATTGTCGGAATTTCTCACATTAACAAAAGACAAATTCATGAGACTAAAAAAAAGAAAAAGATGACAGTAAAGTCGCATTTTCAAAGTTTAGAAAATTAATTGGAATTTTCTATTTTAAGACGACAATAAAGTCGCATTTTTAAATTTTAGAAAATCAATTGGGATTTTCTATCTAAAATGACAATAAAGTCGCGTTTTCAATATTTAGAAAATTAATTGGGATTTTCTATTTAAGACGACTTTAAAGTCGCATTTTCAAAATCTAAGAAAATTAATTGGGATTTTCTATCTACGACGACGATAAAGCCGCATTTTCAATTTTAGAAAATTAATTGGGATTTTCTATTTAAGACGACGTAAAAGTCGCATCTCCTATTTTAGAAAATTAACTGGAATTTTCTACTTAAAGCGGCAACAGAAGTCGCAAGTCATGTTTTCAAGATAGCACTGATGATAACTATTTTCTATGAAGAATATGTTATCTCAAAAGAAATTTTCTATCAAAATTTTGTGTCGTTTCAAACATTGGCCATCATTTTCTCCGAAATTCGACCAATGTGGGGCATTCTGTAGACACTAAATTTTGAACCCCTTTTTTTGGATAATGTAGACACCAAATTTTGAACCCTTTTTTCGGATAAATATAAAGGTTTTGAAAAAAAAATAAAAAATAACAAAATCATCATGCAGCGTGGAGCGCGCATCTCGGAGCGCGAGTTTCATTCCGTCGCACGATTTTCCATTTTTGCGTATTAATCATACATTTTCGGCTTAGAAGTATAATTTTCGTGAGTTGTAGTCAATACTACCACCACCGTTTTAATAAAATGATTTGTAGTATAATCATGTTCGTCTTCATTAATTTGACGAGTTTTCATTAATTATCTTAAGTTAGTCTTTCGGAAAAATGAAAAAAAAGTCGCGATTAGGCGTCGGGATTTTCGTCGTATCCCAAAATCGGCATTAATCAGTTTCCTTGATGGTCAAGTCATTGTTCATTGGATAAAGAATAAGAATATATTCTTTATCCACTAAACACATCCTTTATCCATTAGTTAGAGAATAAGAATCATGAAAAGATGTGAGAATAAGAATCAAATCCCATGTGTAAGAGGGGGAAATCCGGATTTTTTCCGGAAAGGTCAGGTGTGCGCCAAACGCATGATTGTGCGCCTAGCGCACAAGCTAGCCCTGCCCGGCCACGCGAGACCTTGCGCCGAGCGCAAGGTGTTGTGCCTTAGGCCTCCTCTGCGATAGGCGCAGCATTCTGGTCAATTTCGTTTGCACGATTTTCAATGCATTTTTTTTGCATATTAGGATGTTTTAGGAAGAATATTTTCTGAAAATCTGATCTTGCCTCATTAATGAGCAAATCTAAAAAAGAATAAGAATATTTATGTTTCCAAAGAGATTTGATGATGTCATTAGGGTGAAGTCATTAGAGTGATGTCATTAGAGTAATTAGGGATGAAGAAAATCAGATTTTTTGGATGAAAAATCTGATTTTCTCCCTCTTTGAAACCCTAGTTCACATTCCTCATTTCTCTATAAATACCCTCCCATTTTCACTTCAAAACCAAGTTGAAAAAAACACAATTCAACTTCACTCTCAACTTCTCTCTCTAATAATCTTCTTCTCCTTAATTTTTCCATCTAAGCAAAAGAAAGTAAAAGTTAGTAAGATAATTAGTAAGTAAAAGAAGTTCATCAAAAGAAGAAAAAACACAAAAAGAGTTTAAGTTAGCAATTAAGAAGATTTAGAAACTCACTTAGAAATTAAGAAAATCATAAAAAAAGGTAGAAAAATTTGCAAAAAGGAAGTGCATCATTGAGCTAGCAAGGTAAAGTTGAAGTTCTTGTTATTTTGATTATCTTCTTAATCATCTACTAACTCCTTCCTTGTTTTCTTCTTATCATTTTTTAATCTTTGGAGTGATTTGGGTATGTGGAAGTCCTAATAGGTTCCCAACCTTAAATCACCCCACCTAGAATAGTCACCTCTAATGGGGTGACTCTTAGGAAACAATGTGATTATGTGATTTTCCTTAATCAAGTTGTTATTCATCACCAAAAATGATTTCATAAAAAAAATTCAAGAAAAATTGTGTATAAACTTCTCCATAAAAAAGAAAATGTGATGTTGTAATTATAATCAGTTTTAATTTCATAATTGATTCTATTTTTTGTCTGTGTTATCAGAATAGTTTGTAGGAGAGAGTGAGGGATAGCTCAGTTGGTTAGAGCTTCCCTCCCGGTTCCAGGTGATCCTGGGATCGATTCTCATCCCCGCCCTTGTGGCTCATTCGCACCAAAAAAAAAAAAGAATAGTTTGTAGGATTTAATATTTTTCCTATGAATTCAAAGATGTTTCCAGCAACTGGGCTTTGGAATTTCTAAAAAATGAATTTTTTGTAAATAATTAAAAATCATACAACTTTGTTGTGCAAAACTGATTTTGTTCAGTACCACCTATGCTTGTTCTGTCAATAAAGTTAAAAATAAAATCCTTTAGATAAAACTAAAAACATTAAGTTTGAAGAAAACATCAGTAGCTTTTCTAAAATATAAAAATCATGTTCATATGAATTTTATATAATGTTATATCATTTTTACAAAATCATTCATGTAAATCACTAAATTCCAGAAAATTGATTTTCCTTTCGGTTAAGGAAATAAATAAAAAAAAAGTTTTAAAAGTGTCTAGAATGTTCATACTAAAATTCACTTCAAAATGAGTTCAATAAGTTAGATCTCAAAGAACAATTTGAATAAAGGTCCTGTTTTTACCAGTTTGAGTATAAAATTCACCATAATTCAAGTGGTCACTCAAAACTAGTGAACTTTTGATTACATAAAGAACTCACTGATCTATCCACAGATGTATCATTCTGAATTTAGCGCTTTATACAGAAAGTTATGATTTTTTGTAAGTCAGTGCAAGAATAAAAGTGCAATCTGGAAAATGAAATAAAGTGATTAATTCACCTTTCATAAAATAAAAAAAAATGTTATCTTCATACGCAAATGTGAATAAAAAATCATGAACTTTTAAGTTTCTCTTAAAATGACTCATTTTATCATGAAAATATAAATTAATAAAAATTGTCATAAAAAATCAAAATCAAAGAAGTTAATTAATCTTTAACTTCCATAAATTCACAAATAAACATGAATTCCAAAGCCCATTCAAGGAGATGAAGATCAAGGAGCATCATGGTGAAGATCAAGATTGAAGATTTGTATAGATCATAGATTTTGTACATATTGTTGTAATAATAGTTTCTTTGTAAATAATTATTGCATCACTCATTTAATAAAAAAACATGGAGATGTTTATGCATAATTTTCATAAATAATTCCACAACTCTTTTTAATGAAATGAGCAACCAATGTTACAAATATTGCATGTGTGGGCCAATATATTATAGAATATGAATTAAATGACCCAATCTCAATTAGGAGGAAAAATTGCAAATCTAACTAAGTTAAATTGTATGATGATCCATCTTACATTTTAAAAATGTGTTCTCCATATTCAAATGGATTAATCATATAATTTGACATAATTAGATTGGTAATCATGATCTCCGAATTGATTTTAGGCCGTTTCACGTGTCTCGCTTTAAATGGCCAAATTCTAATTAGCCAAACACAAATCTCCAAATTCAATCTCAAATTGATCATTTCTCTCTAAATGACTTTATAATCTTCAATAAAGATTATTTCTCAAAAGCCTTCAATTAGCAAGCAAACCTTCTAGGACCTCTCGAAAATCATAAACGTGATCACTATTAAGGTGGTTATTTCAATCCTCAATTAATCGCTAATTAGAGTGGTTAACTCAAACTTCTTCTAATTACTAATTAGGGTGATTATCTCCAATCATTATTTAATCACTAATTAGAGTGATTATCTCAAATCCTAATAATCGTTAATTAGGACGATTATTCTTCTCATTTAATCACTAATTAGAGTGATTATCTCAAACCCTAATAATCGTTAATTAGGACGATTATTCTTCTCATTTTTAATCACTAATCAGAGTGATTATCGAAAACCTTAATAATCATTAGTTAGGACGATTATTTTTCTCATTTTATCACTAATTAGAGTGATTATCTTAAACCTTGAATAATTATCAATTAGGGTGATTATTTCCTAACCTTTATTTTTAATCACTAATCAAGGTGATTATCTTTCCTTTTAAGTTTAATCACTAATTAGGGTGATTATCTTAACCTCCATTTTTAATCACTAATTAAGGTGATTATCTAAATCCTTCATATTTTATCACTAATTAAAGTGATTATCTCAATCCCATTTCAATCACTAATTGGAGTGGTTACCTCATTTCAAATAGATTTGTTTAATTCTAAAAGTGAGTTATTCATAATCTATTATCTCCTCTTCTTTCCCCAGTGGAATTGGCCATTTAGGGTGAGACATATGCTCGAACTACGACGGTTTTGATCCATGAGTGGATTCCAATCCCGAAATGATTGGTACGTAGTGCAACTTCAGTGCTCAAACCTACCATGTACAAATGATATATTGGTCCTAAATAAAAATGGTTATGTGTGGATCAGTGGCACTTGCTCTGGAGCTTGGTTAGTGTGTGGTGATTTTAACAATGTCCTGAATCTCACTGATAGAATTGGTTCTCAGGTGACCTTTGATGAAGTAGAGAAGTTCATACAATGTGTGAGAAGTTGTTGCCTTCAAGAGCATGTTGCTCAAGGCCCTTATTACACATGGTCTAATAAGCAAGATGGGGATGATAAAGTCTTTTCTAAGATTGACAGAGTCTTAGTGAATGATGAGTGGCAGGTGATGTTTAATCATTCAAATGTTACTTTTTCTACTGAAGGGGTGTCAGATCATTGCCCTTGCATGATTAAAATGGATTCACATATTGTTACTAAGCCTAAACCTTTTAGGTTTTTTAATATGTGGACTCAGTCTGAAAAGTTTATGGAGATAGTGCAGAATGGCTGGCAGATGAATGTTCAAGGCTGTCCTATGTTTCAAGTTGTGACAAAGTTGAAGAAAATGCAGCAACCTTTGAAAATGTTAAATAGAGAGCACTTCTCTGATATAGAGCAACAAGCTGAAGTTGCTAAGAAGAATATGATAGAGGCTCAGGAGAAAGTTTATGTGGATTTAGGTAATGTGATATTGTTGAAGCAGGAGAAGGAAGCTAGGGAGCTTTATGAAAGATTGAATAAAGCTAGAAACAGTTACCTTCAGCAGAAAGTGAAAGGGGAATGGATTAAAGGGGGAGATGAAAATACAACCTACTTTTATGCTTGTTTAAAGAAGAGAAGGTCTCATAATCATATTTATAAATTGCAAGATATGCATGGTGTTTGGGTTGAAGACATTCAACAGATAGAGGATGCATTTCTTCAGTATTACAAAGGGTTGTTGGGTCATCAACAACCATTACGTAAGAGAGTCGCAAGGTCGTGATCGGGGAAGGCGAGCTTGTGGATGTAGAGCAGCAACAGTGTCTTTGCAGGAACTTTTGTGCAGATGATGTCAAGCAAGCTTTATTTGACATTGATGACACAAAAGCTCCTGGGCCTGATGGATACACTAGTGGTTTCTTCAAGAAATCATGGGGGTGTATTGGTGCAGATTTTACAAAAGCCATTTTGGATTTTTTTCAAAGTGGTAAGTTACTGAAGCAGGTGAATTCTACAACTCTATGCCTAGTTCCTAAATGTGAGCAACCTTTGGATGTTACTCAATTTAGGCCTATTGCCTGCTGTAATTTTTTATACAAAATAATTTCTAAAATGCTATGTAGTAGATTGATTGAGGTTCTGCCAAACATAGTCAATTAGGTTCAAAGTGCTTTTGTGCAAAACAGAGTTATCCTTCATAATATCTTCCTCTGTCAGGATATTATGAAACAATATAGGAGGAGAAATGGCCCTGCTAGATGTACAATGAAAGTAGATCTAAAGAAAGCCTATGACTCTTTACATTGGGAGTTCATTAGAGATCTTTTGGAGAGGCTGGAGTTTCCTAAAAAAGTTTATTGATTGGATAATGTTATGTATTACTACCCCTTCTTTCACTTTGAGTATAAATGGATGCCTATGTGGGTTTTTCCAAGGCAAGAAAGGTCTCAGACAAGGTGATCCACTGTCACCTTTGCTGTTTGTGTTAGCAATGGAGTATTTCACAAGGCTGCTGAGCATTATGAGTAAGAAGGAAGCTTTTAGTTTTCACTACAGATGTTCTCCCCTCAAGATCAGTCATTTGATGTTTGCGGATGATTTGATGTTGTTCTGTAAGGGAGAGGTGAAGTCTGTAATGTTGATGAGAAGAAATCTCTGGTCTTCATGCTAGTAAGGAGAAAACTGCTGTATACTTTGGGAATGTAAAAGAAGAAATTGCAAATAGAATATTACAAGTTACTGGATTCCAGAGAGGGGAATTCCCCTTTAGGTATCTAGGAATGCCTATTACTGCTAGAAAATTGACAAAAGCAGATTGTGATATTGTTGTGGATAAGATGTTGAAAAGGATTTTATGCTGGAGCTCAAGACATCTTTCGTATGCTGCTAGGGTCACATTGATTAATGATGTCCTAATTAGTTTGCATACCTTCTGGGCTTAGATTTTTCTGTTACCAAAGACTGTTATGCAGAAAATTACTCAATTGTGTAGAGCTTTTCTATGGGAAGGTAAAGATAATCTGCATAGAACTCCACCTATAGCTTGGAACAAGGTGTGCATTCCTAAGAAAAATGGAGGTTGAGGGATCAGGAATTGCTTGACTTGGAATGCAGCTGCAATGGGAAAATATGTATGGCAAGTGGCTCAGAAAGAAGATCTTTTGTGGATAAAATGGGTTCACACCATTTACATCCAAGAAGCTAGCTGGTGGAGGTATCAACCTCCTAAGTCTGCTAGTTGGGGGTGGAAGAATGTGTGTAAAGCAAAAGATTTGTTGAGAGGAGGGTATAATGATACCAATAGATGGTTGAATGGTAGTAAAAAATATTCAGCAAGGGAGGGTTATAAATGGTTGAAGGGTCAGTTTGAGCCTGTTCAATGGCACAACTGGGTGTGGTCAAAATTTAACATTCCAAAGCATTCAGTTATTGCTTGGATGATAGCTCTGGGGAAAGTGAGAACAAGGGAGAGGCTTGCAGCAGCAGGCTTGTGTAATCAGATCCAATGCCTGCTGTGTCATTCTAGAATTGATGCTTGCTCTCATCTGTTTTTCAGATTTCATTTTAGCAGAATCATCTGTGTTGGTGTGATGGAATGGCTTGATATCAAAATACATATAGATGAATACTTGTATACAGCTTGGAAAAAATGGGGAAGGAAATATAAGAGCAAGAGATGCCAAAAAAGTTGTTATTGTGCTCTTGCTGCTGTTGTGTATCATGTATGGCAGAGTAGAAACAAAGCATATTGGCAGAATGCAGCTCCAAGACCTGAAGTGGTGCTGAAGAATATTAAGAGGGATGTCTGCAGCAGAATCAGAAGCAAAGTGAATAAAAAATGGACTGTTCAGGAACTGAGCTGGCTTGAAAATTTAGAGAGAAGTTGTAATAACTAATTGTAGTGTTGTTTTCTCTTTGTTGTTGCTGTAGGTTGCTGTTTTAGTTTGTTGTTTGGGTTGTTGTGTTTGGTGGCTGTTGCTTGTATTATGGTGGATCTTGATTGCTATTTTGGTAATATAATCACTTACATTTTACCAAAAAAAAAATGGTTAATGTGTATATGTGCAAATTTGTGATTTTCTTTCTTTTTAATATCCATGATTACTTTAAAATGAAAAATAACGCATTTAGTAAGAGCCCGTTCATTAGAACGGAAGAGGAGACGAGTTCCAGACGTTCGCACCTCTTAACCTAAACCCCAAACCCTATCTCATGGTATGAAAGACCAATTTTCGAAAAGCCTTATCCATATGAAGTCATCATCGTTTTAAATGATTTTTCTAGAAATTGATTTTAAAACGATTTATTAAATAAATCTGTCCCTATTCAGATATTAATAGGGTGGCGACTTCCAAGTTTTCCAAAACTCATAGTCCAATGAGAGACTTTCGTGGGATTCAGACCGTTAATTAAGACAGCAAAAAATCGGATACCACAGGCTGGCGACTTCACTGGTGAAAGAAGAGGTTTAAACCTGAGCAATGCGATATTTTCCATATGTATATATAATAAAAAGTTAATCATGGCTATTCCCAATTTAATTTTTGTATATAGCATGCTTATGTGAAAATTACGTGTGCTTGGTAGTTTATCGATCCATACACGTGCACTCTTTTTAACCATTTTCTTATTAGGTCTGATACCTCTGTCTATTGGCAAGGGTAAGAATTTTAGAATGACAAATTAATGAATTAAGGGCGTAAAACCTGCATCCGCGAGCTATTGCGACCGGCTCTGTCAGGAGCGTCCACCCTCGATGGACACAATGGAAGTGACTCGAGGCCACTTTAACATAATTTCTTCTTAAATGAATCACCCTTTAGTTGACTTTTAGGACACAAGGATCAATGCACATATGTCCTTTATTTATTTCAGTTATTGAATAATGTAAAAAAACTTTCAAAAAAAAATTCCTCAGTCCGTTTTCAGTCGGTCAATATTTCAGTAATCATTTAGTGTAGCTGAATTGCTGTAGAAATGATTTATTGAAATATTAAGAGTATATCTTGTTTATTTATCACAAGTGTCATGTAGAAAACAAAAGTGTGTGCTCACCCATTTTCAAAAAATCACATATACTTCATTATTCTTTTTCAAAAACAAAATTATTTTTTTTAAAGAAAGAAAAAAAAGTCCTGTTTTGAAAATATGATCCCAAAACAAAAATAATAAAAAATGAAAAATGAAAAGAGCCATAATCACGAGTTCAAAACGTGTCATGCTAGAAATTAGAATGTAATTAAAATTGTATAGTCTAAAATACAAGAAGTTTAGTCTAAAAAAAATTGACTAAAAAAATGTGTCTAATCAAAAGGGATAATCACATTTCAAAAAAAAAAAAAGAGAGAAAAAAATTCTTCCATTTCCTGCTAAAAACACATATAAAGAAAAATTCATCAGTCATTGACTAACATTGTTAATGTGTACATTTCAGGTACTTCAAATTAGTCTAATCCTAAGAGGTGGAATAGATGTATTCAAACAGGAGAATACATGGCCTGGCGCCTAGCAAACTGAACTCGAAAAAGGTTGAGAAGAACCCGAGTACTTCACATTAGTCTAATCCTAAGAGGTGGAACAGACGTATTCAAACAGGAGAATACATGGCTTGGCGTCTAGCAAACCGAAATCTGAAAAGTTTGAGAAGTACCTGAATCACTTAATTGCTTTTATATATTGTACTTTGTAGGTAGAGCTACGTGCGGCTTGATCCCCTAAAAAAAAAAACAAAAAATCTAATGTTGTATGCATCTATCTTAGTTTCTCTACTATGTAATGTACTAAAAGGAGTACGTAGGTAACTCATTTTCCGAGTGCAGCTGCAAAAACAAAAAAAGGAAAATTATGTAAAATTCCATATATCAGAACTACGTTGGGCCTGATTCTCCATTAAAAAAAAAATCAATAATCACCGAAAAAAAAAATTCCCCAAATCTAAATACACTTATGGTGATACGTAGGCAACCTTCGGGTGCGGCCCTTTTGCATTTAATATTTTCTTTTGTGGTTTCAGCACTTAGAAGCAATCAATAGATGCAAATCACTACAAAGAAGAACGATATATGGGGCATTATAATTTGACAAAATGAGGACACATGCCTCGTTATACCTCTTTTCTCTTATTTCTATAGTAGCAGGAAATGGAAGGATATTATCAAATTGATTTTGAAAAATGTTTATGGATTATCCCAAAACAAATGAGTCCAAGAGTGGCAGCCTAAAATGTAAATAAAAATCCAAGTCTAAAAAAAAGAGAATAACAAGTCAAAGAAATCTAATGAAAAATCTCAAAACAAATGATAGAGTCAAGGTCTTACACCTTTTAATAAATGATACTAACTGAAATTGGGGTAAAAAAAAAAGAGAAAATTTTCAAAGATATCATTTCTTTCATATAAATAAAAAGAAGAAAAGAAGAAACAAAGTCTAGACAAAATTCTGTGTTAACTTTTCATCTTATTTCACAGGAACTCTGCCTGGGCCCGCTCAGGATCTAGGCTGATTCGCCGAAGTTCTGACCATAGTATATGTTCTCTGTCAGTAATATTGTCATCCTTGTCTACACCAGTTGTATTCTCTGCTACACGTCTCAACAACATGTCTGAAATTCCGAACAACGAGCACCAACAGAATTCTACCCCTCCACCTGATCCAATGACTGAGCTTCGAGGAATTGTCCAGGCCATGCTTGACCGACAGGATAATATTTACTTTTGTGGTTTCAACACTTAGAAGCAATCCAGACGCATGATTGTGCGCCTAGCGCACAAGCTAGCCCTGCGCCAGACGCAGGACCTTGCGCCAGGCGCAAGGTGCTGTGCCTAGCGCAGCCTCCTGCGCTAGGCGCAAAGATTCTGTCGTTTTGCACGATTTTCAATGCATTTTTTTGCATAGTAGGATGTTTTAGGAAGAATATTTTCTGAAAATCTGATCTTGCCTCATTAATGAGCAAATCTAAAAAAGAATAACAATATTTATGTTTCCAAAGAGATTTGATGATGTCATTAGGGTGAAGTCATTAGAGTGATGTCATTAGGGTAATTAGGGATGAAGAAAATCAGATTTTTTGGATGAAAAATCTGATTTTCTCCCTCTTTGAAACCCTAGTTCACATTCCTCATTTCTCTATAAATACCCTCCCCTTTTCACTTCAAAACCAAGTTGAAAAAAACACAATTCAACTTCACTCTCAACTTCTCTCTCTAATACTCTTCTTCTCCTTAATTTTTCCATCTAAGCAAAAGAAAGTAAAAGTTAGTAAGATAATTAGTAAGTAAAAGAAGTTCATCAAAAGAAGAAAAAACACAAAAAGAGTTTAAGTTAGAAATTAAGAAGATTTAGAAACCCACTTAGAAATTAAGAAAATCATAAAAAAAGGTAGAAAAATTTGCAAAAAGGAAGTGCATCATTGAGCTAGCAAGGTAAAGTTGAAGTTCTTGTTATTTTGATTATCTTCTTAATCATCTACTAACTTCTTCCTTGTTTTCTTCTTATCATTTTTTATTCTTTGGAGTGATTTGGGTATGTGGAAGACCTAATAGGTTCCCAACCTTAAATCACCCCACCTAGAATAGTCACCTCTAGAAAATAAATAAAAAAGGTCTTAAATGTGTCCAATTCAAGTGAAAATTTGCAGTCTAGTTCGTCAAAGTGTCTAGAATGTTCATACCAAAATTCACTTCAAAATGAGTTCAATAAGTTAGATATCAAAGAACAATTTGAATAAAGGTCCTGTTTTTACCAGTTTGAGTATAAAATTCACCATAATTCAAGTGGTCACTAAAAACTAGTGAACGTTTGACACAACATAAAGAACTCACTGATCTATCCATAGATGTATCAACTTCTGAATTTAACGCTTTATACAGAAAGTTATGATCTTTGTAAGTCAGTGCAAGAACAAAAGTGCAATCTGGAAAATGAAATAAAGTGATTAACTCACCTTTCATAAAATAAAAAAAAAAGTTTTCTTCATACGAAAATGTGAATAAAAAATCATGAACTTTTAAGTTTCTCTTAAAATGACTCATTTTATCATGTAAATATAAATCAATAAAAATTGTCATAAAAAATCAAAATCAAAGAAGTTAATTAATCTTTAACTTTCATAAATTCACTAATAAACATGAATTCCAAAGCCCATTCAAGGAGATGAAGATCAAGGAGCATCATGGTGAAGATCAAGATTGAAGATTTGTATAGATCATAGATTTTGTACATATTGTTGTAATAATAGTTTCTTTGTAAATAATTATTGCATCACTCAAGTAATAAAAAAAAACATGGAGATGTTTATGCATAATTTTCATAAATAAATCCACAACTCTTTTTAATAAAACGAGCAATCAATGTTACAAATATTGCATGTTGGGCCAATATATCATAGTATATGAATCAAATGACCCAATCTCAATTAAGAGGAAAAATTGCAAATCTAACTAAGTTAAATTGTATGATGATCCATCTTACATTTTAAAAATGTGTTCTCCATATTCAAATGGATTAATCATATAATTTGACATAATTAGATTGGTAATTATGATCTCCGAATTGATTTTAGGCCTTTTCACGTGTCTCGCTTTAAATGGCCAAATTCTAATTAGCCAAACACAAATCTCCAAATTCAACCTCAAATTGATTATTTCTCTCTAAATGACTTTATAATCTTCAATAAAGATTATTTCTCAAAAGCCTTCAATTAAGAAGAAAACCTTCTAAGACCACTCGAAAATCTTAAACGTGATCACTATTAAGGTGGTTATTTCACTCCTCGATTAATCGCTAATTAGAGCAGTTAAATCAAACTTCTTCTAATCACTAATTAGGGTGATTATCTCCAATTATTATTTAATCACTAATTAGAGTGATTATCTCAAATCCTAATAATCGTTAATTAGGACGATTATTCTTCTCATTTAATTACTAATTAGAGTGATTATCTCAAACCCTAATAATCGTTAATTATGACGATTATTCTTCTCATTTTTAATCACTAATCAGAGTGATTATCTAAAACCTTATAATCGTTAATTAGGACGATTATTTTTCTCATTTTATCACTAATTAGAGTGATTATCTTAAACCTTGAATAATCATCAATTAGGGTGATTATTTCCTAACCTTCATTTTTAATCACTAATCAAGGTGATTATATTTCCTTTTAAGTTTAATCAGTAATTAGGGTGATTATCTTAACCTCCGTTTTTAATCACTAATTAAGGTGATTATCTTAATCCTTCATATTTTATCACTAATTAAAGTGATTATCTCAATCCCATTTCAATCACTAATTGGAGTGATTACCTCATTTCAAATAGATTTGTTTAATTCTAAAAGTGAGTTATTCATAATCTATTCTCTCCTCTTCTTTCCCAAGTGGAATTGGCCATTTAGGGTGAGACATATGCTCGAACTACGACGGTTTTGATCCATGAGTGGATTCCAATCCCGAAATGATTGGTACGTAGTGCATCTTCAGTGCTCAAATCTACCATGTACAAATGATATATTGGTTCTAAATAAAAATGGTTAATGTGTTTATGTGCATATTATGTGATTTTCTTTCTTTTTAATAGCCATGATTACTTTAAAATGGAAAATAAGGCATTTAGTAAGAGCCCGTTCATTAGAACGGAAGAGGAGACGAGTTCTAGACGTTCGCACCTCTTAACCTAAACCTCGAACCCTATCTCATGGTATGAAAGACCAATTTTCGAAAAGCCTTATCCATTTGAAGTCATCATCTTTTTAAATGATTTTTCTTGTAATTGATTTTAAAACGATTTATTAAATAAATCTTTCCTTATTCAGATATTAATAGGGTGGCGACTTCCAAGTTTTCCGAAACTCATAGTCCAATGAGAGACTTTCGTGGGATTCATACCGTTAATTAAGACAGTAAAAAATCGGATACCACAGATAAATAAAGGTTTTGAAAAATAAAAATAACAAACTCGTCATGCATCGTGGAGCGCGCGCCTCGGAGCGCGAGTTTCATTCCGTCGCACGATTTTCCATTTTTGCGTATTAGTCATACAGTTTCGGCTTTAAAATATAATTTTCGTGAGTCATAGTCAATAACTACCACCACCGTTTTAATAAAATGATTCATAGTATAATCATGCTCGTCTTTATTGATTTGACGAGTTTTCATTAATTGTCTTAAGTTAGTCTTTCGAAAGAATGAAAAACGAGTCGCGATTAGGCGTCGGAATTTTAGTCGTATCCCAAAACCGGCATTAATCAGTTTCGTTGATGGTCAAGTCATTGTTCATTGGATAAAGAATAAGAATATATTCTTTATCCACTAAACACATCCTTTATTTATTAGTTAGAGAATAAGAATCATGAAAAGATGTGAGAATAAGAATATTTATGTTTCCAAAGAGATTTGATGATGTCATTAGGGTGAGGTCATTAGAATGATGTCATTAAAGTGATTAAGGATGAAGAAAATCAGATTTTTTGGATGAAAAATCTGATTTTCTCCCTCTTTGAAACCCTAGTTCACCTCCCTCATTTCTCTATAAATACCCTCCAAAATTCACTTCAAAACCAAGTTGAAAAGAGTTCAACTTAACTTCACTAATTCTCTCATCTTCTCTACTCCTTCTCTCTACAAATATCACTTAAGCAAAAGAAAGTGAAGGTTTGTAAGATAATTAGTAAGTAAAGAAGTTCATCAAAAGAAGAAAAAAAAACACAAAAAGAGTTTAAGTTAGCAATTAAGAAGAAATTAAGAAAAATCACAAAAAATGTAGAAAAATTTGCAAAATGGAAGTGCATCATTGAGCTAGCAAGGTAAAGTTAAAGTTCTCGTTATTTTGACTATCTTCTTAATCGTCTACTAACTTCTTCCTTGTTTTCTTCTTATCATTTTTTTTAATCTTTGGAGTGATTTGGGTATGTGGAAGTCCTAATAGGTTCCCAACCTTAAATCACCCCACCTAGAATAGTCACCTCTAATGGGGTGACTCTTAGGAAACAATGTGATTATGTGATTTTCCTTAATCAAGCTGTTATTCATCACCAAAAATGATTTCATATAAATTTCAAGACAAGTTGTGCATAAACATCTCTATAAAAAAGAAAATGTTATGCTGTAATTATAATCAGTTTTAATTTCGTATTTTATTTCATCTTTTGTCTGTATTATCAGAATAGTTTCTAGGATTTAATATTTTTACTATACATTTCAAGATGTTTCCAGCAACTGAGCTTTGGAATTCTAAAAAATGAATTTTGTGTAAATAATAAAAAATCATACAACTTTGTTGTGCAAAACTGATTTTGTCCAGTACCACCTAGGCTTGTTCTGTCAATACAGTTTAAAATAAAAGCATTTAAATAAAACTGAAAACATCAAGTTTGAAGAAAACATCAGTAACTTTTGAAAAATATAAAAATCATGTTCATATCAATTTTATATCATTTTTACAAACTCATTCATGTAAATCACTAAATTCTAGAAAACTGATTTTCTTTTCGGTTAAGGAAAAAAATAAAAAAAAGACCTTAAATATGTCCAATTCAAGTGAAAATTTTCATTCTAGTTTTTCAAAGTGTCTAGAGTGTTCATACCAAAAGTCACTTCGAAATAAGTTCAATAAGTTAGATTTCAAAGAACAATTCGAATAAAGGTCCTAATTTGACCAGTTTGAGTATAAAATTCACCATATTTCAAGTGGTCAATAAAAATTTGTCAAATTTTGATACAACATAAAGAACTCACTGATCTATCCATAGACGTATCATGTGCTCAATTTCACACTTTGTACAGAACAAAAAGGCAATCTGGAAAATGAAATAAAGTAATTAAGTCAACTTTCATAAAAAAAATGTTTTCTTCATACGAAAATGTGAATAAAAAATCATCAAGCTTTAAGTTTCTCTTAAAATGACTCATTTCATCTTGTAAATAAAAATCAATAAAATTATCATAAAAAAAAAATCAAAATCAAAGAAGTTAATTAATCTTTAACTTTCACAAATTCACAAATAAACATGAATTCCAAAGCCCATTCAAGGAGGTGAAGATCAAGGAGCATCATGGTGAAGACCAAGATTGAAGATTTGTATAGATCATATATTTTGTACATATTGTTGTAATAATAGTTTCTTTGTAAATAATTATTGCATCACTCAATAAAAAAAACATGGAGATGCTTATGCATAATTCTCATAAATAATTCCACAATTCTTTTAATAAAATGAGCAACCAATGTTACAAATATTGCATGTTGGGCCAATATATCATAGTATATGAATCAAATGACCCAATCTCAATTAAGAGGAAAAATTGCAAATCTAACTAAGTTAAATTGTATGATGATCCATCTTACATTTTAAAAATGTGTTCTCCATATTCAAATGGATTAATCATATAATTTGACATAATTAGATTGGTAATTATGATCTCCAAATTGATTTTAGGTCGTTTCACGTGTCTCGCTTTAAATGGCCAAATTCCAATTAGCTAAACACAAATCTCCAAATTCGATCTCAAATTGATCATTTCTCTCCAAATGATTTTATAATCTTCAATAATGATTATTTCTCAAAATCCTTCAATTAGGAAGCAAACCTTCTAAGACCTCTCGAAAATCATAAGCGTGATCACTATTAAGGTGGTTATTTCAATCCTCGATTAATCGCTAATTAGAGCGGTTAACACAAACTTCTTTTAATCACTAATTAGGGTGATTATCTCCAATCATTATTTAATCACTAATTAGAGTGATTATCTTAAACCCTAATAATCGTTAATTAGGACGATTATTCTTCTCATTTAATCACTAATTAGAGTGATTATCTTAAACCTTAATGATCGTTAATTAGGACGATTATTTTCCTCATTTAATCACTAATTAGAGTGATTATCTTAAACCTTGAATAATCATTAATTAGGGTGATTACTTCCTAACCTTCATTGTTAATCACTAATCAAGGTGATTATCTTTCCTTTTAAATTTAGTCACTAATTAGGGTGATTATCTTAACCTCCATTTTCAATCACTAATTAAGGTGAATAACTTAATCCTTCATATTTAATCACTAATTAAAGTGATTATAATAACCCCATTTTAATCACTAATTGGAGTGATGACCTCATTTCAAATAGATTTGTTTAATTCTAAAAGTGAGTTATTCATAATATATTCCCCCCTCTTCTTTCCCCAGTGGAATTGGCCATTTATGGTGAGACATATGCTCGAACTACGACGGTTTTGATCCATGAGTGGATTCCAATCCCGCAATGATTGGTACGTAGTGCAACTTCAGTGCTCAAACCTACCATGTACAAATGATATATTGGTCCTAAATAAAAATTGTTAATGTGTATATGTGCAAATTATGTGATTTTATTTCTTTTTAATAGCCATGATTACTTTAAAATGGAAAATAATGCATTTAGTAAGAGCCCGTTCTTTAGAACGGAAGAGGAGACGAGTTCCAGACGTTCGCACCTCTTAACCTAAACCCCGAACCCTATCTCATGGTATGAAAGACCAATTTTCAAAAAAGCCTTATCCATATGAAGTAATCATCGTTTTAAATGATATTTCTTAAAATTTATTTTAAAACGATTTATTAAATAAATATGTCCCTATTCAGATATTAATAGGGTGGCGACTTCCAAGTTTTCTAAAACTCAAAGTCCAATGAGTGACTTTCGTGGGATTCAGACCGTTAATTAAGACAGTCAAAAATCGGATACTACAACTATGTGAAGATAGTGAAAGTGCCCATTCAAAATAATGTGGTATGTGCCGTTGTCGTCAAATCATATGAAACAAAAGAAGAGGTTCGAGCCGGAATGACATTTGAAACAATTTATGTTGCGGCAACCAAATGTTGGGTTGAAACATCAGCGCTATAGTACAGTCATGAAGTAGAGAATAAGTGTATGACTATGTTGGTCTGGAACCGTCTTGGAGTAGGGAGATTGTGTTTCACGTCAAGATTACATCATCTGTTGGAGGCACATACTCGAGAAGTTGTGATCCTGGGTGAGTCAAAACTAATGGAAGAATTGACTACTATTGCGTTGAAGGGGTTAAATGTCCATGCTCTAACCGTTGAAAACCTAGAGGGCTCATCTGGCGGAATAACATTGTTTGCAACCATTAACAAACCCTTTATAACTCCCTGTTCGAAGGTCACTAACATGTGGTCTGGGGTTATCGAGTACCATATATGAACAAAATATGTAGAACTCAAGTGTATTGTCAAGTGTTTTTCCTTTTATTTGCTAGCTCTTAACTATCAGCTGTTGTTATTGTCAACATCTTAACATTTTGTTAAGTTTACTTTCACATTTTCTTATTATTCATTCCAACAATTTTCGTAGATGTGAATGGATTACTAATTTGGCAAACACTTTAAGGGCCCAATAATTGTTAATGGGAATCCTGCTATTATTCATAAGGGGCCCAATAAGTGTTAATGGGAATCCTGTTATTCATATGGGGCCCCAATAATTTTTAATGGGAATCCTGTTATTCACAAAACATATGTAAGGGTCTTATAAGTGTTAAAGGGAATCCAGACTAAAATAAGACAACAATTAATTATATACATTAATTTACACCGTGCAGATGAATGACTTCATTTCTTTTGGCTACCCAACAGATGAATGACTTTCTCTCTAGCTTCATTTTCAGCGCACAATACGTCTTCACAGAGTAGTCGTTGACGCTCCTTGTACATGTTTTCCATCACATACATATGTTGTGAAATTAGTTAAGGTAGCTTCGTTATGGATGTTTAGTACTCATAGTCAGTGGGGTAAAGAGGAAAAAGGAATACCACAAACATTTTTTCCATAAAGCGGTCAGCACATACTTTGATGTCAAGTAACATGTGTACTCCACAACTCTGTCTGTTGAAGGCAAACAGGTTTTAAGTCATTAAATTCCGTTTACATAGATGACGTCGTCATGGAAAGACACGACACTTACATATCATCTTGGAGCTTCATGTTCAACGACACTTTAGGCCAGTCATAGATATGTCCAATTTGCCACATGCTGTCAATGAACTTGAACACCATGCCCATTGCATACGCCTTATACATATTGACACTATCATTTTACACAGCGAAAATTATATTTAAACCATATGTTCATATTCAAAATTACATACAACTTACCAACTTGGTTAAGCTCGAGATGATGCACCTTTTTTTTGGTTCTAGGGGAGTCAATGATTAAAACCTCCGCCCGACAGGGGAGTATGCCGCACACCACCAATGGGCACGTTTTCCAAAACCGGGACGAACACCTACATTGAACTTCAATTCAACAGTTGTAAATTTTTTATATAACATTTAAACATGGCCAATATGACTATTCAAACATACATGTGCAATCCTTGTGCAGTTAGTTCCTAACATGTGCTTTGAGTATGATGAAATCACACGTCGCTGGGATGGTTAAGTGCAATCACCTCCTTGTAAAACGTGTATCTACAATACAAACTACTTTCAATTACTCATAAAATCTAGTATACGTATATAAACTTATATTCACAAACAACTAACCGCAAAGGTTGAGTCTAACATGAACCTCCCGCTGCGGCCATTAAATCGCTTCTCCCGCACTCGGACATATAGCTCAACAACAACTCTCACATACTACAAAACATCTCACCAATGTCGTACATGCATAAATAACAAAACATTCTTAAATTGCACTTACATTATCATCAACCCATCCCCGCGGTCTTACCACAGACACGTAACTTTTCAACGATGCATAGTTGGTGTCACATTTAGTCAACACCTTCCCCTTCAATGACCCCTTGTATTTATCTCCAACAAATCGAGCTAGATTCGGTTTAGACCGGCCTGTACCGGGCACGTACGCCATGTCTCCACATACCCCTCGATCCTTTTCATCGACCATTTTGTCTTATGTTGTCTCCTACTTCGATCACCTCCTGCTCCTTCATTTTCCAGTTCCTGAATTGGGGACTCCATCTTAGAATTTCCTTGCGCATTCTGTTCATCGCTTTTCCCCCCTCTCAACTTCTATTGTCCACCCCCCTGCTCTTGTTCTTCATGCTCCCATACTCTTCTTCTTTATGCTCCCCCTTCTCTCCCCCGCTCCCGTTCTTCATGAGCCCCCTGCTCTTGTTCTATATGAGCCCCTTGATCTTGTTCTATACGAGCCCCATGATCTTGTTCTTCATGAACCCCCTTCTCCCCTTCATCATGGGCCCCCGCTCTTGTTCTTCATCATGAGAATCCCATCGCTCTTCATTTAACCCCCGCCGTTGGTCATAATCATGAGACCCCTACTCCCCGTCATCATTAAACCCCCTTGCTCTTGTTCTTGATTTAAAAACCCCCCACGATCTTCTTCCACATTAAATCCCCCCCGCTCCCCGCTAAAATATGTAAACATTTTTCCCTGTGCAACATCCTAACTGTGCAACATCCTCTAATATGTTTCTTGTCACTATCAGCTCCTCATCATGACCAACTCCACCCACTATACTGTTAGTCCACAAGTATTTATATCCAATCCCAGTATATGCGGCCCACGCATCATCATTGCATTCTTCACTAGCATATTGACCAAACCTACCCAAAACTTCATCAACGTCTATCGAGTATTGACATGCAAGAAAATCATGATATACCACCAAATAAGCAAATATTTTCTATAATGGACTTTATGATGACATCATATTTAATCGAGAGACTTTATAACATATTAAAGCCAAACAAGAACTTTAAAAACTTAATATGCTCGGTGGAACCGGTATTTATTCATAGTGTGCTCAAGGGGACTTTATAACTTATTATAGATTTTAGACTAACATGAACAATGTGTGCTCATAATGTACTTCAAAGCCATTAACTCTCTCCAACTTTCTACTACAACGAACACATCAACAAAGACATATCCTTACCATTTTCATTAACATTACCCGTAGACCTCGTCTCAACGTTCTCCTCCTCCTCATGATCGTCGTCAGCATCAACTACTACAACTTGCTCAACATGATCATCTATCACATGTTGCTCCCCCTTTAGTAGGCTCACCTTCATCTATCACATTCAATTATTTAATAAACAGTATTAATGATTCACCCTCAACATATCACTAGTGAAATACCTACTTGAACAACGAGTTGACGATGACCCACATCCTCTACTAATTTGGACCCTTTTTCTCTTCTGTTTTGATTTGCACCTACCATACTTATCCATTTACTGCAAAGAACAAACAATGTGTCAGAGTATGTTATTTCAACTTGTTGTTCTTTGCAACTACCATACTTATTCATTTCCTACAAAGAACAAACAATGTGTTAGAGTATGTTATTTCAACTTGTTGTTCTATTAATAAATCCTAACTGACCTCAACATCTTGTACAGAAGGCATAACATCCTTAGCCTCTAGTGGATGCGGTCCTCCGTATGCAACATCAACACACTAAAACAAATTATAATGCACAACTAAAACCGTCAAGACACTATTATTTGCCACTATAATGGAACACATTGACACACTAATAAATGAATTGCAATGTAATGCAAAGATAAATAACTTGCACAATAATTTAATATAATCAACATTTAATTACCCCGAGTTTCCCAAAATCACCAGAAAATACATCATCCTTCTTTGCCTTGTTAACGCCGCCCTTACACCACACCTGTATACTAGGGAAAGCACCCCGCATCAAGGGTGGTCATCTTAATCGATCTACGAATAGTTATTACATATATTAATAAATTATCATTAATTCACTTACATAAAGTAATTACAAACAATGTTAGCTAAAAGTACACGCACTATTTTATACTTATACTTACATACCGCTAGAAACAACGTACAACCACCACAACCCTTTGCAAAGTGAACTTTACTCGACCTCGAGTAAACTCAAAATGAGGATCACCCAATAAATCTTCACCCAAATTATCAACACCAACCTACACTCTCCATCAACTATATCATCATCATCACATCTTAACAACATCGGCTCAAAACCTAAACGTAAGGGATGATGGTTCCCCCACACTTAGATTCAAGCTACTATCAGAAATACAGACGCGACAACAATAATCACCAAACGACAACCAAAATGTGAGCTCAAATCCTGAAGGATCTCAAAGGAGTTGAACTCACTCCAACGCCACCATCAAAATGACAACTCGCCTAAAACCTCAAAAGATAAACTACTACTACTACTACAACCAACCTAAATAAGCAAGCCATGGAATAAAGACAAAAAGAGATAAATTTCATGCTTACTCCCAAAAACAAACAATCAACCAAAAGAATGTGAAAGCCAAAACAAATCTTCACAAAATCAAGGATGAATTCACCAACCATACCCGAAAACGCTTTCCACCTTTTGACACCATCTCCGGCAAATGAGTTTTCCAAAAACATAATTCTCTCTTAATTTCTCATTTTGCCTAGGAGCCCTTTCGGGTTTTCATCCTAGCTTCTCACATTTTTTTTCATCTCTCTTCTTTTTCCGGCTCACAAAACTCACCCGCTCAACTAGCTCTTTTTTGCATAGGCCGCCCTTTCGGGTTTTCGACCTATCCGAGCCCCCAATTTTGCCCGAGTCGCCCGCCCTTGCGGGTTTCAACTCAGCGGGTTTCAGTTCATCATCATTTTTTTTATTTTTTTTTTTCATTTTTTTTGCATTTTTTCAAATTGAAAGTAATAAATACAACATAGATACATGAGAATGAGAATACCCTCCCCCCTACTTAAACTACACATTGTCCTCAATGTGACGACAATTAGAAGAAAAAGTAAACTGAAAATGGGGGGAGATTTGAAAATCAGGTAAATCGAAGATCGAATGCTCAAAACTCATGACAAACAATCCGTCAAACTCAAATTTCTTAACAACACCAACTCAAATCTCATAACTCAACTCACAACCCTCTCCCTCGAATCACTCAAACAAATGACAAATTCAAAATTTTAAATTCTTGAGATTTGCACCTAGCTTAAGAGATCGAAAAGATACATTAACAATCTCAATCCTCTAGTGTTACCAACTCCTAGCTATTGAACTCCTCCCAACGGGTTTTCTTTTGTGGATTTTGGTTCCAAGTGGATTAAGATTGGTTGTGGATCTTTTTAGTGGGTGGGCGGTGGGTGAAAAAAAATTTGCTGTGGTGGTGGAAATTTGATGAGAAATAAAGGAAAAGAAAGAAAATAAGAGAGGTCTCGGGTTGCCTCCCGAGAAGCGCTGTTGTTTAAAGTCGTTAGCTCGACTTAGTACCTTAAGCTTAATCATTGGGTTTGTGCTCCATGTGTGACAATGGTGGTTCCATGTCAATCTCCACTTCAAGTACGTGCAAAATTGATTGAGAAGAACTCTTGCAATGCATCGTTAGTACCTAGCTTACTACAACATGGTTGAGCATATAACATCAGATTATATCCAAAACCTAGCATTAAGTCAACAACAAACATCAACTAGTAGTACTCCTAGCTAATCCAAGTCACGACCATTAATATAAATATTTAAAGCTAGACAATAACCACGATATAGAGTAAATCTTACAATAAACCGTCAAAAGCTTCAATCAACCATTCCCAATAGAGTTTAAGCAACAAGTTCCATGCTTCTTGTCCAAAATACAAAAGTGAAATACATAGAGCTCAATGGAAGATGAAAACTATAAACTCAAACAAAAAGGGAATTCGTTATATGAGTGGCCAATCAAAAACAAAGAGCACAAGCAATACCATCCAAAAATCACGCTAAATACAAACAAGTAACACCGTTTCCCCGGCAACGACGCCAAAATTTGGTGGGGCGCGGATGTGTCGTTGTGCACCGCACCCGGCCAAAGATAAAATTTCTCCTACTCTCTTTTACACTAAGCAAGTATAATGGAAGTAGGGGTCGTATCCACAGGGAAACAGGGACGAGTTTAATATTTAGCGTGAATCAAAACCTAGATGACTCTAAGGGTCGAGTAACCTAATAAAAAGGGGGGTTTTCAAATAGATTTACGAATAAACTACAACTAACTAGCATATAAACAAAATGAGAAATCAATATGGGATGATCTTGAATTCGATTAACATCCACTTCAATTCATTATCGATCATTGAACATCCACTCTAATTATTTCCATAATTATCCATTGTTGAGAATTAATCTCGCGTTCTCCTTATTCTTAGTTGAATAGTACGATCAGCGTGACTATAAAACCCTAACTAAAGGATAACCTAGTCCGATCTGCGTCTAAGTTCAATCCAATAGCAGCAATAAACATAGAGAACCAATAGAAATGCTAATGTCATACACGCGATAAACATTCAACAGTTGATTCAATTTCCCTAAGAAATAACCAAGATGATCTGCATCTAAGTTACTCCCTAGTTTGCTACAAATTGATAAAAGAATAAAACAATCCGATTTTATTCTTAAACCTAGCATTAGATTAATTACACAATCAAACTAGTAACGTTCCTAGCATAATTATGCAATAATCATAGATCACAAACATAGAAATTGAACCATAATTAAGGAAAATAGATAGAGAGGAAAGATCTCACAATAACGGTTGAAGCTTCATGTTAATTTCTCCAAGAACAGTTCAAGCTACAATCCGATAGCATAAACCAAATCCCATAATTGAAATCCCTAGGAAAACTAAGAAAATTAAGAAAGATAACAAAAGTGAGGAAGGAGAATTAAGAGAGGAGTGTTGGAGACTCCCTCTTCCATTTTCAGCTCTGCTCCTTCTCTCCTTCCTCTCTAAAAATTAGGTTTTAGGAAGCTTTTAAACCCTTCACAAAACGTGGCCCCAAGCCAACTTAAGCATCGCGAGTCGCGATACTGATCGCGAGCCGCGACGAGCACGCTGCCTTCCCGCACAAAATGGCTGGGCATGGAGGTCGCGAGTCACGACAGGCATCGCGAGTCGCGAGGGCAGGGGTCGCGAGGTGCGACATGCCTCGCGAGTCGCGAGCTGCTGGGCCTTGTGCCTGCTTGGCGGGCATGGGTCGCGAGGTGCGAGAAACCTCGCGAGGTGCGATGTGCGTGCTTGGGCAGCTTCGCTGCTGAGCCTCGCTGGGCTGGCATGGGTCGCGAGGCAGGCTTGCGGTAGTGCTGTGTGATGTCTGCTCGAAGGGCTTTCTATGCTTGCGGTGATGCTTGGGCTTGCGGTGATGCTTGGTACTTTGCTCGGCTCAAATGCATTTCACCTTGGAAGCTCGGAATACATGACATTAACACAACTTATCTCGCAAAACTCCGAACTTCCGCTAAGGGTTAAATAAAACATGAATGTTAACAATTACAATCAAACCCTTAGCAAAGTGCACCCAAAATAACGTAAATACTACGTATAACTTGGGCGTATCACAAAGCCATCAACATAAAAACGTTTAGCAAAGTTCCCAATAGCATGCATAAGATGATCTAACAACAACGTGCACCAATCATAATCCTATGCTCTCTCTGCAACAACAACGACAGGAAGCATATTGATAGACATGCGCTGACATGTTGTTGGACAAATAATATAATTCAAAACCAGCATCAGAAATGCTTTTTTGAACTCCTCCTTAGATGTCACAACTTTCTCCACAACCTTCTTAATTGTTGTAGTTTTTATCCCCCTACCCCCAGAAGGGGTCGTATATCCATAAGCATCCCATAATCTCATGACCTCATTACTGAAGTTACCATTTTCCTAATCATCTTCATACAATGGAACAACTTTCTGACCAATTGGGATACCAAATATCCAATAAACTTGTGTTTTACTTAATGGAAATTCAATGCCACCTGGTGCTAATAATGTCCCACTACTAAAATCAACCCTAGTGCATTACCAGTAGCAAAAATTCCTTAGCAACCCTTTCCCTTCCAAGAACAACAATCCTCCAAACCCCATCTCCCTAACCAATTGTCGTTTCTGCTCATCAAAACCCTTAACACACTTACCAAATGCCTCCACTCGACAATTCATATTACATTCCTACAACAATTTCAAGTAAGCTTTAAAAATTAATAAACTACATTAAAAAACATTAGAATTTAGGCCTAGTTATAAGCTAATTACCCTTTTACGATGCCTACGTAATTGTGTGGCAACTAATTTTGCTGCTTCCTTCACCCCCCCTACACTCAGACCATTTTCCTAGTACGCACACACAACAGCACCAAATATGTATTTGAAATGTATTTTTTTAATTTATTTGCTTTGAAAACATACCCGGTATAATCGTGCCTCAATAACTTTACGCCTTCCACAATATGAAGCTCTTGCATGTACAAATAAATTGTGCACTACATAGCTCACTATATAAACCACAAAATTAATATGGGATATTATCTAAGATAACCCTGACTTATAGGCCTTTTTCCAATATAATAACCCTAACTTTGGCAGCCTGTCTCCGATAACCCTGAACTTGATTTTTGTCATTAAACTGGACGGAATTTATCATGCCGTTAACTAGACCCTAACTTCGTTTGACTTTTGCTAAATTCATCTCTTTCTCTCTCTTGTTCTTCATCTCTTCTAGATCAATCAATTCTTCCGAATTTATCGACATTCCATACAGATTTCACTCAATTTTTCTTCGAAATTAGCGTTTTCTTTCAGTTTAGGATTGTGAAATTTCTTGTTATTTAGTTCAATAATGGATTTTGGTGGACCTCGCAAAAGAGGCAGACCTGAAGCTTCTGTTAATGGCCATGGCGGCTTCAACAAGTCTCGTCCTGGTTTGTTTTTCTCTCTCTATACTTCAAGAAGGCTTCGCTGATGTGTTTTTAGTGTGCGAATATAGTTTCTGTAATTTCTGAAAGAAATTCTGGCAACTTATAAAAGATTTAACTGAGAATGGCGAAAAACGAAATCTTAAAAATTGTGGCTGAAAAGGTGAATAAATAGTGGAGAAATTGAAGAAAAATAATATAACTCACTGAGAATAAATAATTAATGTTCTTAACAGAATTGGAGTCCTTCACATCGGGTGTAGGAAGCAAATCGAAGCCTTGCACAAAGTTTATCAGATTCAAATCTCAAAACTTATCTAAAACAATTGTACTATATCTTAATGTAATATGTCATGGATTAATAATATTCTTTTACAAAATTTATGCTGGTAAGTGCAATTTATATTGACTAATGAATTCAGCATCCAAAGTTTTGATACAGGTTATACTGTTTATCATCTAATCACAGTAAAGAGAGAGACTGATGATAAGTAATGGTTGATACACTCGGTAAATTACGGGCAGATGTATGGAATGTTCTTAAATGGGCATCTTTTGATTGAAATTTTGAGGCAATTTAAACCTCACTGTTTACTTCATCGAGTGTGATCCATTTAGAAGCCAAGATTTCGGATCTAGAAGAGATGAAGAACAAGAGAGAGAAGAGATGAAGAACAAGAGAGAGAAAGAGATGAATTTAGCAAAAGTCAAACCAAGTTAGGGGCTAGTTAACGGCGTGACAAATTCCGTCCACTTTAATGACAAAAATCAAGTTCAGGGTTATCGGAGACAGGCCTGCCAAAGTCAGGGTTATATTGGAAAAAGGCCTATAAGTCAGGGTTATCTGAGATAATATCCCGATTAATATTGAAGGGATACACTAAAAATAACACAATTACCATGTGAGAGGACTTTTCTCTCCACCTATTAAGGTAGGTGGTAAAGCCTTCATTATTTTCTTGCTTTAGGACTTCCAATACCCTTAGTAAAGGTTTGGATTACAGTATTGTGCTCATATTGTTTCATGAACTCTCTGGTACTATCGCCCCAAGTTTCAACATGCTTGGGATCCAGTGAATAGAACCAGTTTTGACAGATTGGGTCCAACGACATCTGGAATACCATTGGATACAGTTCGGGGTCCACAGACTTAATGATCATAGTGGTCCAAAAATTCCTCAAGTGATACTTGGGGTTGTCAGTAGGCTTGAACTTGGGAAAGTCACTTGTGGAAAACTTTTCAGGTAGCTTTCCCTTGAACTTATTGTTCTCATCCAACTCAAAGTAGGCCTCTTTGATGGTGACCTTGTGAACAACATTTTCCATTTGTTTAGTGAATCCAGCAGATTCACCACTTTCAACTTGATGCAGACTAAGAGTGACCTTTTCCAAGTTCTGAGACAGCTGTTCGATGATGCCAGCTAACTCAGTAATCTTTTCGTCACCCATTCTTGTTTCTAAGAGAACCCTTGCTTCAGCTGTATCAGAAGATCGAGACTTTTTTGCACGACCACGAGTTTTCGAATATGTCTTCTCAATTCTCCTGTTTTGACACGGACACATTGACTTAGGACTAAAGAAAATAAAATGGACAATTCATCAAGAAGAGAAGAATGTTTTGAATACATCAAGAAGAGAAGAATGTTTTGAAAAAGGCAGAAGGACCAATATTGCGTCAAAACTAACAATAGTGTGGGGCGAATAATACTGCGCGTCGCACGACCAGGATGCGCATGGCGCAATACGGTGCGTAGGGCGCGAGCTTTATGTGCCTGGCGCAAGGGCGGTGAGCCTGACGCATCAGTGATGCGCTAGGCACACAACTTTACGGCACACAATTTGTTGGTTTTGACATTATTTTGGTTAATTTTACGAAAATGAATAGTATTAGAAAAATGATCATTTGATTTGTTCAAAACTTCTGCCAAAAGGAGGGAAATGAAATTGAAGTATTTATAGATGGAAGTTTAGTCTGTCATGGTGATGTATTTGGTTATGAATTTGTGATGTAGGAATGTGGAAAATGTTATTTTGTAAAGATATTTTATGGTGACAATATGGGATGCATTTTGTGGTGATAAGGACATTTATAGGTGATTAGATTAATTTGTGGAGATATGGAATGGAGACTTGGCAAAAGTATTTCACAAATCAAAATGAATTTTCGAAAAAGATGAAAAGTTTTTTGTGAAAACAAAGTGAGAAAATGAAAAAAAGTTTTTCATAAAAAGGTCTGGGGTAAGTTGTTGGGAGGATAGGAATATCAAACTTTCTCCAAAAAGAAAGGCAAATAAAAAGGAAAATCGTAAGTATGACCGTTCACCTAAACGAGACCTAATAGTAGTGAGTCAAAAAAAAGGAAAAGGACTGATTTTTTTTTATTTTCTGTAATTAAGTGAAATACAATTTAGACCAAAAGACGCGCTGAACGGTCAATAACTCTACATGTATGCAGACGAATAAAATGCGGAATCGACCGCCACATTGACTAAATTGGTAAAAAACATGAGACGCACAGGAAGTGTGCCATAGAGCAAAGGTACGCGCAACGCGGAACACTGTGTCTGGCGTAGGTGCATTGCGTCAGGCGCCTCCTCATGCGTCTGGCGCACTGTTCGCAGACATATTTTTTTGGCAATTCAGGCAATGTGTTAGCTAATTCTACACAATTTCGGGACGCTACAACTGACATGATATGATAACATCAAGACAAACTGTGAATTGACAGATTTTTTTTAGACTTGAAACAATAGCTAAACTGGAAATAAATATGAGACGAATAGACTGCTCGCCACGCAAAGGATTGCGCGCAGCGCGCAAGCTATGCTTCCGGCGCAAGAGCGGTGCGCCAGACGCAAATAAATGTGTTTGGCACATTGCTCCCCGGCATGCATATTGGCAATTTGGCAAAGTTCTGCCTTTTCATCATTGGAGGTGTATATCATTGTGAGATGATTTATTGAGACAATAGCTTACGCGTCATGAATCAGATTAGGTCTCCCAATAATGGCGTTATAGGCTGCTAAACGTCAAGGACCAGTAAGTTAACCATCAAATCTTTGTGTTGAGCTCCGTCGCTCATTTAAACAGGCGACCTAATCTTTGTGTTGGGTAGGTTTCTTATGACTAAGATACAACACTATCGCTTAGGAAGCTTTTTGGAAGGACAAAGCGCAAACCCTGTGGTGGTTTTTCACCTTAGGGAGCAAGGTTAAGGGACAAGAGGAGAGAAGGAAGAAGATGGGTGGTGGTGATGTCGGGTTGTCGTGGGTTTGTGGGAGCTGAGTTACATCAGCTCTCTTCCCTTCTATTTTTTTTTTCTTATTTTCCTTTGGTGAATAAAAATGAAAGTCAATCTTTGACCCTTTTTCAAATGGTTAGTTTTGTTAAGTTTGGGCTTCAAAACTTCAACATTGGACTTTTAGCTAAAATTCATTAACTCAAAAAAGATCATATAGGAAAATTTATAGGATTTTCTTATCTAAACATTAAAGCCATGAATAATATTATAAATAAAATCGTTTATCATAATAAATATCGCTTTTCAAAGTATCTAAAGTAAATGTGTTACTTTAGAGAATAAACTTAACTGTGATCATTTTCAGAAAGAAAAATTTAGGATGCAATTAAGCTAATAAACATAATTAGTAGCTAATAAAACGAGATAAAAGTTTGGGGGTATTACAGTAGGGTCTTGGGAGGTCAATGTATGCAAGATTTCGAACGACTTGTTTAAAAGAGGAATTGAAAACTTCTTTTAAGGTTGTTATTTTCCTGCATTCTTTTCTACCGAAAAATTCAGTTTCTTCTCCTTTACCGGCCTTGTATCTTCATTCACATTGAGACTATGAACCATAAAGTGGGGATCTATTCCCAGCATGTCATCTACTGATGTGGATTGGAAGTGCATAGTCTCCCTTAGGAAATAAGGTTGTCAAGAAGTCCTAGTTCTGTTAGGATTTGGTTATTTCCTAGTTCTAGTAGGATTAGTTTTCCTAATTCTAGTAGGATTAGAACTCCTAGTTCTGTTAGGAGTCTAGTAGTTTATAAATTCTAGTTGAGTTAGAAATCCAAATCCTAGTTGGGTTAGGATTCTAATTGGAGTAGAGTTATATCTTTAATAGGAGTCTAGTTAGTGTGTGCCAAGTTGAGTTTGTTCTACTTGGTGTAGGAGTGTAATTTCCTTACTATATCGTTCTTAGTTTACCTAGCCTTAGTAGGACTAGGGTTTGTTTTTGTTTGCACTTTTACACGCCTATATAAGGCTGTTTCATTCATTAATAAAAGGAGATTGTTTTGAGTTTAAGAAAAGTGTTAAGCTTGTTGTGCTTGCATAGAACTGAGAGTTCAAATACACAAACCGCGACTTTGTGTGATCTTGGAGCCGAGACTCACAAGAGAACCTCTTAAACTGCGATTTAAGAGCCTATCCATCATTATTTTCGTTGTTATTCACATAAAAATCGTAAACACAAAAAAAGAGTTCGAACCGCCAACAAAAATCACATCATCTACTAAAAATGCAAAAACATCTGCATTGTCCCTCAGTAGAGTTTTCAGATTCACTTTAATCTCATCTTCAAGATCGGCTTCGATCTTGACTGTTCTTTCCAGTCTGTCCTTTTCCACGCTTACTTCTTGAGTCTCCCCTTTGGAGCTTGGCCTTGGAATATTTGTTGGCCTAGTGATACGCTCAAGTTATACGACGTTTTAGTGATATTTGAGGTGCACTTTGCTAAGGGTTTGATTGTAATTGTTAACATTCGTGTTTTATTTAGCCTTTAGCGGAAATTCGGAGCTTTGCGAGATAATTTGTGTTAACGCCATGTATTCCGAGCTTTCAAGATGAAATGGATTTGAATGATGTTTGATTGAAGTGTCTTTGGAGAGCTTGGGAGATTTGGCATCGTACCATAATGGGCAATCATCGGAAGCTCTAAGCACCAAGCATGCGCGTAACTTCGACCACCTACACAGCTCACGTCAACCAAGCAGCAGCTAGCGTCATCGCCCACCAAGCAGCAGCCAGCCATCGCACGCAAGCTCGCACAGCCCAGCACTCGCACAGCCCAGCGCGCGCACAGCCAGCACGCTGCCCAGCAGCAGGCTCGCGACTCGCGAGGGATGTCGCGACTCGCGACCCCTGCTTGTCGCACCTCGCGATGTTCTTCGCGACTCGCGATGCTTGCCCAGCCATTTTGTGCGCGGGGAGACAGAGTCCTCGTCGCGACTCGCGATCAGTGTCGCGACTCGCGACGCTTTTGACGGTTTGGGGCCACGATTTTGTGCGGGGTTTAAATGCCTCCTAAAACCTAATTTTTGAGGGGGACGAAGAGAGGAGGAAGAGGAGAGCTGAAATGTAGATCTTGGAGTGGCAAGCTTGAGGGGAGAGCTCCTCTCCTCATCCTTCCTTCTTCATGATTCTCTTTTCATCTTTCCTTCTTCGTTCCTCTTTGTTCTTCATTTCTTATTTCTTTGTTTTTCATTTCCTAGTTTTAGTTTTCATTTCTTAGTTTAGTTTTTAGGGATTTCAATGTTGGATTTGGTTTATGCTATCGGATTGTAGCTTGAACTGTTCTTGAAGAAATTAACATGAAGCTTCAACCGTTATTGTGAGATCTTTCCTCTCTTTCTCTTTTCCTTGATTATGGTTCAATTTCTATGCTTGCTTTCCATGATTATTGCATAATTATGCTAGGAACGTTACTAGTTTGATTGTGTAGTTAATCTAATGCTAGATTTAAGAATAGAATCGGATTGTTTTATTCTTTTATCAATTGGTAGCAAACTAGGGAGTAATTTAGATGCTGATCATCTTGGTTAGTTCTTAGGGAAATTGAATCAACTGTTGAATGTTTATCGCGTGTATGACATTAGCAGGTCTATTGGTTCTCTGTGTTTATTGCTGCTATTGGATTGAACTTAGACGCAGATCGGACTAGGTTATCCTTTAGTTAGGGTTTTATAGTCACGCTGATCGTGCTATTCAACTAAGAATAAGGAGAACATGAGATTAATTCTCGACAATAGATAATTATGGAAATAATTAGAGTGGAGGTTCAAGGATCGATAATGAATTGAAGTGGATGTTAATCGGATTCAAGATCTTCCCATATTGATTTCTCATTTTGTTTATATGCTAGTTAGTTGTAGTTCGTTAGTAAACCTACTCGAAACCCCCCCTTTTGTAATTATTATTAGGTTTCTCGGCCCTTAGCTTAATCTAGGTATTGAATCACGCTGAGTACTAAACTCGTCCCTGTTTCCCTGTGGATACGACCCCTACTTCCACTATACTACCTTAGTGTAGAAGAGAGTAGGAGAAATTTTATCTTTGGCCGGGTGCGGTGCACACAACGACACCATCCGCGCCCGCCCAAATTTTGGCGCCGTTGCCGGGGAAACGGTGTTACTTGTTTGTATTTAGCGTGATTTTTGGATGGTATTGCTTGTGCTCTTTGTTTTTGGTTGGCCACTCTCTTGAGAATGGTTGATTGAAGCATTTGACGGTTTATGGTATGATTTACTCTATATCTTGGTTATTGTCTAGCTTTAAACATCTATAGTAATGGTCATGACTTGGATTAGCTAGGAGTACTACTAGTTGATGTTTGTTGTTGACTTAATGCTAGGTTTTGGATATAATCTGATGTTATATGCTCAACCATGATGTAGTAAGCTAGGTACTAACGATGCATTGCAAGAGTTCTTGTCAATCAATTTTGCAGGTATTTGAAGTGGAGATTGACATGGAACCACCATTGTCACACATGGAGCACAATCCCACTGATTGAGCTTAAGGTAATAAGTCGAGCTAAAGACTTTAAACAACAGCGCTTCTCGGGAGGCAACCCGAGACCCTTTTTATTTTCTTTCTTTCCTTTATTTCTCATCAAATTTCCACCACCACATCAAATTTTCTTCCACCCACCGCCCACCCACTCAAAAGAACCACAACAAATCTTAATCCACTTTGAGCCCAAGTCCACAAAAGAAAACCCGTTGGGAGGAGTTCAATAGCTAGGAGTTGGTGAAGTTGGAACGGTGAGATTGTTGTGTCTTTTCGATCTCTTGAGCTAGGTGCCAATCTCAAAAATTTATAACTTTTGAATTTGCCATTTGTTTGAGTGATTCGAGGGAGAGGGTTGTGAGTTGATTTCGGAGATTTGAGTTGGTGTTGTTAAGAAATTTGAGTTTGACGGATTGTTTGGTCATGAGTTTTGAGCATTCGATCTTCGATTAACCCGATTTTCGATTTTCTCCCCCCATTTTTCAGTTTACTTTTTCTACTAACTGTCGACACATTGAGGACAATGTGTAGTTTAAGTAGGGGGGAGGGTATTCTCATTCTCATGTATCTATGTTGTATTTATTACTTTCAATTTGAAAAAATGAAAAAAATAAAAATGAAAAAAATAAAAAAATAAAAAAAATGATGATGAAATGAAACCCGCTGAGTTGAAAACCCACAAGGGTGGGCGACTCGGGCAAAAATGGGGGCCCGGATAGGTTGAAAACCCGAAAGGGCAACCTATGCAAAAAAGTGGCTTATATTGAGCGGGTAAGATGGTGAGATGCAACCAAAAAGAAATGTGTGAAGCTAGGATGAAAACCCGAAAGGGCTCCTAGGCAAAATGAGAGATTAAGAGAGAATTATATACTTTGAAAACTCATTTGCCGGAGATGGTGTCATAAGGCGGAAGGCGCTTTTGGGTTGGGTTGGTTATTTCATCCTTGATTTTGTGAAGTTTTGTTTTGGCTTTCACATTCTTTTGGTTGATTGTTTGTTTTTGGGAGTAAGCATGGAATTTATCCCTTTTTGTCTTTGTTCCATGGCTTGCTTATAGAAGTTAGTTGTTGTAGTAGTAGTTTATCTTTTGAGGTTTTAGGCGAGTTGTCATTTTGATTGTGGCGTTGGAGTGAGTTCAATTCCTTTGAGATCCTTCAGGATTTGAGCTCACATTTTGGTTGTCGTTTGGTGATTATTGTTGTCGCGTCTTTGTATTTTTCAGGTGAGCTCGAATCTAAGTGTGGGGGAATCATCGTCCCTTACGTTTAGGTTTTTGAGCGGATGTTGTTAAGATGTGATGATGATGATGTAGTAGATGGGGAGTGTAGGTTGGTGTCGTTAGCTTGAGTGATGATTTATTTGGTGATTCTCACTTTTGAGTTTACTCGAGGTCGAGTAAAGTTCAAGTGTGGGGGTATTTGATACGCTCAAGGTATACGACGTTTTAGTGATATTTGAGGTGCACTTTGCTAAGGGTTTGATTGTAATTGTTAACATTCGTGTTTTATTTAGCCTTTCGCGGAAATTCGGAGCTTTGCGAGATAATTTGTGTTAACGCCATGTATTCCGAGCTTTCAAGATGAAATGGATTTGAATGATGTTTGATTGAAGTGTCTTTGGAGAGCTTGGGAGATTTGGCATCGTACCATAATGGGCAATCATCGGAAGCTCTAAGCACCAAGCATGCGCGTAACTTCGACCACCTACACGGCTCACGTCAACCAAGCGGCGCCTAGCGTCATCGCCCACCAGCAAGCGGCCCGGCCATCGCCACGCAAGCTCGCCTGACCCGGCACTCGCACGGCCCGGCGCACACGGCCCGGCCACAAGCCCTGCCCAAGCAGCGAGCTCGCGACTCGCGAGGGATGTCGCGACTCGCGACCCCTGCTTGTCGCACCTCGCGATGTTCTTCGCGACTCGCGATGCTTGCCCAGCCATTTTGTGCGCGGGGAGACAGAGTCCTCGTCGCGACTCGCGATCAGTGTCGCGACTCGCGACGCTTTTGACGGTTTGGGGCCACGATTTTGTGCGGGGTTTAAATGCCTCCTAAAACCTAATTTTTGAGGGGGACGAAGAGAGGAGGAAGAGGAGAGCTGAAATGTAGATCTTGGAGTGGCAAGCTTGAGGGGAGAGCTCCTCTCCTCATCCTTCCTTCTTCATGATTCTCTTTTCATCTTTCCTTCTTCGTTCCTCTTTGTTCTTCATTTCTTATTTCTTTGTTTTTCATTTCCTAGTTTTAGTTTTCATTTCTTAGTTTAGTTTTTAGGGATTTCAATGTTGGATTTGGTTTATGCTATCGGATTGTAGCTTGAACTGTTCTTGAAGAAATTAACATGAAGCTTCAACCGTTATTGTGAGATCTTTCCTCTCTTTCTCTTTTCCTTGATTATGGTTCAATTTCTATGCTTGCTTTCCATGATTATTGCATAATTATGCTAGGAACGTTACTAGTTTGATTGTGTAGTTAATCTAATGCTAGATTTAAGAATAGAATCGGATTGTTTTATTCTTTTATCAATTGGTAGCAAACTAGGGGAGTAATTAGATGCCGATCATCTTGGTTAGTTCTTAGGGAAATTGAATCAACTGTTGAATGTTTATCGCGTGTATGACATTAGCGAGGTCTATTGGTTCTCTGTGTTTATTCTTTGCTATTGGATTGAACTTAGACGCAGATCGGACTAGGTTATCCTTTAGTTAGGGTTTTATAGTCACGGCGATCGTGCTATTCAACTAAGAATAAGGAGAACACGAGATTAATTCTCGACAATAGATAATTATGGAAATAATTAGAGTGGAGGTTCAAGGATCGATAATGAATTGAAGTGGATGTTAATCGGATTCAAGATCTTCCCATATTGATTTCTCATTTTGTTTATATGCTAGTTAGTTGTAGTTCGTTAGTAAACCTACTCGAAACCCCCCCTTTTGTCATTATTATTAGGTTTCTTGGCCCTTAGCTTAATCTAGGTATTGAATCACGCTGAGTACTAAACTCGTCCCTGTTTCCCTGTGGATACGACCCCTACTTCCACTATACTACCTTAGTGTAGAAGAGAGTAGGAGAAATTTTATCTTTGGCCGGGTGCGGTGCACACAACGACACCATCCGCGCCCGCCCACCTAGCCTCGAAGTGCTCCAGGGACAGGTCACGGTTTTTCACTACCTGTGCTATCTTCTTCTTCCTATCTAACGACGAGCATCTGTCGGTCTCTTATATATGCGAGGATGTCTCCAGAGCTGTGAGGTAGCAACAGGATCTACCTCACACTTGACTCCCTCAGAGTTTTTCTGCCTTTTCATCATTGGAGGTGTATATCATTGTGAGATGATTTATTGAGACAATAGCTTACGCGTCATGAATCAGATTAGGTCTCCCAATAATGGCGTTATAGGTTGCTAAACGTCAAGGACCAGTAAGTTAACCATCAAATCTTTGTGTTGAGCTCCGTCGCTCATCTAAACAGGCGACCTAATCTTTGTGTTGGGTAGGTTTCTTATGACTAAGATACAACACTATCGCTTAGGAAGCTTTTTGGAAGGACAAAGCGCAAACCCTGTGGTGGTTTTTCACCTTAGGGAGCAAGGTTAAGGGACAAGAGGAGAGAAGGAAGAAGATGGGTGGTGGTGATGTCGGGTTGTCGTGGGTTTGTGGGAGCTGAGTTACATCAGCTCTCTTCCCTTCTATTTTTTTTTCTTATTTTCCTTTGGTGAATAAAAATGAAAGTCAATCTTTGACCCTTTTTCAAATGGTTAGTTTTGTTAAGTTTGGGCTTCAAAACTTCAACATTGGACTTTTAGCTAAAATTCATTAACTCAAAAAAGATCATATAGGAAAATTTATAGGATTTTCTTATCTAAACATTAAAGCCATGAATAATATTATAAATAAAATCGTTTATCATAATAAATATCGCTTTTCAAAGTATCTAAAGTAAATGTGTTACTTTAGAGAATAAACTTAACCATGATCATTTTTAGAAAGCAAAATTTAGGATGCAATTAAGCTAATAAACATAATTAGTAGCTAATAAAACGAGATAAAAGTTTGGGGGTATTACAGTAGGGTCTTGGGAGGTCAATGTATGCAAGATTTCGAACGACTTGTTTAAAAGAGGAATTGAAAACTTCTTTTCAGGTTGTTATTTTCCTGCATTCTTTTCTTCCGAAAAATTCAGTTTCTTCTCCTTTACCGGCCTTGTATCTTCATTCACATTGAGACTATGAACCATAAAGTGGGGATCTATTGCCAGCATGTCATCTACAAAAAATGCAAAAACATCTGCATTGTCCCTCAGTAGAGTTTTCAGATTCACTTTAATCTCATCTTCAAGATCGGCTTCGATCTTGACTGTTCTTTCCGGTCTGTCCTTTTCCACGCTTACTTCTTGAGTCTCCCCTTTGTAGCTTGGCCTTGGAATATTTGTTAGCCTAGCCTCGAAGTGCTCCACGGACAGGTCACGGTTTTTCACTACCTGTGCTATCTTCTTCTTCCTATCTAATGGCGAGCATCCGTCGGTCTCTTATATATGCGAGGATGTCTCCAGAGCTGTGAGGTAGCAACAAGATCTACCTCACACTTGACTCCCTCAGAGTTTTTGTGCCTTTGCATCATTGGAGGTGTATATCATTGTAAGATGATTTATTGAGACAATAGCTTACGCGTCATGAATCAGATTAGGTCTCCCAATAATGGCGTTATATGCTGCTAAACGTCAAGGACCAGTAACTAAACCATCAAATCTTTGTGTTGAGCTCCGTCGCTCATCTAAACAGGCGACCTAATAGTGCCTTTTGGGATGACTGATGTTGCCTTGAAACCAATTACCAGGTAATTAATCGGCTTCAAACACATCTTTCTTATCCCCAACATTTCAATTTGACGTAGATTACTTTTGGGCAATTTGCATCTAAAGTTGTTGAACGCGGAACCGACACAAATATGGGTCTGGGAACCGATGCAAATTGTCATTTCTGTACTAGTGATAAGAACATTAAGTTGGCTGAAGTGCCGCCATCTACCAAGTTTATGTGAATTAGAGCATTCGAGATATTAAGAGATATATACTATCACGGGGTCGTCATGAGGAAAGACGATTCCCCTAGCATCCTCAGTTGTGAACATCACGACAGGCATTTGAAGGGAAGCCAACAAATTTATGCTGTTATTGAAGTTAACCTGGTATCAGATCTCCTTCAAACTTGCTTTTGCACCATAGATACTACACCCATGGACTGGCCCACCGGATATAACATGAATTTCCGTTATTCAATCCTCAACATTGCTTCTTGATTTGTCGTCATAATCTCTAGACGACCCTCCCTGTTAAGAATGGATTTTGTACTGGCTAAAGTACCCCCTTTTTATCAGTATCGGCTTTTGGAGTCCTCTATAACTTGGTCGTGATCCGAGTGGAAATCGCACCATTTGTTATGGCATCTATCTTGTAGAACATCTTCTTTAGTCTCTGCCACTTATCATCTCCCTTATGCTTCTGGTATAGTTCTGAACTAAAGATATCGGCGGAGTATATGCATCATACTTTTAGGGCTTCTTCTCCCGGCCCTTTTTCACACTGTTACTTTCTCACCATTGATCAAAGCTTTCATACGTCTTATCCTTCCTAGGCTTCTCTTACTCCCTTTTATCTCCTTCAGACTGCTTCGTTGTAACTGCCTTGTCGAACTCTTCACCCCGGATGAAATCATTTACCTTCCTCAAGACTTCTGACAAGGTGGTCATCTTTTTCCGGCCCAAGCAACTCCGAAAGAAAGTCCCTTCTTTCAAGCCTGTCATCAAGGATAAGACCGCTACTTCCTGATGCAGATTCAGGATGGTTACGACCTTAGCATTGAATTGGTTAATATAATCCCGCAAACTCTCTTTCTAGCCCTACCTAATCTACATCAGCTCTCCCGTCGCTTTTTCCCTTCTCCAATTGCTGACGAAGTGAATGGTAAACATCGGTGCTAGTTACCACTGTTCCCAGTTTGATACTCTTGAATTAGGTTTGAGCCAACCCAGAAAGAGTTGACGGAAAGACCTTACACTAGATGGAGTCGATATTGATGTACAACAGCATGTGACCCTCGTAGGCTGATATGTAATCCTCAAGATCAGTATTACCTTCATACTCACATGTTGGCATCTTACTCTTTTCCATGTATGCTTGCATGATAGATGGTGTAATACCCCTCATGATTGCTTTAAAGGGATTTAGCACGCTACTCATTCCAGCAAGATGCATCTTTCTTTCAGGGAGCTTAATTCCTTAGTTACTCCACAGTTAAGCGTGCTTGGCTGGGAGCAGTCCAGAGATGTGTGACCTCCTGAGAAGTTTCTCAGGGTGCGCATGAGTGAGGACAAAATGCGCCGGAAGAACTTGTGTTGGTTATTGAGGACAGTTGTTGGCTCTAGATGCACATTGGTGACGGTATACTCGCCTCCGTATGTGTAGACACATAATCGTGTCTCCCCATTTGAATATCCAATGATGAAACATACCGCAGCATTAGTTGGCGCGACCCAACTGAGGAGCAATCTAAAGAACCATTCCAAAATGTGTTTCGAAATGATATTCTAAAGCCCAATTAATTGTTCATGATGATTAATTGTATTTCAAGCCCATAAAATGTTTTAAATCCATTTTAAAAGCCCAATCAAAAATTTATTTATTTTATGGATATTTTTCATAAATATTTTATTATCTTTGATAAGTAAATTAGATTTTTAATTTGTAAAATTCCATCTCCGGAATTTTAGGGATAAAAAAGTATCTTCGAAAGACGCGCAATGGAATATGCTCGAATATTCCAGAATATGCGCCGGACGCGGGGGCTGCGCTCAGTGCGCCACGTGCGTCCAGCACATTGGCCATATCGCGTCAGGCGTGCCAATGAGCGTCTGACACGTAGGTTTTGTGAGTCACACAGAGACCTGCGCCTAACGCAAGTCTTGTGTGAGACGCAACCTTATTTTCCATCTTTTCAAAAAACGCGTTGACACATGCCTAAATCTGATTGGACTGGCTGCGTCAGGCACACCAATGTGCGCCTGACGCGTGTCAGTGCGCCAGGCACGTAGGCATGCCCAGGCGCAGGGCGTGCGTGAGGCGCACTCATTCTTTTTTCTATAAATACCCGGAATTTCCTGAATTACGGACGACTTTTCATATTATTATTTCACGAATACAAAAACCGACGAATACCTCTACAATACACTTCGAATACTTCAAACACTAAAATACATTCAAATACTTTCAATCAATCAATACTTTCACACTGCGTTCGTGGTTCCACGATTGCTCCTCCTAAAGATCGTTGCGCTATTCAATCTAAGCCGCATAGGTATAATTGCTGAGGATCCTTGAATAATCAATTATATTTATTGCTTTGAAGTTACTAACAATTTATTTCATGATGTAGATCTTTAAGTAATAATCGTGCCTTTGTACATTCTAATCTCTTTTCTATACTTTTATGTTCATATTATTCTTGCCTTTGTATATTACATACTTGCCGGATCATTCTATGCATATTATATGATTGTCCCTGCTTTATTGCTTTTATCACTCACATGTTATTTTATTGCTAAACAAGACCTAAAGAATTATTCTAACATTAATCAGATTAATTTGGACAACTTGCTAGGTTCCCTGTAAATTGATTGCATAATAACATACCACTAAAAAAATAGTCTTTTTAATGTGTTTCCTGAACCAACCTAGACTAAATATTTTAGGGTGTTTAAAATATTATATGATTATTCTTTGGCATAAAATTTACAATGACTCGATATTTATTAGAGGCCAACTTTGGGCGAATGTGGTTCATTATGACTATATTCGTACCCTCACCCTCGAACTCAATCTTTGGTTCATTTTGACCATCTATGGAGTCAGGACGGGGAAATCTACATTGGATAATTTGTCCCTATGATTTTCCCATATCCAATTAGGTTTATGATTCTTCCTTTAAAGAACTGTTTGCGACTTCTTTCAATACAAAACAATTTTCAATAAAACCTTTACAGTGGGGTAGTCAAATCTAATACGCGCTCACACCGCGTAGGCGAAATAAAAACACGCCTACAATTTGGCGACTCCGCTGGGGATTATTTTAAAAATTAATTTTTTTTTAAATGAGTGGGTGAAACTTGAAAAATTCGATTCATTCTTATTTTATGCCTTACAATAATATACAGTTTTGCATATGCATAGCTACTGTTCAGCCACCATAAAGACAATCTACCTTGCCTCATTAACACATGTTCTATGTGTGAGGTCACCCCCGGGGGGTTTGCGCTTTGTCCTTCCAAAAAGCTTCCTGAGCGATAGTGTTGGATCTTAGTTATAAGCAAACCTACCCAACTATGGCATTGTTCTCTTGTTCCTGACTTGAGACTGGAGTGCGTCTTACACGTGGCCACCTCTTTAAGCAGGGGTACGAAGCGTGGGATCAATCTCTTAGTCATAGACCCTTTCAGCCTTAACCTAAACCTGACCAATAGTTGAATGTAGAACTGGACTTTAGGTTGAGAACTTTTGCATCCATGTTACCTGACATTTATGTGTGATTGCAATTTTTTGCCTGCTAATATGCTTTACGCCCGAAATTATTGCAAATCGCGTCTAAAACAAATCGTCACTTTCGCCCGAACCTTCGTCAATTTATCAATAAGCGTGCCGTAGAGCATTGCGCCAGACGCATTGAGTTGCGTCCGGCGCAACGTCCATGCGCCAGATGCATAGGCTGTGCGCCGCGCGCACCAGTTGCGTGGCACGCAGCCTATCGTCCCATGCTTAATGGTCTTTTGACCTTTGTTCGAGTCTAAGATAACAAGTTTGCATCAGTATAATATTCAAAAAAAAAATCAAACTTTTCATGCAAGGTCGAGTCTGTCCTAAAAAAAATGCATCTAAAGTGGTCGTTATAAAGTTAGAGTTGTCATGCATGTCTACCTCTTCCCACCTTCTCCCTGTTGTTCAACTAATCTCCCCTGTTAATCCTACCTTACCATATTCACCAATTTCAAAAAACTTACATTTTTCAAAATCAATCCTACACCATATTCTATTCTACCTTTTTCAATAATATTTACTAATCATCATCATACCACGATATTTCAATAAAAAAAAATACATTTTTCAAAATTCATCCATCATCTTTTCCTAACAAAAGATAAAACAAAGGGGTTCCTTCCAAAAACGAATTTCAAAAATTCTAAGCCCATTCTAAACACCTTCAATTCAATCCAATCCAATCCGATCCAATCCAATTAATCCAATTCACTTGCATTCATTCTAGGCCCATATGCATTAGAGTCCACTTTGCATTCATTTAGGCCCATGTGCATTTCAGTCCATACATTCGCTAGCATTGAGTCGATCTTAGGCCCATATAAGTCTAGTTCATTTCAAAATCTAGGCCCATCTGCATCTTTATGTGAAGTCTAGTCCAAGTCCATTCCTAATCCTTTCCAATTTAAGTCTAAGTCTAGTGCAATCCAATTTATAGGTCCATTTAGGCCCAATTCATTCCCTAGGTCCGGTTTGTATTATATGCAAACCCTAGTTAGTCTTCGGACTATAAAGTCAGTCTACGGACTATAAAAGCCCAGTTTTAGGACTATAAAGTCAGTCTACGGACTATAAAAGCTCAGTCTTAGGATTACAAAGTCAGTCTACGGACTATAAAAACTCAGTCTTAGGACTATAAAGTCAGTCTGCGGACTATAAAAGCTCAGTCTTAGGACTATAAAGTCCGTCTATGGACTATAAAAGCTCAGTCTTAGGACTATAAAGTCAGTCTACGAACTATAAAAGCCCAGTCTTAGGACTATAAAAATCAGTCTACGGACTATAAAAGCTTAGTCTTAGGACTATAAAGTCAGTCTACGGACTATAAAAGCTCTATCTTAGGACTATAAAGTCAGTCTACGGACTATAAAAGCCCAGTCTTAGGACTATAAAGTCAGTCTACGGATTATAAAAGCCCAGTCTTAGGACTATAAAGTCAGTCTACGGACTATATAAAAGGCCAGTCTTTGGACTATAAAATTTCCCTACATCTAGTCTACATTATATAAGTTCAGTCTTAGGACTATAAAGTTTCCCGAGGTCTAGTTTGCATCATACGTAAACCCTATTCAGTCTACGGACTATAAAAGTCAAGTCTACGGACTATAAAAGTCATCCCTTAAGTCTAATCATTCAATTTGCTTGCATAGTCCAGTTCAGTCCACATCTGCATATGCATATAGTTAGGCCCATATAGCCATCATAACCATAATCATACCCAATTCTAATCATTTCCCATTTTCACCTCCATTTTTCGTTTTCATTTCCACTTTCATCTTCATTTCTTATCTCCATTTCTCCATCCCTCATTTCCATTTCTCATTTCGAAAGCATCATTTCTAAAAATTTACGAGGTCCATTCGATTTCTGTTCAGGACGGATCGTGAGATTATAACTTGGGAACGCCCGACAGAGAGGATACAAGGTCAAACTACTCCTAGACTCGCTAAACGCATCCTCACATTTTCAGACGAATCCTCTGATTCTTCCGAATCATCATCTGAAATGGGGGACACTAATGAACAGCTCAGTGCCATTATGGCTCAACTCACACTGATGAACTCTCGTCTTGAGGAACAAGACAAAGAGATCAAGGCGCTAAGGGAGAAGCTAACTGAAGTGGACGAGCAAGGCGACACTCCACCACCATTTAAAACCAACATAGATTTGAGGTTTGAAAAACTCGAGCAATTGATTCAGTCAATTCTTGCGCTTGAGGGTCAGGCTCATGGCCATGACATCATTGATCCTGAACTGAGGGACAAACTCCCTATAAAGGTAACATTGGGTGACCTCCCAAAATTCAAGGGGGTCGAAGACCCAGATGACCACTTGAGAGCTTTCTCAATCTCTATGGCTCTCAAGGGCATGAGCAAGGACCTGTTTGCGTATGTCTTTCCTTTGACCTTGGATGCACATCCATCCAAGTGGTTCAGATCACTGAATAAGGCCAAGCTGAATGACTGGGACTACATCAGAGAAGAGTTCCACAAACAATATGTATACAACATTCAGCTTCCCGTTGGCCTTCGTGAGTTGGAGTTAACTAAACAAAACTCCAACGAAGACTTCGTCACCTTCCTTAACAGGTGGAGGGATAAAGCTGCACAAATGATTAATAGGCCATCTCAGGAGGATCAAGTCCGACTGGTGATCCGTAACATGCAGCCTATGTATGGGGATCATATTAAATTCCAACCCATAGAGTCTTTCACGAAGCTCTATAAGGTAGGCTTGCTGATTGAGGAAGAGGTACAAGCCAACAAGAATAAGGCTTCCAACAACAACAACACCTCTTTCAAGAAGAGTAATAATAGCTCTTCTAGCTCCAAAAGCAATGAGGTCAATGTCATAGCTACTGAAAAGAGAGGTTATCAAAAGCCTCAAAGAACATTCACACCATTAGGCATGCCCATAGAAGAAGCCTTCACTAGACTTCATGCAAAGGGAGCACTTCAGCCTATTGGCCCTACTCCAGATCCTGCTCCCGAAAATAGATCCATGAGGTGGGATCCAAATGCCTACTGCAAGTACCACCAAGGGAATGGACACCCAACATCTGCGTGTTGGACCTTAAAGAATCACCTGCAGGATATGGGTGAAGACGATAGATTGCCAATTCCGCCTGCAGCCAAAGTCAGCAATAGCAGCAACCCCTTGGGCAGCACCTAAATAACGCCGGGGCTTAGTCATTTAACGCTAGTTTCCTAGGTTGAGTCGGAGAGTCCCTCCCCTAGCTCCTTCATTTCCTTTCTTGTCGAGTCTATGGCATTTAGGTTTTTATTTCTAATAAGCCTTGTTCTATTTATTTCTAATTAATAAAATAATTTCATTTTCATTTTCATTGGCCTTCCATCATTTTATTTATGCTTCTAATTCAATGATAAAACTTAAATCATCTAACGAACTTGACTAACAATAATAAAAAGAGATCTGAAATAAAACAAAAGAAGAGAAAGAGCCAAAGGCAAGGAAATAAAAAGTCAAGCTAGGGGGCTTGCACACAAGTTCTACCCCTCATTCAAATCCCTTCGATTCATCAAACCTTTAATCCTTAGCCCATATAATCCAAATTCATAATCCTTACATTAGCCTTTAAACATTCGTCTTAACCTCAAGCCTTAAGCCCTTAAACCTTTCACCAACCCTAACTCCTTTTTCAAGGTATGTCCAAGCCCGCTAGGTTGAAAACCCGAAAGGGCGGCCTAGGCAAAAGTTAGGGCACAAAAAAAAAAAAATCAGATATGGAACTACGAATGGTCTGATTCCGCAAGGATACGTAGGAATTCTCATCTCGAGGTCCGACCGCTTCAATAAAATAAATTAGTCATGGTCTAATGATTTGACTTTCTAGAATTTAGGAGCATAATCTCTTTCTGGATCCCGACATAGACTCGAGTCTGAACCTAGCCTTGTCAAAGCCTTTTCCTACCTACATTTATTTATGTCTCAAATTCAAACCTTTTATTTTTCAATCCAAACTCTCCTTTTCCCCGAAGGACTTTCCGACAATTCCATGGTTTCTGGCGATATTTGACTTTGCCCATATCAAATTCCCAGAGAAGAATCCCCAGTGACAACTTTCAACGTTCAAGATATGTCAACTACATTTCAATCGAGGCTCATAATGCCTAATTCAAGGCAAGCTCACCCAAAGTGGGGGCTTCCTACGTGTGGTGGTTCCTCCAATTCAAATCAAACTCCCGAAAAGTTGTAATCCGCGGACCTCGTTTATGAACCCCGATCATTTACTAAAAACGATTTTCGAAAATCATTCCATGCATTTCTAATCAGTCTATCATTCTATCATGCTATCCATCTTCTAGCCTTGCAAAATCCTGACCTTGCATTGCATTTCATACATTTTAGTCCTGCATAACACTGACCTTGCATGACATGTCACCCTTTAGCTCTGCATAACCTTAATCCTTGCATTGCGTCTCATGCATCCTTAGAGAGTCTAAGTTTGCATCATTGCATCACTATGTGCTTATGTGAGTTGTTTGCACCTATCTGCAAACATCTTTCTCTGCAGGTAATCAGATTGCTTGTAGTTATTGTCATGCATACTAACTTTGTTTTGCAGAGACCGGTGGTTATAGATCAGTTCTAAACTGCAGAGCGTTTAGAATCGTTCTCCGTCCCGACACCGTATACATTGACTATCGGTTTCCTGAACCTCAGTCAAAGTGGGGGCTTGTGTAGACACATAATCGTGTCTCTCCGTTTAAGGATCCAATGATGAAACATACCGCGGCATTAGTTGGCGCGACCCAACGGAGGAGCAATCTAAAGAACCATTCTAAAATGTGTTTCGAAATGATATTCTAAAGCCCAATTAATTGTTCATGATGATTAATTATATTTCTAGCCCATAAAATGTTTTAAATCCATTTTAAAAGCCCAATTAAATATTTATTATTTTAATGGATATTATTCATAAATATTTTATTATCTTTGATAAATATATTAGATTTTTAATCCGTAAAATTCCATCTCCGCAATTTTAGGGATAAAAAAGTATCTTCGAAAGACGCGCAATGGAATATGCTCGAATATTCCAGAATATGCGCCGGACGCGGGGGCTGCGCTCAATGCGCCACGTGCGTCCAGCACATTGGCCATATCGCGTCAGGCGTGCCAATGAGCGTCTGACACGTAGGTCTTGTGACTCACACAGAGACCTGCGCCTGACGCAAGTCTTGTGTGAGACGCAACCTTATTTTCTATCTTTTCAAAAAACGCGTTGACACATGCCTAAATCTGATTGGGCTGGTTGCGTCAGGCACACCAATGTGCGCCTGACGCGTGTCAGTGCGCCTGCCACGTAGGCCTGCGCTTGGCGCAGGGCGTGCGTCAGGCGCACGCTTTCTTTTTTCTATAAATACCCGGAATTTCCTGAATTACGGACGGCTTTTAATATTATTATTTCACGAATACAAAAACCGACGAATACCTCTACAATACACTTCGAATACTTCAAACACTCAAATACATTCAAATACTTTCAATCAATCAACACTTTCACACTGCGTAAGTGGTTCCACGATTGCTCCGCCTAAAGATCGGTTGCGCTCTTCAATCTAAGCCGCATAGGTATAATTCCTGAGGATCCTTGAATAATCAATTATATTTATTGCTTTGAAGTTACTAACAATTTATTTCATAAAGTAGATCTTTTAGTAATAATCGTGCCTTTGTACATTCTAATCCCTTTTCTATACTTTATTTTATGTTCATATTATTCTTGCCTTTGTATATTACATACTTGCCTGATCATTCTATGCATATTATATGATTGTCCCTGCTTTATTGCTTTTATCACTCACGTGTTATTTTTTGCTAAACAAGACCTAAAGAATTGTCTAACATTAATCAGATTAATTTGGACAACCTGCTAGGTTCCCTGTAAATTGATTGAATAATAACATACCACTAAAAAAATAATCTTTTTAATGTGTTTCCTGAACCAACCTAGACTAAATATTTTTAGGGTGTTTAAAATATTATATGATTATTCTTTGGCATAAAATTTGCAATGAATCGATATTTAGTAGAGGCCAACTTTGGGCGAATGTGATTCATTATGACTATATTCGTACCCTCACCCCCGAACTCAATCTTTGGTTCATTTTGACCATCTATGGAGTCAAGACGGGAAAATCTACATTGGATAATTTGTCCCTATGATTTTCCCATATCCAATTAGGTTTATGATTCTTCCTTTAAAGAATTGTTGGCGACTTTTTTCAATACAAAATTATTTTCAATAAAACCTTTACAGTGGGGTAGTCAAATCTAATACGCCCTCACACTGCGTAGGCGAAATAAAAACACGCCTATAGTATGGGTCGGGTGTTACAAATGGTATCAGAGCAACCTTGCGACCGCGTATTGGGGCGACCCTAAGGCCGTAAGGCCGAATATTAGAAGTCCTCAGGCGCCTAGTGGGGGAGGATTTTGGTTATGCATTCTCATAAGGAGCGACCCAGAGGTCGTCAGACCGAATATCTGGAGTCTCCGGCGACCAGTCTTCAGGCTGGGGCGACCCACAGGTTGTATGCCGAATATGTGGAGTCCTCAGGCGCAATGAGGGCGTTGTTGTTCTCAAGTGGGGGTGTATGTAATACCCCTCATGATTGCTTTAAAGGGATTTAGCAGGCTACTCATTCCAACAAGATGCATCTTTCTTTCAGGGAGCTTAATTCCTTAGTTACTATACAGTTAAGCGTGCTTGGCTGGGAGTAGTCCAGGGATGGGTGACCTCCTGGGAAGTTTCTCAGGGTGCACATGAGTGAGGACAAAATGCGCCGGAAGAACTTGTGTTGGTTCTTGAGTACAGTTGTTGGCCCTGGATGCACATTGGTGACGATATACTCGACTCCGTATGTTTCGGGTGTTACAGATGGAATAAACAAAGAGAGATGAGGTGTCACAAACAGCTAACTAACGAGTGAAATAATTGGAGTGAGAAGAGTTATATACCTAGGTATTGTCGTACATTCGGGATTGATTGGTGTTTTGCATCTTGGTATTGTTAAGATCATAGGTTCTACCTTCCACCGCTCGAGCTGTTTCACTAGTCCAAAAATAACTTTCCTGATAATCTGCATTGTCAAACTACTCTCCGGTAGCTCGTCGTCCTTCGGCGAATGAACACCTCTTTCACATTGTGCTTCGTTGCATAGGCGGAGGACGCTTCTGAGCCTAGGGACTGATCTCTCTGGTAAGATCTTGCAAGACTAGTGCTGCACTCTGTAATTACTCAAGGATGAATTGGTTTTTGTAGGGATGTCGGGATCAAAGTTCCTTGACTTGGTGTTCTAGCTTCAAAACAGGGAGGCGTGCTTAGAAGCACATTGTTTTTGTCAGTGGAGAGCATGCCAATAGGTTGTTTGCTTGCAGAAGTGTCTTTGTGAGGATCCATGGAATGGTAAGGAAAAATCTTGTTAGACCACTAGTCAAGGCATGGTTTTCCCCTATTTCGACTGCCAATTGTTCCGGTATGGAATAAGGTGGATTGAAGAATGAAAGTTCGCTTGGGTCCTCAAAGCCGGTTCAAACTCTGCAAGACATAACACCTCAACTAGCCTCGAGGGTTTACCGAGGAACACCCTTCGATGCCTAAGTCAACACAATAATACCGGTAGCTCTTAAAAAAAACAGTTCAAGTGGTGTCGGAAAAGTACCTCAAGTGTAAGAATGATCAGTATTTATAGTGACTTTTCGACTTCTTTTTAGGAGAAGGTAGCCATACATTGGTCCACGTGTCTTTGACTCTGTGGCCGAACTGTACTTGGCCCATAAGACTCAGTCCAAGTACAATGAGTTGTACCTGATCCCTAGAACAAGGAATAGTGAGACTCTTGCTGTCCCATTAGGTTAAGACTGGTAAGGTGGGACCCAAAATAGGATTTTGTGTTTAGCATGAAGTGGGCCTTCTTTCGAAGACGTTGCCGGTGTATGGTTGAACCAATAGGGAACTTACCGAGTGCCCATATAATTGCAAGTAATAACAACTTCCTAATATGAAAAATTATGCAAGTAAAGACGGAGACAGTAATTAATACTATCAAAATATCGAAAAAAACTCATGCATCCCATTAACTCAAAACATATTATAGAATATTATCGTGACAAATTTTGGAAGAGGTCATAAATTTGATGGAGTACAACATCAATTATCTCAATCACATGTAATATTGTATTAATTGATTGAAACCATAAGCCATAAATTAGACCTAAATAATCCAAATTGAAACTTATAATAAGTAAAAAACACGTTGTAACAAAAAGAAAAGAGAGTTAGTTGGGGGGATCAATCATAAGCCACAACAGAAGGGGCCGCATTGGCGCATTAGCCATGTGAAGTGTGAACTTAAATCTAAGAAAAAAGTCAAATCAAAGTGGCATATCTACTTAAATGCCTTTACAAAACAATCTCTTAACACCCCCTCTACTCCACAACCGATCTGTGAACCACATTAAACCCCACATACTCAAAACTAAAGCTATACAATCAAACATTTTAGAGAGAGAAAGAAAAACAGAGCAAGTTAAGGTGATGGCAATAAACAAGCCATCAACATTGATCATGATCTCAATGCTCTTCATGCTGCTATTCTCAGCCGTCCATTCATCATCATTTTCCGAATTCGATATCGATTGCGATACCGTCGTCAGCCAGCTCATGGACCCTTCAACGACTAGCTGCGATGGGACTATCGGAGAATGCTCTCAAGGGGGTGATCTTGAGGAGGAGTTCTTAGTTGACTCAGAGTCCAATAGGCGTATTTTAGCTTCCAGAAGGTATATTAGCTATGGTGCGCTTAATAGGAATCGTGTGCCTTGCTCTCGACGCGGCGCATCGTATTATAACTGCCGCCCTAGTGGCTCCGCCAACCCCTACCGTCGTGGCTGTAGTCGCATTGCTCGTTGCAGACGCTAAATTTGTCTCCTCCACCACAATTATTAGTACTATTATTATTCTTTATTTGTTAGCATTATTGTTATTAATAATTATCGTTGTTGTGTTTTTGTTTATGATTATCGTACTTTTACTATTTTTTTCATCTTACATATTACTGTTATACATAAAAAATCACTCGTTGTACCAAAAGTATAGACTATAGTACTTATTTATATATATAAATAAAATTTTGATCTTGGTTGACGAAATTTAAGTCTGGTACACAGTATATAGGGTAAGTTTCTTTCTTATATATGGGTAGTGACGATGATTTAGTTAATTTATGTCCATTTTAGAATAGTTAAAACTTAAAACACTATAAATTTTCATAATATTTTTTATATTCCTTATTAACTTTCTATTTCTCTTATTTAGAGTTGAAATTTATAAATTTTGACCTTAGATCTTCACAAATATACAACAAGAAATATAGTGTATCATGATCTTCTTAGATTTTCTTTCAAATGTGTACGCATAAAATATTTTATAATGTTTTATTATTATGTCAGTAAAAATATATAGTCAAAATTGCGTGTTAGAGAATATCCGAAAAGTAAATAGAAAATTTAAAAGTGGACAGAGAGGATATTTAAGAAAAAAAAATCATATCCATTTAGGTTTGTCAAATTGTATCTTCAAAGTTTGTAATTTGTACTTGTTTCTGTCAAGAAATTAAGGATTTTAATATGCTGTGAGGTTTGATGTGGGCCCCAAGAGCGTTCACCTGAGCTCCGATGTCCGTTCACCTTAATCCTGCAAAATAACGTTAGACTACCCCGGGGGTGGTTCCGGGATCGCCCCTCCGACGCTCAAGTTAGTTGAGGTAGAGGTAGAGAGATAAAGTCTAGAGAGAGATCTTTCGGTTTGCTAGGTGAGAATTCAATACTGGTTCATTGATGAAGCAGTTGGCTTTTATAGTGTTGGGGATTTCCCAAACAAGTAGCATTGTTATGATGGGCCTTTAGGGCATGCTACCCTTTTTAGGCAATGGTTATTCCATCCTTCTTAGAGATCTCCCAAAACACTGGTAACTAGGTCAACTTACAGGTGGGACCCACTGTTGCCACCTGTCCCATGCTCTAAGAGGCTTTTAGGATCCTCATTGGGCTGCTGAGCAATTGAGCCCAAACAATTAGCCCCACGCCATAGATGGGGGATCACGGGAATCTGACTGGTGGGATGCCTGTCTGTGGCGGAATACACAGTCGTCTTGTTTCTGACTGGTTGGCGACCGGGTTCCCTTCCGGTTGAATAAAAAATGCCGACCCAGTCTCCTCCTGGTAAATGGGAAGAGGCCGACTAGGTCACTCCCTGGTGGCAGGAGAATGCCGACCCGGTCATCTCCTGCCGAATGAGGAGTGGCCGACCGGGTCACTCCCTGGTGAGGGGAGAGCGCCGACCCGGTCTCCTCATGGTACATGCAGAATGGCCGACCGGGTCACTCCCTGGTGAAGGGAGAGTGCCGACCCGGTCATCCTTTGCCGAATGACGAATGGCCGACCGGGTCACTCCCTGGTGAAGGGAGAGTGCCGACCCGGTCTCCTCATGGTACATGCAGAGTGGCCGACCGGGTCACTCCCTGGTGAAGGGAGAGTGCCGACCCGGTCATCCTTTGCCGAATGACGAATGGCCGACCGGGTCACTCCCTGGTGAAGGGAGGGGGCCGACCCGGTCATCCCTTGCCGAATGACAAATGGCCGACCGGGTCACTCCCTGGTGAAGGGAGGGTGCCGACCCGGTCATCCCCTGCTAGACGAGGAGTGGCCGACCGGGTCACTCCCTGGTGAAGGGAGGGTGCCGACCCGGTCATCTCTTGTGGGCAAGCGGGGAGGTCCGACCAAGTCACTTTTCATAGAAGGAAGAATGTCGACCCGGTCCCTACTTATTGGATGAGGGGCCAGTTGATACTTGGCCATATTTGACTAAGTATAGAAGCGACTCGGCAAAGGAGGGGAGCTCCTGTTGGCCGAATGGGGTGCTGAGCCACTCGGATGGGGGGCTAATGAGCCCCAAGCTGGTCCGAATGGGTGCTAGCTGATACTTGGCCATATTTGACCAAGTATAGAAGCGATTCGGCAAAGGAGGGGAGCTCCTGTTGGCCGAAAGGGGTGCCGAGCCATTCGGATGAGGGGCTAATGAGCCCCAAGCTGGTCCGAATGGGTCTTAGGCGATACTTGGCCATATTTGACCAAGTATAGAAGCGATTCGGCAAAGGAGGGGAGCTCCTGTTGGCCGAATGGGGTGCGGAGCCATTCGGATGAGGGGCTAATGAGCCCCAAGCTGGTCCGAATGGGTCTTGGGCGATACTTGGCCATATTTGACCAAGTATAGAAGCGATTCGGCAAAGGAGGGGAGCTCCTGTTGGCCGAATGGGGTGCCGAGCCATTCGGATGAGGGGCTAATGAGCCCCAAGCTGGTCCGAATGGGTGCTAGCTGATACTTGGCCATATTTGGCCAAGTATAGAAGCGATTCGGCAAAGGAAGGGAGCTCCTGTTGGCCGAATGGGGTGCCGAGCCATTCGGATGAGGGGCTAATGAGCCCCAAGCTGGTCCGAATGGGTGCTAGCTGATACTTGGCCATATTTGGCTAAGTATAGAAGCGATTCGGCAAAGGAGGGGAGCTCCTGTTGGCCGAATGGGGTGCCGAGCTATTCGGATGAGGGGCTAATGAGCCCCAAGCTGGTCCGAATGGGTGCTAGCTGATACTTGGCCATATTTGGCTAAGTATAGAAGCGATTCGGCAAAGGAGGGGAGCTCCTGTTGGCCGAACGGGGTGCCGAGCCACTCGGATGGGGGGCTAATGAGCCCCAAGCTGGTCCGAGTAGGTGCGTCCCCTTGTCATGCCACATGTCAACTATTGATACCGGGGATGTTGGGACCCTTAATGCAAGCCGAGTTGGAGGTGCGCTTCATGGAGTTCTGACGCTTCAAATTCCTCGGGCTCAGGACGCTTTTCTTAATTTGGCTGGACTTCCTATGGAATGGACTGAAGGGGTCCAATTGGGCCTCTATTGGAAGCCCATTAGAGCGACGCGGGGGGGTTTGCGTTGCACATCCCCCAAGGCACCCCTATATATGTATGAGAGGGGAGAGAATTTCAGGGTTACTTGCTCATTTCTTCATCTCTCTCTCTCAAAAATTTCCCAAATTCTCTCAACTCTTCACAGCTCTTCCTCCAGCTTCTTCGTCCGACCAGGTACGCTTTTCGTTTTTCTTTAGTTTTCTTTCTTTTCCTTTGAATAACCTCGGCCGACTCCCTTGTCCATAAATAATGGGAGATTCGTCCGAGTCGTCGACCTCCCGGCCTCACCTCCCTATAAATTATCCGAGGAGGTGAGGGGGATGGGAATAACGCTGGTGTCGGCTATAATAAATTGCCCCGACCCCTCGGCTGTGCCCGACGCGGTTGCTCTGCCGAGCCCCTCGTCTTCGGTGGAGGAGGAGGCCGAGGGTATCATTCCCTATCCTTGGGAAGTGTCACTGGCCTATCCCCCCTCCAGAAGTTACTTAGACAAATATTTGTCTCGTGATGTAGTGCGGGTGGCCATGCCGAGGGGAGCAGGAGAAGCGTCCACTTCGGGCCGAGAATTACAGTATCCCGACCTGGATCCGAAAGGAGGTCCAGGGACTTTCTTCCCCGAACCCGGCGTAATTAAATCTCTGACCGAGGACCTTCGGGGACGGCGACTGTGTTCCAAATAAAAGATCCTTATTACCCGGTCCGACCGGAGGCCCATCATACGCTCCTGTCTCCTCCGCCCTAGGATGCATCGTCGTTTACTACAAATCTATGGAGATGGGGCTTCGATTCCCGCCGACCCCTTTCGTCAAGGAGCCGCCGAATGCCTACAACTTGGCGATTTGCCAAGTCTCGCCGAACTCATGGGGAGGGATCAACGCCTTTCGGGTCATCTCGCGACTCCGATACGCGTCCGACCGACCATCAAGTTGTGGAGGCACATGTACCGACTAAGTGGAGGTCATGGCCGCCTCCAACGGGCCCGGTTGGTGGAGTTTCCTGAGTCCGACCGGGTACCGGACCGTTCTCAATCTTCCTAGGTCCCCGGAAGGGATTTCGCAGGGAGTTCGCCTTTGTTTACTTCGGTGGAGATTGGGGAATTCCGCTAGTCCCTCCCCCGGCAGAGCCCATTGTTGCTTTAAATTTCCGAGTAGGCGAGCTCGACGACGAAGAGGGGCTGCGGCCTGCTATATGCACACGAGTCGAGGATCGTGGACGGGGAGAGGTGTTCGTCCCCGGCCGGTGGTTGCCCGACAGCCATCTCTTTAGTGACGAGCATTTCCTATCGGCCATGGGCCTGAGCTCGACCTTCCCGAAGGGTAATTTTGCCGAGGGGATGGCTTAGGATGATGCCCTTATTTTTCGTTTTGACTAACACTTGCTTTTTCTTTGTTTTGCAGAACCTGCCCGAGCGTATATCGACGAGGTGGATCCGACCATGGCTGACAAATTAAACATTGCGGCGATGAGGGCCGCTCGGTTGAAGGCCGAGATTGCTGCAAAAACTATGAAGGTCCCTGCCCCTCCCAAGGTGAGGATCCCTTCTTTATTTAGCCGAGCGGTATCTTTTGTAAACAATTCACAGAGTTTTCCTTTATTTCAGGATCCCGCCAAGCCCAAGTCCAGAAAGAGGAAAGAGCGGTCGGCTGACAAGGTCGCTCAGACTGAGAAGGCGCTCGCGAGAGCCAAGGCCGATAGGGAGAAGGCCGACCGGGAAAAGGACGCCCGGGATGAGGCCAGAAAGAGTAAATCAGTAGAGGTCATCAGCCCCAGGGGGCCGCAGCCCGCCGATGGCGGATCTCTCTCCCTCCACTCCTCAGATTTTCGGCCGGCTGGGAGCCCTCAATACACTCCCATGTCCCCCTTTGCCGACCGCCACGAGAATGAACTGGGCGAGGGAGCAAGGCCCATCCCGCCTTTCACCGAGCTCAGTCGGGCTGAGAAGGATGGTCGCTGGACCAAGGCCATTGAGCTGATGTACACTCCCGCCGATCGGGAGCACATTCAGGCTGTCCATGGTCCGAATGAGACCAACGAGCTTTTCCGCTCCTGGCATGATGTAAGTTTCTCTCCAAATGCCGAGTGTATTGTTCTTCGTTCGCTTTATTTCTTTTCCTTGATCTGACCTGATTTCTTCTTTCCGCAGTTTACTGTTCGGCTGGCCAATGTGGCCCAAAACCGAGTAAGCCTTACTGAGGAGGTGGCCGACCTCAGGGAGAAGGCCAAGAAGCATTTTGACGAGGTCTATCGCGCCAAGGAAGGCAAGCGGATAGCCGAGTCGAAGCTTGTCGACGCTGAGAGGGCAATCGAGAAGGACCAAAAAGGCTTCGAGGAGGAGCGGAGCAAGTGGGGCATAGAGAGAGCCGACCTGGTCCTAGCTCGGGATACCGCTCAAACCGAGAAGGCCGATGCCCTGGTCAAGCTGAGGGAGGCCGAGCAAAGGGTGGCCGACCTTAAAGTCCAGCTGACTGAGTTGGAAGGCCAAGTAAAGACCGAGGCACAGTGGTTCTCTGACTGGGAGAAGTCTGACGCTGCTGAGGTCTATGCCAACGAGGTCGGCAGCGCGGCGCATAAAATGGGGGAGGATGAGGCGCTTGACCGGCTGAAGAAGGTCCTTGCCGAGTCCTACCCTGACTTGGTCTGGGCGGACGTCTGGTCGAGCTATCAAATGTCGATAGACGCCGACAACGCTGCTATCCTGGCTCGGGTGAAAGCCGAAGGGGGTGAAGATGATGAAGATGACGACGAAGAAGGTCAAGTTGACGTCAACGTCTTGGACGGCGATGATGTTGATGATGAGGATGACGCCGAGGCGGCCGACAATGCTAGTCGGGGTAAAGAGTTGGTCGGCGACAACTCCGAGCCGAACGCCGAGAGCATGACGGATCTTCCCCCTCCCCCTAGCTCCTAGAATGTATCGCTTGTGCTTTAACTTTTTATGCTTTTGCCTTCCTTGCTTTTGTACCGACTCCCTTACTGTAATTCGAATATTTTGAATGAAAGTTAATTTGTCTCAATTTGCGCGTTTGTTGATTGCAATATTTTCGATTAACCTTGTTGATCCGGCTAACTTGCTGGCTGATCAATTTTCTGCCTTGGTAAGAATACCTGCCAACTATCGTGACTGGTTAAGTCTAATAGATTGTTCTTAGTACAAAATATGCCGACTGGCTGCTTTTAACTTTTACAAAAATGGCTAACTATGAAAATGCCGATCGGCTATGATTAGGCTGTTACAATATATGCCCCTATTGCAAGTAACAAATCTTATACATGGTATTTTTTAAGGTTGTCTGCGTTCCAGGGTCGGGCCAGGGGAACACCCTCGGGGGATTGTAGTCGGAAAGTCCCTGGTTTGATGATTCCCGTCACTTTGTAAGGGCCATCCCAGTTAGGTCCGAGCTTTCCCTTCAAGTGCGAGAGCCCAGTGGCTTCGACTTTCCGAACGACCCAATCGCCAAGTTGGATTGGTCGGGACTTTACTCGGCGATTGAATATCCGAGTGATTCTTTGCTTGTATCGGATAGATTTCAGCAACGCGTTGCCCCTTGTTTCTGGAAGCAAGTCCAAGTTGACTGGCTTTTCTTCCTCATTTTTCTCGAATTCATAGAACGTTATTCGAGGAGATGGGATGCCGACCTCTACTGGTAGGACCGCCTCGCTACCATACACAAGGCTGAACGGCGAGTGCCCTGTGGCTTCTTTGGTAGTAGTTCTGGCCGACCAGAGAACCCCTGGTAGGTCATCGACCCATGCTCCTTTAGCAGCCTCCAGAGATTTCTTAATTCCCTTGAGCACTATTTTATTGGCCGACTCAGCTTGTCCGTTCGTTTGCGGTCTTGAAACTGCGGAGAATTTGGTGCATATGCCGAACCGTGCACAATATTCCCGAGTTGGGCCACTGTTGAATTGGCGTCCATTGTCGGAAATCAGTACCCTGGGAACTCCGAACCTGGTGATGATGTTTCTCCAAATGAACGCTTGAACTTGCTTATCGGTTATGGAGGAGAGCGGTTCGGCCTCGGTCCATTTGGTGAAGTAGTCAATGGCGACTATCAGAAACTTTCTTTGACCTGAGGCTGGGGGAAACGGTCCGAGTAGGTCCATGCCCCACTTATCAAAGGGCAAGACTGCTTGGATCGTTGTTAAGGGGGTGGTCGGTGCTCGGGGGATGTCTGAATGAACCTGACAGGACGGACATCTCTTGACAAGCTCATGAGCGTCTGTTTTCAGAGTAGGCCAGTAGTATCCGGCTCGGAGAGCTTTTCCAGCTATGGTCCTCCCCCCTTGGTGACTTCCACAAGCCCCTTGGTGGATTTCCCTGAGGATGTAATTTCCTTCCTCGGGGGTGACACATTTAAGTAAGGGATGGGTGAAGGATTTCTTGTAGAGTTGATCCTCGTGCCACAGAAACCATCCGGACTTGTGTTTTACCCGATCAGCCTCCTTATGATCCTCAGGTAGTTTCCCGTCTCTCAAATATCTGACTACCTCATCCATCCATTCGGACGTCCGATTCAATACAAGTAGTTCCTTGACATTGATGCTAGGCTGCCGAAGGACTTCCCACATGATTGTTCGGGGAGCCGACCCTTCTGCCGAACTGGCCATTCGGGCTAAAGCGTCGGCTTGCTGATTCTCCGATCGCGGTATGTGGGCGATTTTGAACTGAGATAGCTTTTTGATTATGTCCTGGGCCTTGGCCAAATACATTCTCATGTTGTCTTCTTTGGCCTCGTATTCACCTGATACCTGACCCACTATTAGCTGCGAGTCGGATTTAGCGTTGATCACGGTGGCTCCGGCCAAGATGCATAACTCCAATCCGAGGATCAGGGCTTCATATTCAGCTTCATTGTTGGAGCCCAAGAACTCAAATTTGATGGCGTATTCAATCTTTTCCCCGACCGGGGGCTTGATGACCAGTCCGGCTCCACAACTCCGTCCTGGTAGACGAGCCATCCACTTGCGGCTCCGACTATCTTGCCTGCTGATTGGGGGCCTGGACGTGCACTCTGTTATGAAATCAGCCAAGGCCTGGGCTTTGATCGCCCTTCTGGGCTCATATTCTAACCCAAAATCAGCTAGCTGATCCGCCCAATCGGTCATCCGACTAGAGTGGTTCCTGCTTTCGATGAGCTTCCTGAGCGGCTGACTAGTGAGGACCTTAATAGGATGAGCCTGGAAGTAAGGTTTGAGCTTCCGGCTAGCCATTACTAGGGCGAAAGCCATTTTTTCCACTTCGCTGTATTTGGCCTCTGCTCCTCGAAAGGCGTGGCTTATGAAGTAGACTGGGTGTTGTTTTTCTTCTCTTTCGGCTATCAAAACAGCGCTGAGCGCGTACTCTGAAATAGCCAAATAAATGAACAGCGTTTCCCCCGGCAAGGGGGATATCAATTTTGGGAGTGTTGATAGATGCGTTTTGAGGGAGGTGAAAGCCTGCTCGGCCTCGTCATCCCAAGCGAATTCTTTTCTTTTCAGAGCTTTGAAGAAGTATAAGCTCTTATCTGCTGACCGTGACAGAAAGCGACCGAGGGCGGCCAGACAGCCGGTTAGGCGTTGTACTTCCCTTACGTTCCGCGGAGACTTCATTTCCATTACTGCTTTGATTTTATCGGGATTAGCTTCGATTCCCCTTTCATCCACCAGGAATCCGAGGCACTTCCCTCCTTTCACTCCGAAGACGCATTTTTTGGGGTTCAACATCATACGGAACTTCCTCAAGGTGCTGAGGGTCTCTTTTAAATCTGAGGGGTGATCGCCCTGAATCTTGCTTTTGACGATCATGTCGTCAACGTATACTTCTATATTCCGACCCAGTTGGTCGCTGAATATTTTGTTTACTGTTCGCTGATACGTAGCCCCCGCGTTCTTGAGCCCGAAGGGCATCATCTTGTAGCAATACACCCCTTGATTGGTGACGAAGGCGGTGTGAACCCGATCATGCTCCGCCATCGGGATTTGGTGATACCCCGCGTTTGCATCCATGAAGCTTAGGAGAGCATGTCCTGGCCGTTGAGTCGCCAGCCTGTCGATTTTGGGCAGAGGGTGGTTATCTTTCGGACGAGCCTTGTTCGGAGTCGGTAAAATCCACGCACATTCTCCATGCCCCACTCGACTTCTTGACCAGGACTACGTTGGCTAACCATTCCGAGTACTGGCATTCTTCGATGAACCCTGCCTCGAGCAGTTTCTTTACTTCGGCGGCCGCCGCTGTGTTCCTTTCGGGGCCTTGATGCCTTAGTTTTTGCTTGACGGGCCTGAATCCCTCTTTGACGTTGAGCTCGTGGCACATTACTTTAGGGTCAAGCCCGGGCATCTCGGTGGCTTCGTAAGCGAATACGTCCCTGTATTCTGTTAATACTTGGACGATCTCTTTTCTCGTCTGGGGGTCCATGGCCTTGCCCACTCTCAAGGTCCGACCGTGCTTCTCGTCAATAATGACTTCTTCGTCGTCCTCGGCTGGCTGAGGGCGCTCGTACTGCTTAGGGTTCTCGGTAAGGTATACCCCGAGCCCACTTGAGGGCCGATCGTCTTCACGTTTTCTTTTTTTCGAGTCATTTGGGACGTCGTCCTTGTTTTTCAGGCTGTTTACGTAGCATTCCCTTGCTGCCTGCTGATCCCCTTGGATTTTTCCAACCTTGCCCTGGTCGGTTTCGAATTGCATGAGGAGCTGGTAAATTGAAATTGCTGCCTTGACTCTATTCAGGGTCGGTCTTCCCATTATGATGTTGTATGGTAGAGGGATGTCCACCACTAGGAAGTCAATTGGTAGGCTTCTTCCTTTGCCCTTCTCTCCCATCCGAGCGGGCAGTTTTATGGATCCGACAGGGTGTACCGAATTTCCCCCGAAGCCTATGAGTGGCTGATTGAGCGGGGTTACATCCTTCTCAGTGTACTTCAGTTTCTTGAGGCACTCCAGTGTGATTATATCTGCCGAAGATCCACTGTCTACCAACACCCGTTTGACTGCGGCGTTGGCCACTTTGAGTTCGATGACCAAGGGATCGTCGTGGGGCGTATGCGAGGGCCGACCGGACTCGCCGAAGGTCGTGATGGGACAATCGGGTCGGGGATGATGGACGTCGAGTACCGGTGCTTTAGACTGCGGAGGTGGGCTTTTCGTGAGCGGCCGGTCGGCCGCCCGACGCGAAGCCACCCGCTATGACCCCGATGAAGCCCTCTCGTATCCCCATTGTTGGATTGACCAACCTTTTGTTTGCCCTTTTCCTCCCTTGAGTGCTTGAGGTAGCGGTTCGGCTTTCCCCGGTCGGCTAAGTTGTCCCGGGGATTTCTTAAGTTCCCTACAATCCTTGGTGGTGTGACCGCACTCTTTGTGGAATTCGCACCATTGGCTTTTGTCTCGCCGAGTGACCGACGTTCTGATGGGAGGTGGGCGGGGCATCATGGATTTATCCTTGATGTCCAGGTAGATTTCCCTTCTGTTCTTGTTGAATCGGGGGTCGATGCCGTGGTCGTTAAATCTATCTCGACCGACCACCGTTTTCTTCGTCGCTTCGACCGGTCCTTGTGATTTCCTTCTTCTTTCCTCTTCTTGCTCCCATCGTCTGAGTGACGACATATATCGGTTGCTTGGATAAATCTTTGCGCCCGAGTCATTGCTTCGGAGAAGGTTTTCACTTCGTTCTCAGCCAAGGACCATCTGAGCCGACCAGGTTGAAGACCGGACATTAAGGCGGCGAACGCCACTGCATCTTGTAGATCAGAGATTTTTAATGACTCCTCGTTGAACCTTTTGACGTAGTCGGCCAGACTTTCATTCTTCTCCTGCCTGACTCCCATCAAATGAAGACTTGTTTTCTTTTGTCTTTTTCCGGCGATAAACTGGTGAAGAAATAGGTCCTCGAGTACTGAGAAATCTGTTACGATCCCCGCGGGAAGCTCTTGGAACCAGTTTAGAGCCAGTCCTTTCAAAGTCGTGGGAAAGAAACGACACCAAGTGGCCTCACAGCCAGTTTGAACGCTCATTTGCGCTTTGTATGTAGCCATGTGATCGTCCGGGTCGGTTAGGCCCGCAAATGGTTCGATCGAAGGCGTTTTGATTTTTCCAGGGCTGGGCGCTTCAAGTATGTCCTGGCTGAATGGGACCATGAACTTAAGCGCCCCGCTGTTGATCCGAATGGGCTTCGATTGGGCTGAGTCGCCGCGCCCTTCTCGCTGAGCGGCTTTTTTGTTAAGAATGTGCCGAGCGTCTAGGCCCTTGCTGAGGCGCTTCTCATTTAGGAAATGCCGAGCGTCAGGGGTTTTATTCCCGACGTTGCCCCTGGGTGATTTGGATATGTGCGTCTCCTCTCCCCGCAACGTGGATCCCCCTTTAGACCCGTGCTTCTGCTCCGCTCCCTGTCTGGATCGGTGCCGATCGTGCTGACTATGCTCCCTCGGGCCCGACCGCTGCCGGCTAGGCTGGCCTTGGTTCTCTGCCCGAAGGGAAGGGACCAGGGTCTGGTCTTTAGGAGGCTGCAGAGAACGCCCCTGCTGTAGGTTGGCCAACATATCCCTCAGGCTTTGCTGCAGGGTCTGCTGGAGCTGAGCGGCTATCAAATTTATGTCCTCCGCGGATATAGGATGGGGATCAGCGTGCTGTAGCTGCTGTGAGGGATCCTGTCTATTTTCGATTGACTGATCCTCCTCATGATCGAGGGTTTGAACGGTCGGCGTCCTGGGCCGTTCGGATCTCCTCTGGTGAGATGGTGAAGGATCCCTTTCGGACCTCTGAGCCTGTGCTGAGGGCTGTCTGGTGCGAGTGCTCTTGGCTGGGGCCATTGTGAAGTGGTTCTTACTGAGTGGTGGCGAAGCGACTTTGATTGTAACTTCCCCACAGACGGCGCCAAACTGTTTCTGTCAAGAAATTAAGGATTTTAATATGCTGTGAGGTTTGATGTGGGCCCCAAGAGCGTTCACCTGAGCTCCGATGTCCGTTCACCTTAATCCTGCAAAATAACGTTAGACTACCCCGGGGGTGGTTCCGGGATCGCCCCTCCGACGCTCAAGTCAGTTGAGGTAGAGGTAGAGAGATAAAGTCTAGAGAGAGATGCTCTGGTTTGCTAGGTGAGAATTCAATACCTGTTCATTGATGAAGCAGTTGGCTTTTATAGTGTTGGGGATTTCCCAAACAAGTAGCATTGTTATGATGGGCCTTTAGGGCATGCTACCCTTTTTAGGCAATGGTTATTCCATCCTTCTTAGAGATCTCCCAAAACAACCTGCAGAACCAGGTCAACTTACGGTGGACCCATCGCCGCCACTGCCCCATGCTCTAAGAGGCTTTTAGGATCCTCATTGGTGGCGAGCAATTGAGCCCAAACAAGATTACTATCTATGATCAATGACACTAATAATCAAACTAGTACTTACAATTATATTGGTAAATATCGAAATAATATTTGTTGCAACGATTTTATTATGGGAAAATAGTACATTATGGAGTATTATGTTAGTCACGGTTATAGATGTACTCTATAATTACACTACTGATCATGTGAATGTTAGTGATATTGTTGTTTCTATTGGCTATTTAGCTGTCACTTATTCCATCTTCATAACATGATCATCATGCATTGTAGTTGACCTTACGTATGTGGCAGCATGACAAATTGACAATGATAGTAGCTTTACTTGTATTTTCTGTAATTACGCGTTATGATGATGTTAAGATGGCAACCATGTTTGGTTACTTAAATAGCGCTCATAATTATAATAACTACAGCTACAATGAACACTTGATTAAGGTGATCAACTAGTAGATTTTTATGCTTTAAGAAATCCAAGGTTAAGAGGTTATTGCACTAGTAGAAAAGAACAGTTCCAATTATGTATGTGCTTCCAAGATTTAGCTTGACACTCTAACTGTTCAAAAAAAAGCTTGACACTCTAATTAAATCATGTTTCTTTAACTTTTTTTTTTACATTTTTGGAAAAATGAAAAGAACAGCTCCAACTATATATGGGCGTTCCGACAATATCAGTCTCAACTTTTGAATAATCCTCAGAGGTCCAAACTTGGGATGTATTTTACAAAAATGGTCCTAGCAGGTCACCTAACATGCTACAACAGGTAAAACATCCGAAACCACCACCACCTTCTTCCCCCTCTCGAAACTGCAACAAGCAGGCCAACCACCCTCTCCCCTTTCCTCCCTTCCCCCACCCTCGGAATCCTGTTTCCCTGCCACCCCTCCCCCACCCTCGGAATCCTGTTCCCTGCCACCCCTCCCCCACCCGCAAAACCCCCTCCCAATGATTAAAGCTTTTGCTCTTAAAATCATTCTATCATCACTTCCATCCACACCATTAATACATACAACACAACAACATCATATGAAGGTGAAGCAACAACAACGACAACTCGCCGATGACTCACGGTGGCGGCAACCATGCACAACAGCAGCACAGTAAGTGCAGAGCAGGGCGCACAATCTAGTAGCTAACAATTGAGCAAGTGCAACGGCGATAGTGCACAAAGGCGACTTAGCTGCGTACTGGTGCATGAGAATAACAACAGCAACACGGCGAGGAACAAGGATAACCAACAACAACTCTGGCGAGCATAGTAGCAGTGCTGAGGGTGGGGCAACAAAGAGGAGAGAGAAATCCCCCTCCCTGCCTAAATTGCAATAGGAGATCTGACAAGGAGGAACGAGAAACGAGGCGACACCCCAAAATTGATGAGTTAGGGTTTGGAAGTACTCGGAGAGATCGTCTTAATTGTTTAAAGAATAACAAGTCTATTTATTTAAAAAGTTTAGCCTAAAATTGTTTTAAGAATAACAACCATCGTCCTAATTATTCCGGTCCAAAGGAAGAGGATTCTAAAAAGCTTAGCCTAATATTATTTTAAGAATAACAAGTCTATTTATTTATTCCAAACCCAATTGATTATTCATGATAATTAATTGTATATTCAAGCCCAATTAATTATTCTTAATAATTGATTATATTTTTAATATTTATTTTCTAAATTACAAGATATTATCAAAAATCAAATCTTATTCTGAAGATAATTTTAGAATGACGAATAAAACCTGGCCAGATCTGCGGTTGCATGACGTGCATCTTGATTCATCTCGCGCACCAGAGTATGCAAGTGCAACATCTCGCTGCACAACTCTACGCTTATCCCGTTTTTCTTATTTTTTCCTATAAATAGACCTCGTTCCATCCGATATTGGAATTGTTTTCCTATAAATAGCCTTGTGTTCTACTCGGTTTTCCTACGCTTTCATACGCTTACAAACACGATTTCTCACGCTTTCCTACGCCCTCATAGTACGAAAAACTCTCTTTACAATTCCAAAAACATCAAACACTCAAACTCCATTAATTTCATATTTCAAGCTTCAAGAGTGCTCCTCCTACAGATTGTTGCACAAGACACAGGTGATAAAGGTATACTTCATGAGGGTTAATTCCTATTTAATTCCTATTTTACTAACAATCCACTTTTCATGATGTAGATCCTTAAATGCTCTTGTATATTGTACACCTCTAATCTCTAATTTTTCTTTCTACTTTTATACATCTTATGTTGTTCATAAACATGCTAACATGCCAAAATTGTGTGCAAGCCTCTATACATAGAAATGATCAATGCCAGGCAAAATAAATAATACTCCCTCCGGTCTTTATTAGTTTACCCGTTTGTTTTGCACAGAGTTTTAGGAGAAATAATATTGTGGGACATAGAATGAAAGAGAAACTATTATTTTATATTAAAGTTGAATGTATGTGTGATAGAAAGTTAGTGGTCCCATTCCAAAAATAGAAACAAAAGAAATGGGTAAACTAATAAGGGACATCCCAAACAGGAATACGGGTAAACTAATAAAGACCGGAGGGAGTAAAAGACAATATTCAAAGTGCAAAAGCGAAAAAAGCAAACGAAATGAAAAAGGAAAACAAAAGGAAAAGAAAGAGCCAAAGGCCAAAAAGCAAGCTAGGGGGCTTGCACACAAATTTTACCTCTCATTCCAAACCCTTCAATCTATCAAAAAACCTTAAAACCCATTGAGCTTACCTTGGCATTCAAAAAAAGGAAGCCAACCTTACCTTAGAACCCATATAATTTAAGACCATAATCTTTACCTTGGCCCATCCAATAAACCTTCATACATAAATTAAACCCTTTCAACCCTCATATCAATCCTAACTCCTTCTCCAATGTATGTCCAAGCCCGCTAGGTTCAAAACCCGAAGGGCGGCCTAGGCAAAAGTTTTGGCAGAAAAAAAATCAGATCAAGAACTACGAGTCTGATTTCGCAATGATAGATGGGAATCCTTATCTCCAGGTCTCATTGCTCCAAAAAAAATAAGTAACGTCTCATGATTTGTCGTTTCAAATCCAGACATAGACTCGAGTCTGAATTTAGCCATGTCAAAGCCTTTCCCCACCTATATTTATTTGAGTCACAAATTAAACCTTTTTTTTTCAATCCAAGCTCTCCTTGTCCTTGAAGGACTATCCGATACATTCATGGTCTCTGGCGATATCTGACTTTACATACATGAACTCCCCAACGAAGAAACTCCGAATGCTCCTTTAAACACTCAATTCAAGTCAAATACCTTCTAATCAAGGCTCAAATTGCCTAATTTAAAACAAGCTTTTCAAAAGCGGGGGTCTCCTATATTTGTGGTGGTTCCTCCAAATCAAACTCCCGAAGAGTTGTAATCTGCGGTTTCACTTGTGGACCTCGACTTTTGCCAAATTTTGTTTTCAAAAATCAATTTATTTCTATCAATCCAATTCTTGTAGCTTTGCAACACCCTGACCTTGCATAACATTTCATTCAATCTATCTACATTCTTAGCTTTGCATAACTCTGACCTTGCATAGCGTCCCATGCATCCTTAGAGAGTCTAAGTTTGCATCATTGCATCATTATGTGCATGATTATCTGAGTTGTTTGCACCTAACTGCTAACATCTTCTCCTACAGGCTAACCAAATTGCTTATAGTTATCGTATCGCAAACTAACTTTGTTTTGCAGAAACTGGCAATATATATCGATTGTAGATCTCTGAATCTGTAATTGTTCTCCGTCCCAACACAAGCTAGTTTGACTTTCACGATCCTCATTCAAAGTGGGGGCTTCTGTAGACACCAAATCATGTATCCCTATTTAGTAACCAATGATGAAACATACAGTCGTCGTAATTGGTCCAGTCCAAAGGAAGAGCGATATGAAAAGCTAATCCCAAAATCATTTTAAGAATCCAAAGTCTATATATTATTCCAAGCCTAGTTTTAAAAACCCAATCAATTATTCATGAAAATTAATTTTATTTTTAAAATCCATTTTCGAAGCCCACTTAATTATTACTGATAATTAATTATATTTTTAGTAATTTTTCATTATTCTTGATAATTATTCTAAAAGATATTATCAAACTTTTTATTTCTTAAGATAACTGATTTAAACATCTAAAAGATATTATTTGTCCAATAATAATAGTAATATTTTAACAAAAAAAAAGATCAGATATGCAGTTGCACGAGACGCAGCCGGATGCGTCAAGCGCACCAGGAGACGCACACACAACATCAAGACAGTCAACGAAACATAGAAACGCAGAAGCACCTGCGCTGACTCAACAACCCTGCGCCATTCTCAAGTCTTGTGCGCCAAGCGCGCGCTCGTGCCTAAAAATTGTATTGTTTTTATTTTATAGTGCAGTTTTCGAAATTGTTATCCTATAACTAGCCTCGTGTTCTACTAAATTTTCCTACGCTTCCATGCATTTACAAACACGCTTTCTCACGCTTTTCTACACCCTCATATTACCAAAAATTCTCTATACAACACTCCAAATACATCAAAAGCTGAAACTTCATTAATTTCGTATTTCATGGTTCAAGAGTGCTCCTATTGCGAATTGTTACACAAGACCCAGGCGAGAAAGGTATACTTCATGAAGGCCAATTCCAATTTAATTCCTATTTTAGTAACAATCTACTTTTCATGATGTAGATCCGTAAAGGATTTATGCTCTTGTGTATATTCTTCAACTCTAATCTCTAATTTTTCTTTCTATTTCAATACATATTATATTGTTGATATGCATGCCAATATGTTTATTGCTTTCATTACCCTGCTAATCAAAGACCTAAATAGATATTTCAATATTAAATTCAGATAATTTGGACAACTTGTTAGGTTCCTTGTAATTTTGATTGCATAAATAACATATCACAAAAAATTAGTCATTTGTGTTTAATGAACCAACCTAGATTAATTTTAGATTACATGAACATATTATGTGGTTATTTATTTGCATCAAACTAGACATGAATCATCGTATTATGTAGAGGCCAAAAATGGGCGAGCTTGATTCCTATTCTATTCGTGTCCCCACCCATGAACCCAATCTTTGGCTCATTGACCAATTATCAAGTCCGGGGAAATCTACAGTGGATAAGTACCTAAGATGTCCCTATGGTTTCCCCAAATATCCAATGAGTCTTCCTTTAAACACTTGTTTGCGACTTCTTTATTTGAAAATATTTTCAAAACAAAACCTTTACAATGAGGTATTTAAATCCGTGCTCATCCTACATATATAAGCAATAAAAATATGCCTGTAGTCATGGACCCTTTCAAGCATAAACCGAAGTCTGACCACAATATCAATTCATAGATCTTTACTTTAGGTTGGAACTGCATACTATTTCTTGCCTACTTGACATTATTGATTGCTTATTTGCTATGTTAAACATGCTTTCCCATTTCTTTCCTCTCTAAATAATCTATAAACATCGAAAAACGACCAATAGATCGTCGAAAACAAAAATCCGCATCGTGAGCATTTTGTGCCAAGTGCAAGAACATTGCGTTAGACGCAAGGAGCTTGCACCTGATGCACTAGCTTGCGTGGGGCGCAAGCCACAAAACTCAGTCTTTGACGATTTATTTGCTTCGTTTTTATTCGTCTGCTTATCGTGATCCATGATCAATTTTAGGTCATCTTTTTCAAAAAAAGAAAGAAAACTCACCAAAATCAAAGATAAAAATCAACCTTTTCCATACATATCATCTAAAATTGAGTCTATCCTTTGAGTCCATCTATGTGGTCATGATAGAGTTTTAAGTCATCATGCATCTCATTATATCCAATCTTATCCCTTCCATCCAACTTATCTATATATTTGCTTAAAAAAAAACCATTTTTAAAATAAATCTATCGTTTCTCTTTCAAAATAATTGTCATTATCCTATCATATTTTAAAAACAAAATCTCTTTCAAAGTCATCATCATCTTTTCCAATTAATGAAAACAAAGGGGACCATTTCAAAAATGAATTTCGAAAATACTAAACCCAATCCAATCATCTTAATCCAATAAACCCAATCTTAATCAACCCAGTCCAAGTTCATTTGCATTCATTTCAGGCTAATCTGCATTAGAGTCCATGCATTCATTGTGTGCCCATGTAAGTCTAGCTCATATATAAATCTAGGGACATTTGCATCTTTATGTGAACCATAGTACATGTCAAGCCCATGTAGACCCAATCTAATCCCAGTCCATTCCCAAGTAAAGCCCATGTGCTACTCCGAGTTAATTTCAAAATTAAGCCAATAAAGGCCCATTTCAAATCATAGGTCTAGTTTGCATCTTTATATAAGCCTAGTCAAATCAAATTTCTTACCCGTGTAGGACCAAGTCCAAAGTTTAAGTCCATAAAAGAAATCCTTGGTCTAGCAAAGCTAGTCCTCCCTAAGTTCCCTAAGCCCATAAAGGCAACCCTTGAGTCTAGCGAAGCTAATCCCCCCTAAGTCCATAAAGGCAACCCTTGAGTTGAGCGAAGCTAGTCCTCCTCAAGTCCATAAAGACAACCCTTAAGTCGAGCGAAGCTAGTCCTCCCCAAGTCCATAAAGGCAATCCTTGAATCTAGCAAAGCTAGTCCTCCTTAAGTCCACAAAATCAACCCTTGAGTTTAGTGAATCTTATCCTTCCTATGTCCATAAAGGCAACCCTTGAATCTAGCAAAGCTAGTCCTCTCTAAGTTCATAAAGGAAATCCTTGAATCTAACGAAGTAGTTCTCCCTAAGTCCATAAAGGCCCAATCTTGGAATCTAGCCAAGATAGTCCTCTCTATGTCCGAAAAGGCCTAATCTATAGTAGCCCCAATTTCTATACCGTTTTATATATTATTAATTGTAATTCAGCAAAATCTTATATTAAATACTCTTATATTATTTAAGTTGAAATATTAATTTTATATTTATTAAAGATCTTATATTATTTTATTGATGCTGATATTATAGTTATTATACATAGTAAGTAATATTTTATGCATGTATAATTATGAAGTTATTTATTTTTGATAGCTTAAGTATTCTACTATATTTACGAAATACTTTTGAGTAATTTGGAGTTCTAATATAGTTGTTTGTTTAATTATCATATTTGAAAGTTATCATAAAATAATTTCCTAACTTATTATGACAATTTATTTTAGACTTTAATTATATGAGTCTATTTGAAATAGGTGTTATAACCCAAGAGGAAACCAATTCCCATTTTCTCTCTTCTCCCTCATCTCATACCCTTCGTGGCTTCGCTGCCAACTCTTCCCCTTTGCTTCTTCGTGTCTTTCTCGGATCAAGCCAGCAAAAAGATACTCAAGCTAGAGCAGTCAAGTTCACAATCTCAATCAGCATAACTGCATTACTTGAAGACCAAATTGTACCAAAACTTTGTCATTGATTATCCGAAACTATTGAGAACTTGCCGGAGATTCTCTCCTCTCTTGTTTGTGTTGCTCTCGTGGTTCCCCTCCCCTACCGTTGTTCCATCTCTCTTCTCTCCAGTTTCTGTTGCTGTTCGTGGCTATTGTCGCCACCGCCGATCTTGTCGGAGCTGTGCCACCACTCACCGCCGATGTTTTCTCCCCGTTCTTCTTGATGTTGCCCTTCTTCTCTCTCTCCTCTGTCGCGTAGCTCCCCATCGTCTGCTGTTCGTGCCGCCTTGTCGGCCGCCATGTGTTTGTGGTCCGCCGAAGTACTAAGGTACTTCCCTTTGTGTTGCCTATCTTACATCTCTTCTTTCAATTAACAGTTTTTGTTTGGTCAATTGTTGGATTGAATTGATATAAGAATCATAATTAAAAGTTTACATATTAGCTTTGAATTCCTTTTTGTTATTGAAATGTTTGATTGAATTGGAATTTAGAGATAAGAAGTGATATTGTGAATTGAATGTTGCTGTGTTGGTTCATTGTATGAATCTATGTTGTATGATTGTTGCTAATGGTGGCCATTGGTGGAGCCACGCTTAGTCATGGTGGGTCACGTGACCCACCATTATCTTAGAGAAAGATAAAGTTCAATTTTTCATTTATTTCAAAAAAAAAACCTTGGTTTTTCTCAAAAGACATGAAGAAGAGCAAAAAAACCCAGATAAAACACCATAATCGTGATACAGGAAGAAGAAGAGAGGAGATAATAAAAAAAAAAGCCATAACTTTGAAGTTTTGACTTTTGAGAACAAAAATTTGGAAAAAAGAGATAGAAAGAAGAAACAGTGATAAAAAAAATTGAGGAACTAAGGATAGAGAGAAGGCACGTGAAGAAGAGGAAAGAAACAGGTAATGCCATTGTTGAAGAAAACAGGAACAACGAAGGAGAAGTAATTGTGTCTCTAATTCTTTTCTTTGAACCATAGGGGAGAGAGAGAGAAACAAGGTGGGTTGGGAAATGGGGAAATAGAAAAAGGCACATGGGGTAAGTAATTATCTTTTTCTTCTATTTTTTACTCTTTTTGTTTTGTTCTTTTTTTTTACTCTATTTAGTGTAGTAGGCTTCTCAAAAGTGGATTTTTAATTATTATAATAAATAAAAGTACAATTACTTTTTTTTTTTTTTTTTTAAAGGAAGTACAATTACTTTTTAAAAGTGGACTTCTTTGGGGTAAAGTACAATAATAAATTTGGCCTTCAATTTTTTTTGATAACAAAATGGATGAACATTTGAATCATACAATATTTAGAATCTTTTTTATTCCTTCATGTACTTCTTCCGTTTTTTTTACTTGCAACATTGAAATATGGCACAAGAATTTAGAAAAGGAGATGAATAAAAAGTGATTAAAAAAGGACCTTTCACGTAGAGATAAGATATTGCCAAAAATGTCAATATTGCAAGCATTATGCAACATTCTAAAATGAAAAACGTTGTAAGTAAAAAAAACGAAGAAGTAATAACTAAAATCATTATTTTCTTTTTCGGAACAAAATTAATAATGAATCTTGTTTCATGATATCTAGTACAAAAACTTAATAGCACTTGAAAACATAAAAAAAAATCATGCCTCACGGCAATTGCGATGCAGTCTGTGATCAACTCTTCCGTTCCGACTCCATTACCATTTTCATTTCCATGACCACATTTTCAAACCGTGGTCGTGACCCACCATCCGTAGAATCTTAGATCCGCCACTGATGGTGGCTAACCAAATTGGAGTAATCGTTGTTTTCGTCGGTTTAGGAAAAGAATTGTGACTATAAGTTATTAACTTGGTTTAGTAAACTTTATTAGTTTAGTGTGATTAATGACTTCAACCTACCGTAATCCATTTAGGTATAATTAGTAGTTAAATTTAATTGGTTAGTGAGTTTGTTCTATTGAGTTAACTTGGAGCATTTTAACATTTTCGGAGTATAAACTTTGATTATAACACTTTAAGTTGATCTCTTTGTAATTATGTTAGCTTCTTAATAGAATTCAATTGATAAGTGATTAGTTTAACATCCTCTTAAGAGTAATTGGTTAATTAAAAGGATTTAATTATTATCTTGCTAATAAAACATGAAATGGATAAAGAGTAGCTTAATCATTCATAAATTAGATTAACATTATTCTACTTTGAAATTGGTTTTAGTTAACGCAATAAAGAAGAATGTTTAAATAAGCTAATATGTGAGTTTAAGCCACTAGGTTGGATATATTTATACAAATTACTCTGAAGGGGTCTCATTTACATTGACATGTTGTATTCATATTAGAAATATGTTAGTCACATTATATGTGGTTATGAATATGAAATTGCACTCAATTTATGTATTTGCGTAGCTAGTGGTAACCATGAATTGATTTCTTGTTTTTAAGATATAAATACTAATTGGTCAGATGATAATTGTTGGTTATTCGTATGAAGGTCGAGGTGCGTTAATTATCGATCAAAACTATAAGTTGGAGTATTGTTACTTTACGGTTTAGATGATCCGTGTTGGTGTTTGAAGGTAAATTAATTAAATGTCAAATAAATCAATGTAGGAATGAAGTCAAATTTCCTAGTTTTGTTTTCTCCGGTTCATTGGAGCTTGTTATCTATTGTAGATGGTGGCTTATTGACTTGTGGAGAATGAAATATGTGGTGTAGAATAAGAAGTGTAATAATGAGTTAATAGTTTGCGAAAGTCTTTATTATAACCATATGTAAATTAAGTGGGTAATCTTATTATGATGGTATTGGATCAGTATATTCTAAGAAGATGTGTAATTAGCTGAAAGTTTATTTAAAGTGTATTCACGATTTAAAGAATTAGTTTCTAAAGGTAGTGTAATCAGAATGGAATTGTTCAGGGTTAGTTTAAGGAATAAGCATTTGACTAGACTTTAAAAGTGGATTTAAAGAATTAGTTTCTTCACATGAAGCTAGGAAAAGAATTAAGTAATCATTGTTAATAATAGCAAGAGTATTGGAGATAGTTTAATTAATTGTGGACTGAAATATGGAGGTTGTATTTAAAAATGGATTTTAGCTTAATTTATGTAAAGGGAGTAATGTAACAAAATATGATTGTGTGATTAGTGTTCACTTAAGTAAGTTAGTACGTGAGTTCAACTATGTAAGTAAGTAGAAGTTAGTGAGTTACCTAAAACTAGTGGTTCAGTGGTTTACTAGTTTAAAATGAGGTAGAGCCGCTCCACGTAATTATTAGTTTAGTCTGTTAATAGTTCGTTAGTAATTATGTTAATTTGGAATTCAAGTTAAATTATAGCATGAATCTTATTTTGATTGCTTGGAGTCGATCTTTGTTTGATAAACATTGAGTTGTGAAGTTTAAGTTAGTCCCATTGGTTAATTCCTAGCGGAAACCTATTGTCATTATTGTTAGCGAGTTACTGAATATGGTATATTGGTTGTATTATTCATGTTGCGTATGCAAATTGGTGTGGAGTTAGATTGGTTATGTAAACTGAATTGTCTAAAAATAAATAAAAGTGATTAAAGAACTGATAATGTAAAGTGAACACATGACAAAAGGCTTAGGTTTTCTCTGGTGGTCGACCCTAAGGACCTTAGGAATTACTCTCTGGTGGAGTATCTTAAGGAAAAACCCTCTAGTGGGGAATCATGAGAGTTGCCTTAAAAGTATTACATCTGGTGGGTTGCTTCAAGGGGTGTATACACTAAAGACTACGGGTGGCCTTATATCTGGTGGGAAGACGTTCCATAATAAGCCATGTGTTTGCAATCTGGTGTTGCCACATTCGCGTCGTTCGCTTACCTGTTGCCAAATAATTGTGTTAAAGAAATGAAAAGTATAAAAGTAATAAACATTGTTCTGTAAAGAGCTATGAAGTCTCCAAGGGTATTGGATCATAAGTTAAAGCTTGTGTAGTTGTTGCTATTGTTATTGTTGTTGTTATTATTGTTGCTATTGTGTTTCAATTGTTTTCAAGTAAAGGAGCACCAAAGCATGTTTTAAATGTGTTTTATGGTTTAGAACTAAGCTTTGCTGATGTGTGTACGTTTTGTTTTGTCAATTCTATGTCCTTCCACTTGGTGGGTGGCAGCGTTTTATCTGTTGCAGGTTCAAGATTTGAAGTACTTTAATGTTGAAGGTATTGGATTACGAGAAGTACGAATAGTAGTATTAATTTGTATTTCGAAGTGAGCTCGCTCAACTTTGTAATAGTTAGTCATTAATTAGTTGTTTTCCATTTTGGTAATTAAGAGGTGTTAATGCGCTTGATTCTCTCTAGGTGTTGATCCGCGAAAGCATTGAGGTTGTTAAGTGTTGGAGTTGGAAATATTCTATTTAATTGTAATTGTGAAAAGGTTTAAATTATTTCTCGCTTTAGGGTTTTTCTATTTTTAAGCGGAAACCCTGTCGGATTGTGCAGAGGAATTTATAGAGACTCAAAATCAGGGCGCTATTGTGAAAGTTAATTCAAATTGAATAGAGTTGGGATTTCGATTTCCACATTCTCTGAAATAGTTCAATGAGTATGGTGGTAGTACTTTGTCAGCTCGACCGAATTCTTTAACCCCACTGCGCATTTATCCTTTGTAAGCTGGTCGAGAAGGACCTCCTGTTACATAAACAAAACAAGAAAAGGTTATTTAGTCTCAAAACTAACAAATGAATTTGATGAGAACCGTCACTTTCCCTGTAACGACGCCAAAAGTTGACTGGCTCATTGTAACATGCCAAATAAAACCAAAACTACCCAATATAGAGAAAGCAAATAGGTCCAATCCACTAGGAATTATGGTCCAGCAACAATTAATTTGTCAATTGTAATGAGCTAAACCTATTTTTTTGTTTTAGAAATGTATAGAACTAAGGACAATGGACTAAATTAAATTAGAAAATCCAACAACTTAAACTAAAAAAAAAAGATGAAAGAGATAAATCAAAGGTAAAGGAACTAGGAGATTGAGGGATTTCGCCAAAAATCATTCCACACATCCCAAATCTAATTAGAGAGAATCACATTTGGGGGTTTGCAAGGGGGAAATCATTCAAACAAAACCCTAGCTACTCTCTTGAGCTAATTAAAGAAGCCCGATTAGTTACTCATGACATATTCTTATGGCATGAATAACTAATCCAACAATTTTATAAAAATGATGATTAATCAAGAAACCCTAAATTAAGAAATGCTTATTTCATGGAAATCTCAATTTAATAAACAAACCAAGTCTCCCTAGCTTCCTTTCTCAATTCTTCACTAGGGAGTCCTCAATGTAAGCTAGGTGGTGATCAAACACCGAACAAGCCAATGAAAACAAGCTTGATCAACAGGCCAAACCCCAATGCTAAACCTACCTTCATAGACTAATTGAAGACTACATTTGTTCCCCTAGTATGAGTTACCCACACATTAAAATAGAGAATCAAGGTAAAACTTCAATAGATTTCTTCATCAGAATAATGGAAGGGAAAGAGAAAGAAAATTTAATAATCCAAGAAAACAAATTCTAATCAAAATAAAGCATAAAATAAGCAAGATTAGGAATAGAGATAATAAAAATAACAAGATATTATCAACTCTTATCTTTAATAAATTCTGACAATGGAGTTCAAAAGCTTCAAGATCCACTTTCTTTCTTCTAGCGTTCAAAGATTTGAATGCTAACCCAAAATGAAACTTCACTTAATATTAATGCATGAAAGCTTCCTCTAGAATGACATAAAATTATCTTAAATAATGCAAAAATAAACTAAGTATAATTACATAATAACCCCCATACAAAAGGAGAATTAAAAGAGAATATCTGCAAAAATTATATTGATCAACCCGAGCGGGTTGACCCCACCCAAACACTCAAAAAGGAAGTGACTCAGGCAAGTCAACCAACCCTGGAACTCAGGTTGGACCCGACTCGAGCTGTAAGAGGCTTAGTTTTTAAGCTATGATTATTTTGATAAATAAGAACCTGTTGTGAATTTTCAGTTGAATAAAAATGTATAAATAGCTTCTAAAGTGAATACTATGTGTCAATTTATGTGAAATTATGAGTTAAAACAAGTCATTTGTAAGTTACGTTAAGAACGTTGAATATCGTTCCAGAGTTTTGAGATTTGTAGTTATATCGGTATTGTCTATAAAGTTATCTTGAAGATTGAGATTAACAGTTGACTAAGCCAAAATATTTTCATTAAGGTATAAAATATGTATTGGGAAATTATGTTAAGAATAATTAAGTTTTAGGAAGTGATTTAGGAGATAATTCAAGCATTAGGAGCAATAACAATTCTGGCTTGTTCCTAAGTAAATGAAAAGACAATTTTACCCCCACTACTAATTCAAAACTATGAAATTTCCATTGCCCATTCTCTATATGTAAACAAGCAAGGAACCCTGCTTTTATTCAGATGATTTCACTTTCCGAAAGCTTCCAAAATCTTTCACCAACCCTTCTCTCTTTTCTCGCTTGCTGTTGTGGTTCCTACGTGAACCATGTTGTCTTTTGGCAGGTTGTTCTTCCTGGACTTTTGCTCTGATTCTGGCATGTAATTCTTGTTCTAAACTCCCCAAGTCGTCCTCCATAATGGGAAAGGATGAAATTTGAGGTTCAAGATCAGTAGCATCAAAGAATATTAAGGAAGTTAAGATGTGGTTGAGCTGTTGCAACAAGAGGTTTTTAGGTTATAAACTTGAATATTTAGGATTGATTATTGAATTTGAAGTCATGCATGTTGTTTTTAAGGTATTAGGATGTCGCTGGAGGAGAGCTAAGTGTGGGTGAAGGAGATTTAGTTCCTAAACATCATATTAAGGTACAGAAGGACCACCTCTTAAAATTATGCTCTTTTAGCTTTTGTGTGTAACAATTGATTTGTGGAAATCATATGAGTTTCGAATATATGTTGTGTTATAAACCTACTGATTTATCTATGGATTGCAATGATTACATTCGATGTGTTGCATATGAATTTTGGTAATGACTTTTGAACTACAAACTGTTGCATGTCAAGTTCCCCTAAACTGGTCGAACCTTGCTATTACCTTGATTGTTCCTTGTTATTTATCTCATATGTGGCTTAACTTTCATGATATACTTCTGGAACATTAATGCCTTGATTATGGAATAAAACCTTGTTTTGTTCTACCGGCATATGCCACGCACTACCTTAATTTGATAAGTAAAGTACACCTAAAGAATCGATTTTGCCTAGCTGGTTTTCCACGTCAAGTAACTATTGTTTCCTTGGTTCATTTTGTGCCTTTGAATGTCGAATACATACTGCATATAATTACTCACTTATTGGCATGCCAAAATCCTAATTAATCATATAAATGATGATACAATCTCAAGCCTAAATTGTCACACTTTAACACAAAACCAAGAAATGTGGAATTGATATTTCTTTACTTACGTGACATAGTCGTTTCCTATGTTTAAAAGCTTCTTTGGGGAAACCTCTACATGTTGTCCCTTTCTTGTTAGTTACCTTTTTTAACCGTCCTGAACAACATTCGAAATCCGTTTGAGAGTTCTTGTTGGAAACCCCCTATTGAAAACTCTTGTTGGAACCTTGGTAGTTACCATTCATTTTGTTATAAGGGGGAACTTGGCATGACAAAACGTTTTTAAAACATATGAAATAATATTGAAAGTTGAGTAAAAGCATTTGAGCCTTATGATTTCAGTATAACTATATAAGTATTCTAGTATAAGTGCAGGCGTGATTTTATTTCGCCTACGCGGTGTGAACACGTATTTGACTATCCCATTGTTAAGGTTTTGTTAAAAAACGTTTTTGAAGTCGCCAACAAGTCTTTAGAGGAAGACTCATAAACCTAATTGGATATTGGAAAACCTTAGGGACAACTTTAGAATTTATCCAATGTAGATTTAATTTCCCCGTCATAACTTCATCAATGGTCATGAACCAAAAATTGAGTTAGGGGGTGAGGGTACGAACACGATCATTGTTGGCCTCTACTAAATATCGATTCATAGCAAGTTTTATGCAAAAGAATGACCAAATAATATGTTCAAACACCCTATATAATTGGTCTAGGTTGGTTCATGAAACGCATAAAAGACTACTTTTCTAGTTGCATGTTATTAAGCAATCAATATTTCGGGGTTCCTAATAGGTTGTCCAAATTATCTGATTAGACATTAATATAATTTTCTTAGGTCTTGATTAGCAATAATAACATGTGGGTGATGAAAACATAAGCTAGACAATCATAACAATATATAAGAGAATAATAAAGAAAGAATGGAGGTTAGAATATACAAAATAACTGGTTTTTATTAAAGATCTACATCATGAAAAAAAACGTTAGTAACTTCAATAAAATAAATAAGAAATAAAGATTCAAGGACCCTCAGAAAATATATCGGTGTGGCTTGGGTCTGAGAGAATAACAACCTTCGGGTGGAGTAATCGTGCAACCTTTCAACGAAAACTTGTGAAGATCGATCAAAGTAGAAGTACGTGTTTATGTTTTGCAAGTATGAGACTATGAAAGTATTTTCACCTTTAGAGATCGCAAGTATTCGGGTCTAAAGAGTATGTTTAATTCCGGAAAATCAGTAGCTTATTTATATGAAAATATGTGAAAAAAGATAAAAAAAAAAGTGCAGTTAGCTCCGCGCAAAAGATTGCGCTGGACGCAACGCCACGTGTCTGCGCTGAGCGCAATCCAGCCTGTGCGCCAGACGCATCACTAATCTGCCCAGCCTTTTTTGTTTATCACGTTTTTCTAAAGATTATTTTTTATCTCTTATCTTTAAATCCGGAAACCAACTATTTTACGAGATAATATATGATTTCAACTTAAAAATCCTTGACTTTAAAATTTATTATTTATTTATGAAAATATTTATTTAATGAATAAAGAAATACAATTAATTATCATGAATAATTAATTGGGCTTTTCAAAGGTTTTTGGATCTTTAATGCAAATAAATAGGCTAAATGCTTTAAAAACAATTTTGGGCCTGACTATTCGGCATGCTTTCCCCTTGGGTCGGACCAATTAAGACCGTGGTATGTTTCATCATTGGGTCCTTAAATGGGGAGACACGATCATGTGTCTACATAATCCCGCACTTTGACCGAGGTTTGTAAAACCGAAAGTCAAAGTATACGTGTCGGGACGGAGAATGATTCCAAATGTTTTGCAATCGAAAACAACTCTTTTAACATCGCTACCTGCAAAATAAGCATAAGTTTACAGAAATGGACAGATATAAAAAACATTTGCAAGACAAGAAAAAGTTTACAAAATGAAAGGATATGCGAAAAAGATATTGTGAGCTATGTTTGGCTCATGTCGGTGTAGAGCTTCGTCCCGCTCCAGGGGTAACTTATAAACTATGTCCTGCTCATGACAGTATAGAGCTACGTCCCGCTCTAGGGTGATACTTGGTTGATGACTAGCGCTCAGTGTAGTTGCCTTCTACCCTATTTACGAGCTATGTCCGGCTCATGACGGTATATAGCTATGCCCCGCTCCAGGGTGATACTTGGCTGAAGACTAGCGCTTGCTGTAGTTGCCTTCGACCCTATTTACGAGCTATGTCTGGCTCATGACGGTATGAAGACTAGCACTCGCTTTTGTTGCCTTCTGAATACGAACCCTATTAACGCCCGTTGTGTCGATCCGTAGATATAATGAGCTACATTCGGCTCATGACGATATGAAGACTAGCGCTCGCTGTTGTTGCCTTCAGAAGTATGTGGATACTTGTAAAATGTAAAGACCACAAATATGTAGATAAACTACTATGGAATATGCATATGCCCGGTGATGTGAGTGCTAGTGTATGGATAAGAAATGATTTGACCTATAAAAGGGTGATCTCTTATACTGTAGACATAAAGGTGCTTGCGTGTGTGCGTGTGTGCGTGCATGTGGGTGTGTTTGACTCCATGACTAATGCTAGGATACTATGACTAAGGATGAAGAATGTATGCAATGCTGGACGCAATGTTTGTATGATGCAAAATGCAAGACATTAATGCAGAGATATGATATGATGCTTTGTTGTTCCTCTAGAAGCTCAATTTTTCGTTTAAAAAATTGCTTTTGAAAGAGAAGAAATGGGAAGCCCTCAAGGATGATTCATTCAGGTTATGGCTGATTCAAAATGTGTTATAGAACGAATCTTTACATTTTAGTTTGCTACGGGACTAATAAACTTCTACTAATTATGAGTCAAGCCTCTAAACGTGTGGATGTTACTTTTAACTACTCTCCCTTGCGAGGGAAAGTAGCTCGATGTTATCATAGCTATCATACTTATAATCATATAAAAGTACTTATTGAATTATTACATCTTATTCTAGGAGTTATATTTCAAATCTGCTGATCTAGTTTAACATAACCAGTGAAGTACAAAATTATATATATAACATAGTTTAGATAACAAGCTTCCGTCCTTCTTATTATCATTACTCCAACTTTAAGCTTAATCAAAAGCATTGGATGACCCTCCCACATTCTTTACCAAATCCTCCAAATGTAGGGACCTTGTCCCCACCATAACCATCCAAGATATAACCAATCAACAAGGCTGGTACACAAGCTTTACTAACTATAATATGCACGGAGGAAAATGGTTATCCGTAATTCCATCATCACATAAGAAATCCGGTTCAAAAAACATTACATCGGAATTGTTTCTAAATCATGTAAACAATCGGCTTGCGCCCATAATGATATACTCAAGAATTAATTAACAATAAAAATAGAATAGCTCAGCATTCACATATCCTCGACTAGGGAAAGAGAACCTGACTAGAAAGGGGTAACTACCAGAATCAAATAGCACACTTGCCAGGCTTTGACACACTAAAACTTTTCCGGAGATAACATTACCTTCCATTTCGGGGTCTCAGGTGCAGTATCTTTCTCCGACTTAATTGCATATACTTTCCGGTGAAGCCTCCCTTACTTCCACGATTGGAACTACCCTCACCAGCAATTAACATCAACGACTTCTTGTCTCGAGTACTTCCCATATCGGATCTTCTAGTTGCTGTTCCTTTCGGGCAATCCCCGATTTTATGACCAGTACCCCTACACTTGAAACATATCATCTCTCCGGCGCAATTTCTTCCGTAATGATTTCTCCCACATAATATGCACTTCCATTCCGCCTTGTTAATCTTGTTATTTCACCCTTGTGGCTTAAATGTTGTCCATGTCCCCTCTTCCTTCTTGACCTTCTTAGTACTCTCCACCTTGGACTTTCCCCCATTCTTCCTCTTACGAAATTCTTCATCCTTCATTTCAATTCTCTCTTGTTCTAACGCATGACGTACAACTCTTCAAAGGTTGAATATGGTTCTACTCGCTTCTGATATTTCAGATGCAATCCTTCAAAGAACCGCATTGATTTGATCCTTTCGTTTCCCACGAAATCTGGTGCAAATCGCGAAAGTTCCAGAAATTTTGTCGCGTATTCTAACACAGTCATTTTCCCTTGCCTCAGAAACAAAAACTCATTCTCCTTCATTCTTCTCAAGGCTATGGGAAAGAATTTATTCTTAAGCTTTTCTACAAACTTTGCCTAGTAGAAATCAGGCTACTTTGAAATTTCTTTAGTGGTATTCCACCAAATGTCAGCAGGTCCTTCTAAACAAAGCAAAGCCAACTTGACCTTCAGGTTTTCTGGGCAACTAACCACCTCCAGCACTTTGGACATGTGGGTTACCCAATCTTCAAATTTAACAGGGTCAGCCTCCCCATCATATCAGCGGGGCTTGTGGGAAGCTAGTCTTTTACAGAACTTTCCCTCCTCATCTCCTTTACTAGCCCCTTGGGCTTCCAATAATGCAAATAATTTTGCATTCATTTCCTTTAGAGTTTGGATTTGTTCATCTTTTGTTGTGTCTCCTCCGCTGGATCTTGTTCCAGCTGTGTTTGAAGCATTTTTGTCACTAGCCATCTCCTACACATGTTAATATTAAATAGTTTAAATGCCATCCAATCCATTCGTTCCATCACAACCTCTCAATAGTTACAGCAATAATCAATAGGAAAAATTGACAAGAACAATCCCAACTATAGGCGTTCCGCCATTTTCAGTCCCAACTAAGGATTATTTCTGAGCAGTCCTAACTATACATCATTTTTGCCTAAATTGGTCCTAGCAGGTTATTAACCTGCTACAACAGGTAGAACGCATTTTTTTCCTTTTTTTTTCCGCCACAACCTATTCAACACCACCTCACCACCCAGCAAACCACCCCACCATCCAGCACCACGACTCAGGCTACTAGAACAACCCCACCTACAAAAATGGTCCCCACCTAAAAAAATATGCCCACCACCCTTTACCACCGATCGACCCACCCACCCTAACACCACCGGACCCACCCCATCTTAAAGCGGCCTTTGCGGTTGTTTCATCTTTCTCATGATCCTTCTCAGCAGCTTCCAGTTTCTCCTTCAGGGTTGCCTCATGTTAAGTTGCCAAATTGAAGGCCTGAGCTGACAACTCTTTAGAGAGACGATTTTGAAAAGACTCATTTAGACCCTTTAGAGCTACCTCGTGAGCTTGAAGAAGAGCCTGAACATGTGATTCATGGGCCGTTGACTGCAAAGAAAAGTCCACAACAACCTTCTTGGCCTGCTCTGAAGCATATTTGGCCTCTTCCTTTACATTTATATTGATTTGACTATATTTAGCTTGAACATGCGAATTTTTGGCCTTTTCACAAGGATTATTTCATATCATTTTGTTTATCTAACTGCTATTATTGCGAGAGAAAAACGGAGGGGAGAGAATGAGGATGGGTGGGTCAGTTGGTGTTGGGATTTTCGGCAGAGGAGAAAAACGATTTTCAGCTATTTTGGGGATGGAGCGTCTATACATCACCTTTCTTTCTGTTGACTGTGTCTTCGTAGCTGGCGGCACAGCGATGTCGAGCGAGGGAGGATAGGGTACAATTCTGGCGTGGAGGGGAAGGGGAGGCAGAGGGGTGGCATGGGAGGAATGAGAGAGAAAGAGGAAGAAGGAAACTGACTTAGATTTTTTTTAAAAAATATATATATAACCTGTTAAATAGGTAACCAGTCAAACGGGACTAATTTTGGCAAAAATGATCCTTAGTTGGGACTGAAAATGGCGGAATGCCCATAGTTGGGACTGTTCCTATCAATTTTTCCTAATCAATAATATAAACATATGTAATATTGTTCCTTTGCCTTAACAATCAACATCATTTAATAATTCATACTTTCATCGTCCATACATCATACATTGCATTTACAAGATCATACATTTCTTTAGCTCTTATTCATATTCCCTACATCAAAAGTAAATACACTCACACATTACAAAGGAAGCAATACATAACAAATAACCGTTGCTACATCCACATTATCTTCTTAATTCTTCATCTCCTGCTTAAACCCCAACATCTACTTAATCCAGCCTGCAAGGATCATAGTAGTACGCATTGTTACTACTACTAGGGGTCGGGGTTTTAGAAATATAATATTCAGGATCATTAGTGTCCCGGGAAGATCCCCCACTGATGAACTACTCTAGTACCCCTCGCGGTCTCATAACTGGTGCTCCTGAACCTGCTGGATCGAGACCTACTGGACCTACGATTGGAAACACTAGATTCGGATTGTGGTGAAGGGGGTGGAATATATGGTACATTCTGATCCATCTCTCGCTGCTCCAATCTAGCATACATGTCCCTCCAATACTGGGCTCCTGGTCCCATAGGAATTTCCCCGAGTGCCTATTTTTCTTTGGTAATGGCCACCTCTCTTTCCACCTCTTCCGGTGTTCCCCTCCACCTTATCAGATTCTTATCTATATTCTCCATAGTGGTACCATCATCCTGGTACGCCCTTGTGGCCACATATAATACCAATAATCTCCAATAAGTTAGCTTAAAAGTCACCCATGGTTCAAAGGGTGGTAGGGTGTTGATCAAGGTATAGGCTTGAATTTTGGGGCGAGTAAACGGATTATGGTCTCCTTCCTCGTGACTCATATACCACTCTCTCATTCCTTGCTTTACCCCTACCATATTGCTGATGGGTTCTTCCCAGCAATCTACTTTCCAAGTGTTGGGTCCATTTCCAGCTTGAACTATTTCCGCTTCCAGACATTTCCAATAATCATATAATCAACCATCATATACATAATATCCCTTACTCCACATATGACATTGACACATAATCCTAATTTCTCTCTTTCCTTCTTTTTTTTCCTACCTAACTCACAAGGGTCCTATATAAATATTCTTTTTATAACCTATAATGTCGTTTACTTTATTTGGAAACCTAGTTCTGATACAACCTGTAGCAGGCCACCCGCTTAGCTGCTTAACTCACTCCTAAACCATTCATTAAACTTCTACTAATTATCAGTCAAGCCTCTAAATGTGTGGATGTTACTTTAACTACTCTCCCTTGTGAGGGAAAGTAGCTCGATGTTATCATAGCTATCATACTTATAATCATATAAAAGTACTTATTTAACTATTACATCTTATTCTAGGAGTTATAATTCACATCTGCTGATCTAGTTTAACATAACCAATGAAGTACAAAATTATATATATAACATTGTTAAGATTAGAAGCTTCCATCCTTCTTATTATCATTACTCCAACTTTAAGCTTAATCAAAAGTATAGGATGATCCTCCCACCTTCTTTACATATTCCTGCAAATGTGGGGACCCTGTCCCCACCACAACAATCCAAGATATAACCAATCAGCAAGGCTGGTACACAAGTTTTACTAACTATAATATGCACAAAGCAAAATGGTTTTCCGTAATTCCATCATCACATAAGAAATCCGATTCGAAAAACATTACATAAAAATTATTTCTAAATCATGTAAACAATCGGCTTGCACCCATAATGATATACTCAAGACGTAATTAACAATCAAAACAGAATAGTTTAGCATTCACATATCCTCGACTAGGGAAAGAGAACCTGACTAGAGAGGGGTAAATACCATGTCTCTAGACTGATGGGGGACGTCTCCCCTCCCTATCATATATGCTTGGAAGACTTTTAGGACATGTCCCGATACATATACATATTACATATCATATTCCTTATCATATTCTCATATTTGTTCATCACTGCCAAAGCAGCTTCTTTCCCTAATCGATTGATAACTGAAACCATTTCGCGAAATCGTCATTCAAAGTGTACGGAAAAAGGTTCTTAAGAGATATATTGAGAAATCATCCACTTATTGAAAGAGAACCTTATACATAGCGTTGACATGTGAAGTTCCCACCATAAGAGTTTTAAAGCCTTTTCAATAAAAATTTCCAAAGAATTTACTATTCTTAAAACTTGAAAACTTACTAATTAATAGAAAAATTAGATTAATCATTTAAAATTAAGTTTATTAAAGTAGCTAATGTCCTTTTAAAGTACTTATTCAATATTTTAAGCTCAGAATGAATTTGAAGAGCTTTATGATGTTTTAGAGCAAATGGTTTAGTTTTGTGAGGAAACCGTTCTTTTCCTTACTTGTAAAATAAGAACTCATGACCAATACATTATCATTATCTTTATGAAATCTTCCCTAATGAAATACTTAAAGAAAAATGACAGCAATTAATTATATTCTTCTTCCCTTTCCTACTATCATTCTTATGAGATGGGTTAAAGTGTTTAAATAGGGGTTCTTTGACAAAGTACCTAGTAGTATTAGTTTAGGACTCAAATGTGATGATAATTTAGCTTATCCTTCACGAATACACCATTTAGCTACTGCATAAGGCATGTTAACTATGGAAAAAATTCAGTTTATGTAAATCCATCATTTTCATCGAATTCGATTTATCGGTTACATGAAAATTGCCCAGTTTTAGTGATTTATACTTAAAACCTATCATGCAACCTTTTAACTACATGATTCATTAAATAAAATACAAAGTAGTTAATTCCTTGATAAGATTTATAGAGTCATAATATCAAAATAGTTGTTTTATTCAAGATTCACAAAGTCTATGATCAAAGATCAAGTTTTTATAGCAAAATGAGCTAAATCTAGTTGGAAACTTCACATGCAACTAATTTAAAACATCAAAATTACCTTCTTCCAGATTTACAAACATCATAAATCAAAATGCAACTCATAATTTTCGAGTTAATCACAACATGCAACAAAATTATCAAAGTTTTAACTCAAAATGGAGTATCTTAAGGTGGTGCTTGTGTACCTTGCCTCTTTGAGAACTTCCTACACTTTCTCCTTCTTTAACTCTTGTTCACCTCCTGATTTATCCACTACCCATATCTATAATCATATCCCAACATCAATTCTTTAATAAATTCCCCAAGAAATAACTCAAAAACCCAAATACAACTCACACAATTCTTACCTCAATTAACTTCTTCTTTCCTTGGTTTTGGCTAGCTCCCCTGGACCTTTGGCTTGTATAAATTGCTCCCCGATATCTATCACACGCTGATGTATCTAAGTATTAGCTTGCATGTAAAATTTATTGAGTTTTGGTGCAAAATTTATAGAGAAAGAAAGAGACGTGGGTCTTTAAGAAGAACAAAGAACAAAGCGAGTGAAGAGGGAGAGAAAGAAACTTCTGGGTCTTTCTGCTCTTTGCTTCAAATGTCACAAAATTTCAACCCTAGCTTCTTGCATGTATTTAAAATACTGCGGTAGTGTTTATTCCAAAGTTGGACTGAGTTTCTTAGGTCAACTTCCCTATTTCCCACAAAGGTGCACACAGAATTTATGATTAGTCCATCCTTTATTATTTTATCTTTATTTGTCTCCTTAAGCCTTAGTACCTAGCTTTAAAACTTTATAAATACTCCTAACAACTTGGTATACATATTCCAAGTCTTACTTTTCCCATTTATATGCATTCTTATATTTATTTTAAGCACTTTCTTGCCCTCATATTTTTATTCCTATAAAAGAGTTACATAATAACATATATTTAAAGATTAATGATTTGACATCCCTTAGCTTAGTACAATTGTTTAACTTTATTTACCATTATATCTCGAATTACCTTCATTATTTCTTAATATAAACATCGTTTAAATATGGGCTATTTCATAAGTGAGCCCATAAAATAATTAGGATCTCGTACTCTTTTCTCGTATGGGTCTGGAGCCCACGATCTTCTTGTATGGACTCATAATGAAGCCCTTATCAAGGTACACTTGGAGCCTATGATTGTTTGTGTGGACCAGTGATGAAGCCCCCATCAAGATGGAGTTGATGTAGTATCAGACTTTATTATTTGGTTTTGAAGATATCTCGTCACACTTAGTGCTAGTTTGACCAAAGATTCCATATAGGGTTCCTAAGGTGAAAAAGACAAGAAAGACCAAAGAAAGGAACACTCAAATGATGAGGCGCGGTTATAGTGCTGAGCGTTGAAAGGTTATGCTAAGGTTGGCTTAGAAGGTTATAATATGGTTGAGAAAACGACAAGGGATAAGAATAAGAATAGTCGGAGTCATAATGAAGTGACTCAAGCATTAAGGTAGGCTAACAATGCAGGTTCAAATCCCACTCTAAATCTAAGGGTAGAGATGAGCATTGGAAATTCATGATTTGGCGATCGCCTTTTTCTCATGGGCCTAGGCGAGTCTTAATGCTATTTTTCTGAATTAAAATGGTCGGACCTCACAAGAGGTTGCCTACGTATCCAAGATGGAATCAGGCCAGTCATAGCCCTTAACATTTTAATTGGTGGCTGGGCATTTTGCTTGGAGCCACTTGAAATGAATTTGGCATTGATTTGGAAGAGGTCATTTGGAAGGGGTGCATATTGATGTATGTTAGGTTTAGTTTGAAGCGGCCGGACCTCAAGGTGACGTTTCTTACGTATCTTTAGTAGAATCAGACCATTCGTAGTTCAGGCTGATGAATGAGAAAATGCCCTGACTTTTGCCTAAGTCGCCCTTTTGGGTTTTCGACCTAACATGCTTTGGTCTGTCTTTTTAGGGCTTATTGGGATGGTTGTTGGTTGCTTATGAGAAGGTTTATTACAGAGGTATGATTTGACTTGTAATGGTTTTTGGTTATGGAGGTTTTGGGATTTAAGGTTAAATGATTTAAAAGAAATACATTTGACAAGGCTTGTAACAGCCCACCGACTTAACTTCTTTAAATCAAGTTAAAGATATACTTAATAGCATTAGCGGAAGCAAGTCATAATAAAATGGTACGGAGGCTGTCACCTGCTTGAGTCAAAAACCATTAATATGACTGAGTTGACTCTACGAGCGATGTTGGGAAAACATACATTATACAAAATAGAGTTTAGTTATTACAGGCCCATAACTTAACACAATATATGTTTAAGCGTTCTTCACAAAATAAGAGTTAAGTTCCAAAAGATGATCATGTTCAAGCTTGGTATGCTATGATTGCTGACACATGACTTCTTTATAGCTTTCCATCTGCCTACCTTAGCTTGTTAGAGCCTGCACAAGAGTCTGCCCCCACCAGGACAGGTTCATAGAACAATATCAGCTTACGCTGGTATACAAATCAATCCAAACAAATTTATGGTGGCTGAAAACAAAGGAGTGGACATACTTCAACATTTCATATGCAAATCATTATTTGGCAAAGTGCCCTTGTCACAAGATCACAATAATCAAATGTTCAACATGTTCATTGGTAAACGTTTTAAATATGAACACAAGTTTAACTGATTACGTTAATGCGCAGGAAGAAGAGATCACACATTGAGGTGCACCAAGGTGCAGGCCTTCACACAATTCGGAGCTAGGCTCCTACTATTTACTCGCTTGCAAGCTTTTATAGGACATGTCCTCACACATATTACACATACCCCTCTTCGCTACGCAAAACGGATTCAAATTCACTAATAACAAACACACTTTACTAAAACAGTTCGTAAATGTTCCGTTTCCAATCTTAAGTTGTAAAAAACCTTTCTAAAATTTGGTAAGGATGGATTGGTGGACTTAGGACAGTAGTTATATGATTTTTGAGATGCAAGATAAGCTTAGAAAATCCCACAAACAATGCAACTCAAACAATAAGAGTGAAATTTGGATTTACGTGTGTAAAAAGGAGGTTTTCGGACTTTGTAAAGAAGATTTCTTTGAACAAAATTTTATCTTAAAATGAACTTTGAATAATGTGAGTAAGTTCATCTCCAACCTACTGTAAATCTCAATTTATTGCAAGAGATTCCCCCCTTGAAAACATTTTAGGAAACCGAGCGTAATTCGTCCTTAAAACGCGTTTTTAAGTGGTTTTCCCGCATCTAGTGTAATAAGGAATGAGGTAACAACTTTTTATCAATATACACTATTGAAATACAGTATTTCATTATCAAGATTTCATTGCAAGAATTTCAAAACATCCTTCCTACAATTCAAAGAACATTTCTTATTGAAATCACATAGTAAAAGGGGTTTTTAACACCTTCTTTAGTGTAAGAATTCCATCACTAACATAAGAGATTTTTCCTAATCATTAACATACATGCATTCAAAATTTTAAACCTCATCTAACCTACTGCCCAATCACACCAACACCATCCAAAATACAAGTAAACACAAACTTTACGAAAACCGAGTCCACACACAATTAACCAACTTCTAGTGTAAGAATTAAACTCAAATTCATTTGCTTTTAAACATGCAAAGATTTATATCTAATTATCATAAATATACAGTAGCTAATAGTCATCCAAACCAAAAATTCATCCTCAAATTCGTTCTCAAAGATACTTCTAATAATTCACACAACACTTGTTCTCCAAAGGGAATTGAATTTGCATACCCTAACTCGCAGTTGATGAAACTCGACTTATCCTTCTCCTTATGATGTGTTTCTGACTTCTTTGGGATCCTAAAACACAAATTTATACCCACAAAAAATTTCATAAGAAAATACCCAAAGGAAGTACTTGAATTGACTCAAAACTTTCACTAAACTTACTGTTTGCTTGGTTGGGGAAGATGACCTTATTTCTTGAGTTTCTCTGCTCCTAAAGCTCGTGTTTCTCCCTTCCCAGTATGCACCTACATATATATAACCAAGATTAGGCCTTGCATGCAAGATTTAGGAGGGAAAAATAGAGAAAATCGAAGCTGGAGCTCAGCCCCTGCATTACCGCAGGACTGGCGAGGAAACAGGGAGAAGGGGAGAGAGTTCTGGGCTGCAGGTTTCTCTTGGCTTTTTGTGCTGAAATTTTTATAAGGTTTAGAGGATCATGTGAGGAAGGGTTGGCTGTATTTCTATCATGTGAATCACCCACTTGCAAGGTTCATTTTGAGGTCTTACTCACCCTGGATCAGCACAATAATTTCCTGCTCTTCTTTTCCTTTGTCTTACATAGTTCCTAATTAAATATTTTACCACCAACTAGTGACCTAAGGATCCCACAAAGCTTTTTATATTACTCTAATTTGCTCCAACATAGTCCTCTTTTGTTTATTAGGTACCTTTTAACAAAAGAAGTCCCAAAGTTATTCTAACTAACATACCTATTAATGTGCTTAATAGTTGATTTCTTAATTTCCTATCTTACAACCTTTCCCAATTTCCATAATTGTGAATCCCTATATAATAAGATATCGATCCTAGTACTCACAAATATTATTCAGATTCTTATTTAACTACTGATATACTTATTATTTCTTTTCTCTTATAGACAACAATTACACATAAGCACAATTTATCCACATCTCATTTCACATACACTTATCATACGTATTGTCTACGTACGATCACAAATAAAATTATAATTTCCATGACCTAGGTTACTTAGACCCACGTTAATTCCTCATTACTTACCGACTGTTACACGTTTCCCCCCTCAAGAAGTTTCGTCCCGAAACTTAAGTCGTACCTTAGAAAAGTTGTGGATAGCGGTTCCTCATGTCAACTTCTTTTTCCCATGTAGCCTCCTCCGAACCATGGCTTGACCATAACACTTTAACCAGCGGAATGGTCTGGTTCCGTAAAACCTTATCCCGTCGGTCCAATATCTGGATCGGTCTCTCCTCATAACTGAGGGTCTCGTCAAGTTGCAAAGGTTCATAAGATAACACATGAGAGGGGTCATGCACATACTTCCGAAGTTGTGATACATGAAAAACATTGTGGATGCGAGATAGTTCTATCGGTAACGCAATCTCGTAAGCTACCTCACCGACTCTTTTCAGAATCCCATATGGTCCGATGAACTTCGGACTAAGTTTGCCTCGGATGCCGAACCTTTTTACGCCCTTAGTAGGGGAAATTTTAAGAAAAACTTTATCACCTACTTCAAATTCCAGTTTCCTCCTCCTTGAGTCTGCGTATTTCTTTTGACGATCCTGGGCGACTTTCATTTTCTCTTGAATTATTCGGATCTGCTCCATGGTTTCTTGAATCAACTCTGGTTCTACCGGTAACCCATTTCTCAAATCTTCCCAACAAATCGGTGTTCGGCACTTTCGTCCATATAAAGCCTCATATGGAGCCATTCCAATCGTGGCTTGATGACTGTTATTATAGGAGAATTCCGTTAAGGCTAAATGATCCTCCCAAGATCCTTGGAACTCCAAAGCGCATGCCCGTATCATATCTTCCAGAACTTGAATTGTGCGCTCGGTTTGACCATCAGTGGCAGGGTGGAACGCAGTACTAAACCTTAATGTAGTTCCAAAAGCTTCCTGAAGTTTTTCCCAGAAGTGTGCCAGGAATCGAGGGTCTCTATCGGAGATGATGGTTACTGGCACTCCATGCAACCGTACAACATTTCGGATATAAGCGTCCGCCATCTGTGACTGATTCCAGGTCCCTTTCATGGCAAGGAATCGCGCCGTTTTGGTGAGACGATCCACTATCACCCAAATCGAGTCATTTCCTCTCCTAGACTTTGGTAGACCCGATACGAAATCCATAGAGACAGAATCCCATTTTCATTCCGGAACAGGTAACGGCTGCAGTAACCCTGGTGTCTTCTGACGATCGAATTTCACTTTCTGACATGTTAAACATTTGGCCACATATCTGGCTACATCACCCTTGAGACCCCTCCACCAAAAGTGTTTCTTAAGGTCTCGAACCATTTTGTCCCTACCAGGGTGCACTGAGTACGGGCTACTATGAGCTTCTTTCAAAATTTTCTGCCTCAAGTCCTGGTCCTCGGGAACGCACCACTGTCCTTTGATTCTAATACTTCCATCTTCGTGTTCGGCGAAATCCTGAGCTTTACCACTTTCGACTTTTTCTTTAATACCCTGCAGGAATGCATCCTTATCTTGCTTTTCTCGAATCTCTGTGTATAAATCAGGTTGAACAGTTAAAGCATTTATTGCTTCCCCAACTTTCCCGGGACGAATCAAAACGAGCTCAATTAGTTCTATCTCTTTACCCAGTTCTTCTGGTAGTACTGATAGAAGACCTAATTCACTCCTTGGCCTTCTACTGAGTGCATCTGCCACCTTGTTTGCTTTTCCGGGATGATACTGAATGTCGATGTCGTAATCCTTGAGCAGTTCTAACCACCTTCGTTGTCTCATATTCATATCTTTTTGAGTGAAAATATATTTTAAACTTTTATGATCTGTGAACACTTTACAAGAAATCCCATACAAGTAATGTCGCCACAATTTCAGAGCAAAGACAACTGCGGCTAACTCCAGATCATGCACTGGATAGTTTTTCTCATGCGGACGCAACTGCCGAGATGCATAAGCGATCACCTTACCGTGCTGCATTAATACGCAACCCAGACCCTCCAGAGAGGCGTCACTATAGATTTCGAACCCGTCAGTGCCTGAAGGAAGGGTCAAAATAGGAGCACTAGTCAATCTTCGCTTTAACTCTAGGAAGGCGGCTTCACATTTTTCATTCCACTGGAAACGAGTGCTTTTTCTTATTAAATTGGTAATGGGTAAGGCTATTTTAGAGAAATTCTTGACAAACCGTCGATAATAACCTGCTAAGCCCAGAAAACTTCTGACCTCCGACACATTCTTTGGTGCTGGCCACTCTTCTACTGCTTTTATCTTGTCCGGATCCACTGAAATTCCTTCTTTTGACACCACATGACCTAGGAATTTTACCTCTTCCAACCAAAATTCACATTTACTAAGTTTGGCATACAATTTCTCCTTCCAGAGTGTCGCTAACACTGTTCTTAGATGGCCTTCATGCTCTTCACGATTCTTTGAGTATATCAAAATATCATCTATAAAGATAACCACGAATTGATCCAAGAACGGCTTGAAATATCGTTGCATTAAATCCATAAAAGCCGCAGGCGCGTTAGTCAGTCCGAACGGCATGACCAGAAACTCATAATGCCCATATCGGGTGCGGAAAGCCGTTTTTGGAATGTCTTCCTCCACAATCCGCATCTGGTGATATCCTGATCTCAGATCAATCTTTGAGAACACTCCAGCACCCTTCAACTGATCAAATAAATCATCTATCCTCGGCAAAGGGTACCTATTCCGTACCGTAATTTTATTAATCTCTCGATAGTCTATACATAACCTCATGGAACCATCCTTTTTCTTGAGAAACAGTACCGGTGCTCCCCAAGGAGACACGCTGGGTCTAATGTACCCTTTTTGCAATAACTCCTCCAGTTGTTTTTTCAACTCTACCATTTCTGCAGGTGCCATTCTATACGGAGCTCTTGAGATCGGGGTAGCACCCGGAATCAGATCTATGTGGAAATCCACTATTCGATGCGGAGGCAATCCCGGTAAATCCTCCGGAAACACATCAGGAAATTCCCGAATCACCGGTATATTTGCCAATTTCGATTCAACCTCACTCAGCTTCGATACCTGATAAATATGACCTTCTATAACGCCTTCCTCACCTCTACCCGTATTGGTCCCTTTAAGGTATGGCCGAAGTTTCACCACTCGAGCATAACACTCTATTACTGCTCTATTTTCATATAGCCAATCCATACCCAAAATGACATCATACACTCCCAAGTCAAACATTATCAAATCTGCCTTCAAATCCACCTCCGCAATTTAAATGTCACATTCTTTCAACATATATTTACATCGGAAAGTGGTTTTATCAGGTAGGGTTACATTTAAATTACATAAAGTTATTTCGGGTTTATGCTCTATGCGGGATGCAAACATATTTGAAACAAAAGAGTGGGATGCTCCAGAATCAAATAATACAAAAGCAGGCAAACCACACACATCGAAAGTCCCGGTGATCACATTACCTCTTTGTTCCATAATCTCCGGCTCCTCGGATGGTTCAGATTTTAAGGCGAATGCCCTGCCGGTTGCCTTCGGTCCTCCCTTAATGTTGCGACCCGAGCTTGACTCACCTGCTGATTTGAGAAGTAATACCTCTCCAGGCCTCTGGTTACCACGAGCATTCCCGGATTGGTTCAAGAGGGGACATTCCTTGATTCTATGCCCCGTCCTCATACATTTAAAACAAATGCATTGACCTTCACAATTTTTCCCATGATGCTCTTTTCCACAGCGACGACATTTCCACTCCTTCTTCTTCCCTTCCGCAATCTTTGCAGGGACTACTGCCATCGACGTCCCAGCTGTATCTGCTCTGAATTTCTTATTACTTCCTTCCCTGGGTCTCTCATTTCCCTTCTTCTTTCTTTTCAAACTTTCATCCTTTTGCTCAATGCGTTCATGCTCCAAAGCTCGGTCATACAAGTCCTCAAAACTGCTGTAAACCCTAATTCTCTTCTGATACTTCAAATTTAACCCTTCAAAGAATCGCATGGACTTCACCCTCATTACTGGTGAAATCAGTAGCAAATCTTGAGAGTTCTACGAACTTGGCAGCATACTCCACTACCGTCATTTGTCCTTGTCTTAAGAATAGGAACTCATTCTCTTTTTTCCTCCTTAGAGCTGGAGGGAAAAACTTGTTTCTCAGCTTATCCACAAACATTTCCCAGGTAGAAATATCCTGAGTGGAAGTTTTCTTTATTGTACCCCACCACATGTCAGCGGGTCCCTCCAGGTAGAAAAATGCCAATTTTACCTTCAGATTCTCGGGACAACTAACTACTTCTAGTAGTTTCTCCATATAAGCTACCCAGTCTTCAAACTTCACTGGGTCTGCTTCCCCGTTATACCCTCGTGGCTTATGAGCCGCGAGTCTCTTATAAAATTTTCCTTCATCATTCTCCTTGTTTTGTTCTTGTTTTTCCAGAATTGCTAGTAATCGGGTATTCATCTCCCTTAACTGGCGCATCTGTTCGCTTTGCGAGTTATCTGACTGCCCCGCTTGCTCAGATGCTTCCACATTTTGCCGGGTTTCATTATTCACTTCGCTAGTTGCCATAACCTATAAAATAATTTTATATATATTCTTAGTGGTTCCAATAATTTCTAAACTATACATATATAACCAAACACAAATTCCCAAAGAAAATACGATTTTCCCCCACTTAACACATAAGTGCACATATTCATAACATAACGTAATTAATGGTTACAGTATATGCTTGCACCCTTAGATTTAAATTTCAGAGGTACTTTAATTCTACGGCCCAAGGCCAATCAACTAAACATAGAATTTTTTTTTTTAAACATAAAAGCAATAACTGAACCAACTACTCCTGCTTCATCAACTCCACCATATCTCCTCTCCTTAGAGAATGTTGTAGGGATCATACGCATACCCACTGTCATCACTACTGGTCGAAGGGGTTTCTGGAACGTAGTCTGGGTCACTAACTCGGGAATTACTTCCCTGGAATACAACCTCGAGCACTACCGATTCTCCGCTTGATCCCCTAGAACCGTGCGACTGGGGAGGAGCCATGTTGGTGGCGGAGTCTCCCGATCTTTGTGATCGAGGTGGTGCCATGCTAGCAGCAGAGTTAGGGGGGGTAGGGGTAGACCTTCTTCCCATTCTTGTCCTTTGATACTCATGCACAGCTATCCGGTTAAACATGTCCCTCCAATAGTCAGCTGCCCGACTCATGTTTTGCGTACCCGCTGCCTGTCTAGCCCGTTCCATCTCGTTTAACACCTCATCCGGTGTTCCTTCCCATCTTATCAGATTCTTGTCAATTGACTCCATGGTAGTATCGTCATTCAACAAGGATGGTGTTGCCACGTGTAAACTTATCAATTTCCAATAGGTAAAGCGGAAAGTCACCCATGGCTCGAGCCGTGGTAAGGTTTTGATGATAGTATATGCTTGAATAGCCGGGCGGGTATAGGGATTGTGATCCCCAATCCCGTACAACTGATTGTAACTTTGTATTTCATTTAGTTTTGCTCTTGCAAACCCAAAAGGATCTTCTCCTTCATTCATATTCATATCCGGCTCCGCTTGATACCTACGGGTACCATCCCAACTTACTGCCCAGTAAACACCGCCCCTTCGAATGATTCTTGACCCACTACCGCTACCGTTACCACTGGAAGACATCTATTACACATATCCATATTACACATATTTAAATAACACATACAAATTTCACACACATGTATTTTGCCCTTATTAGGCATATTACTCTTCACAATCATAGCTTTTCCTAGCTTCCTTGAGCATGATCAATCAAATACTTTAGAAACACTCACGTTTAAAGCAACCTGAACTACCTATATGATGATAAGTAATTTAAATCGTCATTATTATTTTTTTTTTAAAAAAAACTAAAAACTTTGGCTCGGAAACCACATGTAACAGCCCACCGACTTAACTATTTTAAATCAAGTTAAAGATATACTTAATAGCATTAGCGGAAGCAAGTCATAATAAAATGGTACGGAGGCTTTCACCTGCTTGAGTCAAAACCCATTAATATGACTGAGTTGACTCTACGAGCGATGTTGGGAAAACATACATTATACAAAATAAAGTTTAGTTATTACAGGCCCATAACTTAACACAATATATGTTTAAGCGTTCTTCACAAAATAAGAGTTAAGTTCCAAAAGATGATCATGTTCAAGCTTGGTATGCTATGATTGCTGACACATGACTTCTTTATAGCTTTCCATCTGCCTACCTTAGCTTGTTAGAGCCTGCACAAGAGTCTGCCCCCACCAGGACAGGTTCATAGAACAATATCAGCTTACGCTGGTATACAAATCAATCCAAACAAATTTATGGTGGCTGAAAACAAAGGAGTGGACATACTTCAACATTTCATATGCAAATCATTATTTGGCAAAGTGCCCTTGTCACAAGATCACAATAATCAAATGTTCAACATGTTCATTGGTAAACGTTTTAAATATGAACACAAGTTTAACTGATTACGTTAATGCGCAGGAAGAAGAGATCACACATTGAGGTGCACCAAGGTGCAGGCCTCCACACAATTCGGAGCTAGGCTCCTACTATTTACTCGCTTGCAAGCTTTTATAGGACATGTCCTCACACATATTACACATACTCCTCTTCGCTACGCAAAACGGATTCAAATTCACTAATAACAAACACACTTTACTAAAACAGTTCGTAAATGTTCCGTTTCCAATCTTAAGTTGTAAAAAACCTTTCTAAAATTTGGTAAGGATGGATTGGTGGACTTAGGACAGTAGTTATATGATTTTTGAGATGCAAGATAAGCTTAGAAAATCCCACAAACAATGCAACTCAAACAATAAGAGTGAAATTTGGATTTACGTGTGTAAAAAGGAGGTTTTCGGACTTTGTAAAGAAGATTTCTTTGAACAAAATTTTATCTTAAAATGAACTTTGAATAATGTGAGTAAGTTCATCTCCAACCTACTGTAAATCTCAATTTATTGCAAGAGATTCCCCCCTTGAAAACATTTTAGGAAACCGAGCGTAATTCGTCCTTAAAACGCGTTTTTAAGTGGTTTTCCCGCATCTAGTGTAATAAGAAATGAGGTAACAACTTTTTATCAATATACACTATTGAAATACAGTATTTCATTATCAAGATTTCATTGCAAGAATTTCAAAACATCCTTCCTACAATTCAAAGAACATTTCTTATTGAAATCACATAGTAAAAGGGGTTTTTAACACCTTCTTTAGTGTAAGAATTCCATCACTAACATAAGAGAATTTTCCTAATCATTAACATACATGCATTCAACATCTTAAACCTCATCTAACCTACTGCCCAATCACACCAACACCATCCAAAATACAAGTAAACACAAACTTTACGAAAACCGAGTCCACACACAATTAACCAACTTCTAGTGTAAGAATGAAACTCAAATTCATTTGCTTTTAAACATGAAAAGGTTTATATCTAATTATCATAAATATACAGTAGCTAATAGTCATCCAAACCAAAAATTCATCCTCAAATTCGTTCTCAAAGATACTTCTAATAATTCACACAACACTTGTTCTCCAAAGGGAATTGAATTTGCATACCCTAACTTGCAGTTGATGAAACTCGACTTCTCCTTCTCCTTATGATGTGTTTCTGACTTCTTTGGGATCCTAAAACACAAATTTATACCCACAAACAATTTCATAAGAAAATACCCAAAGGAAGTACTTGAATTAACTCAAAACTTTCACTAAACTTACTGTTTGCTTGGTTGGGGAAGATGACCTTATTTCTTGAGTTTCTCTGCTCCTAAAGCTCGTGTTTCTCCCTTCCCAGTATGCACCTACATATATATAACCAAGATTAGGCCTTGCATGCAAGATTTAGGAGGGAAAAATAGAGAAAATCGAAGCTGGAGCTCGCCCCTGCATTACCGCAGGGCGGAGGAAACGGGAGAAGGGGGAGAGAGTTCGGGCCGCAGGTTTCTCTTGGCTTTTTGTGCTGAAATTTTTATAAGGTTTAGAGGATCATGTGAGGAAGGGTTGGCTGTATTTCTATCATGTGAATCACCCACTTGCAAGGTTCATTTTGAGGTCTTACTCACCCCTGGATCAGCCTAATAATTTCCTCGCTCTTCTTTTCCTTTGTCTTACATAGTTCCTAATTAAATATTTTACCACCAACTAGTGACCTAAGGATCCCACAAAGCTTTTTATATTACTCTAATTTCCTCCAACATAGTCCTCTTTTGTTTATTAGGTACCTTTTAACAAAAGAAGTCCCAAAGTTATTCTAACTAACATACCTATTAATGTGCTTAATAGTTGATTTCTTAATTTCCTATCTTACAACCTTTGCCAATTTCCATAATTGTGAATCCCTATATAATAAGATATCGATCCTAGTACTCACAAATATTATTCAGATTCTTATTTAACTACTGATATACTTATTATTTCTTTTCTCTTATGGACAACAATTACACATAAGCACAGTTTATCCACATCTCATTTCACATACACTTATCATACGTATTGTCTACGTACGATCACAAATAAAATTATAATTTCCATGACCTAGGTTACTTAGACCCAGGTTAATTCCTCATTACTTACCGACTGTTACAAGGCTATTGTTGAGCTTATTCGCAACACTTCTTTTTTATTCGATATTTTGCACCTTTTTTTTGTATATTTTTGTTTTTGACATTTTTTTTCCGGTTTTTTTGCTTTTTTATTTTTTGTTTTGATATTTGTTGTTGCTCCATCTCTTTTTTTTTGCTTGCCCTTTACATTGAACTGATGTCAGATGTACTTCCCATGAGGTAGGTTAAATGGAGAGGGATGTTATGTGTTTAAGTTGAAATGGATGATAAAGATTGGGCAATTGGATGTAGTGAAGGGAGGAATGCCTCTTTTATGCCAATTTATTAATTGCCCTTATTAGAACAGTCATGAGATTTAGAAATTTATTTCCTTTTAAGGCGACAATCATGATTTCCATTATGCTCATTAATGCAAGGTTAAAGAATAAATAAGGATTTTTTGATTTTTACCACCTTTTAAAATTCCAACTTTTAAGATAACCACCTTATAAGTTCATTTTTTTAAATAACCACCTTATATAACCTAAAGGAAAAAAGGAAAAGAATAATCCCACCTTTTGGCGGTCTTCTCATAATAATCCCTCATTAACTTAATTTCAGAATAATCCTACCTTTATACCCTGTTTTCTTAAAATGGGCCATTTTTTTTCTTAAAAAAAAAAGGGTCATTTTTCCTACAACCTGTTACACAGGTTACTATTCTCACTTCTTTTCCCTCTCCTCTCTCACCCCTTTATCTCTCCTCTTCTCTCCTTTTCTGATTTCAGCAACCACCCAACAAACCACCAACACCTACTCATAAATTACCCACCACCAAACCAGCCCCATCGACCTAGAAAAATGCACCACCGTCACTCACTTTCTTGAACCGGGTTGCGGGCTGCGGGGTAGAGGGCATTGCCGGGGGGCCGCGTCGAGGAAGCGTGCGGGGTGGGAGTTGCGGGGGGGGGAGGTGAGATAAAATGGAGATCTAGGAGATTGCGAGTGGAGGAGGACGAAGGGCGTAAAGGCGAGTGGAGGCTGCTGCGTAGACGGCTAAAGAGGGGAAGTAGGAGGCTGGGTGTTCAGGATTGCCGAGAAACGAGGGTGGTGGTGGGTTGGCGATTTGTGTGTGGGTGGTGGTAATGAGAGAGAATACGCGGGTGGCAGGGTTTGGGGCGGAGTAGGTGGTCCTTCCTCATTTTTGCCGAGAAACAGGGGTGGTTGTGGTTGGCGATTTGTGTGAGGGTGGTGGTAATGAGAGAGAAAAAGGGAGGACGGTGGTGGTTTTGTTGTGGGTTTAGGAGGGTGGTGGTGATGAGAGAGAAAGGTTTAGGATGGTGGTGGTTTTGTTGTAGTGGTGGGTTTAGGAGGGTGCTGGTGATGAGAGAGAAAAGAGGGGATGGTGGTGGTTTTGTTGTAGTGGTGGGTTTAGGAGGGTGGTGGTGATGAGAGAGAAAAGGGAGGATGGTGGTGGTTTTGTTGTAGTGATGGGTTTAGGTCAGGAAAATGGAAAAGAATAATCCCATGGTATAAAGTTAGGGTTATTCTGAAATTAAGTTAATGAGGGATTATTATGAGAAGACCTCCGAAAGGTGGGATTATTCTTTTCCATTTTCCTGACCTAAATCTCTTTAAATACATACCAATTTACATATTTCGTCCAACAAATCGGTCTTAAAGAAGGGTTAAAACCTTATAAATAGTGTAATGAATAAAGGTGGAGGTAATGGAATCATTCTTAAACCCTTTATGAGGATAATTTTTTTGACGGAATTTGTCAATTGGTAGGTATTTAGAAGGATTTAGGTCATATAAGGTGGTTATTTTGAAAATCGTAATTTTATAAGGTGGTTAAAGTCAAAAAATCCAATAAATAAATAAATACTCATTTATGAAATTATGAGTACATGCAACAAAAGGGAAATCTTATATTAGACTAGACAGATAAAAGAAAGAGACAGAAAATGAAATCTTAAGTTTAGACTCCTACATCGCGTGGCGAGACGACTTCGTTGCTTCGGTCTTCACGATATCTCTTTCTAAATGAAAAGAGTGGAAGTGTATATTTTTTTCCATGTTGATTGGACCTAAGCGAGTCCAAATATCTTAGTGAATACTTCCTCCGTTCCAAAATAAGTGAAACACTTCTCTCATTTATGTGAGAGCTTTTTGAACCAAGTGTTTCACTTATTTTAGAATGGAGGAAGTATATGCTATTGGGACTGGAGATATGTCTACGTAAGCTGGATCTGATAGCAATTGAAGTCTTTTGTCATCAATCATATCTTGGATATTTGCCTTAAGGCCCATACACCTTCTTGTCTAGTGACCTCTCTCTCTGTAGTATTCGCAATAGGAGTCTTTATTCCATATTAGATGTATTTCCTCTTTAGGTGGGTCTTCTAAGGGTCCAATTGGAAAATCGCTCCTTTAGCCTAGAGTTGGTGAAAAATCTGAGTATAGGTCATTTTTAGTGAGGTGAAGGTCCTTTTTCCCATCGGGGTTTTAAATAATCCTTTGTACCCATGTCAACACCTTTCCCTACTAAAGCGAAATCTATCTTATTTAGGGTCTTGTTTGAGAGCTGGAAGCCTTCCATCTTCTATCATGTCTTGGATAAGGTGCTTCAACCAATAACTGTCGTTAGTTTTATGTCCATTTCCTCCATGGTATTTGCAATAGGCTTTTTTGTCCCAATTTGGCCCTTTTTGGTCTTCCTCAGAATATGGAGTGGGTCCTATAGGATAGAGCAAGTTTCTAGAATAAAGGCAATCAAATACAGTGTCACAGCTCATATCTAGGGATGTAAATTCTCTTTTAGGCTTTCTCTTAGGTCTGGCAAGAAACAGTGTAGGTCTAAAATGTATCTCTATTGGAGCACAGGTTTTCTTTGTTTTCATAGATGTTTGGATGTTTGGTGAATCATCAATAATTATTTAGGCTCATCTGAAAAGAGACGAGCTTTCAGAGAATGATTTGATGGAAGGATTTATAAGTGGATTGTGTTGTGTGATGTCATGCAACTCATTGATCCTTTGTTGGTCAGTCGCTATTGCACCTAAACTATCTAGTGCCTCGTAATCTGTACTACGATTTTCTTGAAGAACATTGTGGTTTGCCTCTAGTCTGGTGACACGTGCTACAAGATATGCTAGATAGTATACTCTTCAGCTCATCATTTTGTTCTTGCAGTATGCTTGACATGTTGTGTATTTCCTACAATAGATCATCAAGCGAGAGATTAGAAATGGAGTGATGGTGGAGAGAGAGAAATAGAATGAAAGAATGTATATTAGAAAAAGGATTTTAGTTAAAAGTTGAGCTTCTAGGAACAAATCAGTGTATCCTAAATGAATGATTTTTTTTTGTTTTTTTCGGATGCACCTAGACTTAATGCATGTATGCATGACTTTTTTGGATGCACCTATACCTAATGCATGTATGCACGACTTTTATTTTTTGATGCACCTAGACCTGATGCATGACTCAATCTATGCGTTCGAACCTGTATATGCTTCCTACATATCCCAAACAAGGAATCAAATCGCTTGTAGTTAAGGACTACTAAATGCGGAATGCATGAGATGACATGAGGATCATGGATGCAACGAAACTCCTAAATGCCTATGAACTCTAGTTATGCATGAAGTGTATGAACGATGGACAATGCAATGCAATGCAAAGGGATTCTAGTACGAATTCAGTTCTTGCGGACACAGAATCCTATGGACTTTAGGTGTCTAGACTTGATAGACTTCTAATGACCTTAGAATTTTAGACTTAGTGAGCTTTTAAGGATGCTAGAATCCTAATATGCATGAGACTCTAGTGGACCTAGACTCCTAAGATGGACAGAATTCTAGCGAATTTAGAGACCTATTATGCATGGAGTTCTATGGATTCTAGACTCCTAAGATGAAAGAAACTCTAACAAACCTAGTCTTCATAGATGGGACGAGGACTCCTAATGTGAATCGAGTTAGACGAGGTTAAGAAATCTAAATGGAGTGAAACTGGATGAACCTGGACATATGGGCTAGATGGACTTCTAATAGAATTAGAATTTCTAAGTGGATGAGACTTCGACAACAAGATGGACACTAAAAGGAATCCTAAATGATGTACATGAAAAGATGGGATAGAGATAGAAAAGACGAGATGTATGACCCTAAATTATATGATCGTTCATCTACATAAGACTCGATAGCGATAGGACTCAGTCATAGCACAAATCCGGATCAGTTAAGTTGATTAACTGATCCGGTTTTGTGAAATGACCGGATCAGTTGCTCATCATAGACCAAAAAAAAAAAAAAAAAAACCAGTCGGCCAAAGCAGAAATTATCATCACCATTGCAAACCAAAAAACAGAAACAAACAAACTAACCAAAACCGGAAATAATCATCACCATCGCAAAACCAAAAAAACTTAAAAAACACGAAAAATAGAAAATTTAAACATTACAGAAGTTTAAAGAAAATTACAAAAAAAAACGAAAATTACGAAAATTACAAAAATTAAAAAAGTTATAAAAAAACTACAAAAATATAAACAACCCAAAAATAATTACACAAGTGGTGGGAGGTTCGTGGGTTGTCGCACTTTGATCTAAAATCTTAAACCCTAGATCATTTAGAACGAAAATAAAATAAAAAACCTTAAACCCTAGATCTAAAATCTCGCACTTTGAAATTTATGTCATCCTTCCTCTTCATTCTTTCGTCTATATTGTTCATTGTCATCGGATTTCGTCTTTCTTCAACATTCGAAAGCGGTGGGAGGTGGCCCTGGTCGCGTTGGTGTTCGTTGCGTGTGGTGGCGTTGGTGTTCGTTGCGGTGGGTGCGGCCCTCGGTGACGAGTGAGTGTTTGGCGAGCGAGAGTTTATGCAAGTGGTTGGGGTTCGTGGGTGTTCGTGGTGTTCATGGGTTGGGGTTGGGGTTGGGTGGGATGGGTGGGGTTGGGTGAGTGGAGAGGAGTGCGAGACGAGAGGAGAGGAGAAGAGTTTGAGAGGAGAGGGGAGCAGCTTGAGAGGAGAGAGAAGAGAGGTGGCGCTGTGGAGAGATGGCGCTGTGGAGTGTGGAGAGGTGGGTTAGGGTTAGGGCTGAAGACAGAAATTGTGGGAGGAGGGAGAAGAGAGAAATTGTGGGCTGAAGTTGAGGCTGGAGAAGACAAAAGTGAGATGTATAACACAAGTGCTAAAAAGTTGAGCGCTTTATAAGGCCCAGCCCATCAACTGATCCGGTTGGGCTACAAACCGGATCAGTTAACATAACTGATCCGGTTTGTAGCTCAACCGGATCAGTTATTTGAAATTTTTGCTGCCCGCCCACCCCAAATTAATTAATAGATCCGGTTTTTTAAAAAACCGGATCAGTTTCCTTGTCTCATTTAAGGTTTTTTCAGCTAGTGGATTGATTTTTATCTTTTAGAATTAGGTGAGATTGATTTTTGACAAAATGACTCTAAGAACGATCATGACTCTACATGAATGCAGACGGAGAAATACAGAATTGACCATTACGACGACTTTGTCTTCAAAAACATGAGATGCACAGGATGCGCGCCTCACAATAACGTTGCACGTTTGGCGCACTGCTCCCCGACATGCTATATGGCGATTTAGGCAATGTTTTGGCTAATTTCGCATAATCTCGGAACGCGACAAACAGGACATTATGACGGAATTATTGACAAACTTTCTAAACTTAAACGTAAACCGAATTGGCAATAGCATGAGACGAACGGGTTGCGTGCTTCACAACAGAGTACGCTTGGTGCGAAGCCTATTCGTCCGGTGCAGGAGCCGTGCGCCAGGCACACCATAGTGTGTTTGGCGCACTGCCCCTCGGCATGCAATTAGTCGATTCGGCGAAGGTTTGGTCAATTTTGACCTTCTTTTTAGATGCGATTTTAGTTGCAATACATATTAACATTTTGATAAATGAATAACTGTAGACACATAATCGTGTCTCCCCATTTAGGGGTCCAATGATGAAATATACCGTTGTCTTAGTTGGCTTGGTCCAATGGAGGAGAAGTCCGAATAATCAGGCAATATGTGTTTTAAAATAATATTGAAAGCCCAAGTAATCATTGATGATGATTAATTGTAAGTTCAACCCGTGAATTGTTTTTTAAGTCCATTTTAAAAGCCCAACTTAATATTTATTGTTTTAATAAATATTTTCTTAATATTTATTGTTTTAATAAGTATTTTCTTAATATTTATTGTTTATTAATATTTATCGTTTTAATAAATATTTTCTTAAAAGCTTCTATTATTATCTTGTACCCATAATTCAGATTTTTAATCCGGAAATTTCTATGTCCGGATTTTTTGGGATAAAAATGGCATCTTGAAATCACGCATAGAATAAAAAGAGAATATACTGGATTATGCGCCGGACGCGACGGGTGCGCTCAGCACGACACGTACGTCCAGCTCATTGGCCAAATCGCGTCAGGCGCGCCAATGAGCGCCTGACACGTGGACTTGTGACTCACACAGAGTCCTGCGCCTGGCGCAAGTCCTGTGTGAGACGCAAGTTAAAGTTTTATCTTTTTGAAAATGCGTTTCCATGTGCAACCTTTTAATTGGACGGACCACGTCAGGCAGGCCAACCTGCGCCTGATGCGTGTCCTCGCGCCTGCCACGTAGGACTGCGCCTGCCACAAGTCTTGCGTGGAGCGCACGCTTTGTATTGCCTATAAATACGAGATGATTTCGCGAATCAGAGACAGTCAAATTATTATTTTACGCACACAAATACTCGCAAAAACTCCGAGATACACTTCGAATACAAAAACACTCAAACACTTTCAATCATCCAAGTCAAATATTGTTCATGATCCAATTATATTCCTGGTTTCAAGATTGCTTCGACTGAAGGTCACTACGCTCTTCGATCTCAACCGCATAACTATAATCCTGAGGGCCCTGGAAAAATTATATTTATTTTATTGAAGTTACTAACGTTTTCTTGTCATGATGTAGATTCCTAATTAAAAATCGCGTCCTTTGTAAATTCTAACCTTTTTTCTTATATTTTATGTATATAATTTTCTTGATATTATGATTGTCCTGCATGCTTTTTTAACACCCACATGTTATTATGCTAAATAAGACCTAAAGAATTGTTCTCAATAATTCAGATAATTTGAACAACCTATTAGGAACCTTGTAAAATGATTGTATAATAATTGATCACAAAATAATTAGTCTTTTGATGTGTTTCCTGAACCAATCTAGATTAATTATTTTAGGGTGCTTTAAAATATTGTTTGATTGTTCTATTGCATAAAATCTTCTGTGAATCGTTATTTAGTAGAGGCCAGCAATGGGCAATATAGTTCCTGACTGTATTGTACCCTCACCCCCGAAATCAACTTTTTGGTTCCTGACCATCTATGGAGTAATGACGGGGAAATCTACATTGGATAAGTCCCTAAGATGTCCCGTCCGTTTCAATATCCAATTAGGTTTATGATTCTTCCTTTAAAGAATTGTTGACGACTTCAAAACATATTTTTAATAAAACCTTAACAATGGGGTAGTCAAATAAACGCGTTCACACCGCGTGTAGGCATTAAAGGAATGAAAAATCCACGCCTACAATTTGGCGACTCCACTGGGGAGGATTTAAAAAAAATTAATTTTTTTTAAATGAGTGGGTGAAACTTGAAAAATACGATTCATTCTTATTTTTATGCCTTAGAATAATATACTGTTTTGCATGCGCTTCTCTATTGCGTTCCGCACTTTGATTTTGCGTCCTTGAGTCTATCTTTGCGTCCATTTCTCGTCATGAGTTCCCCATCATGCGTCCATCATGATGCGTGGGTTGTGGTGGCGTGATTCTTGTTGAGTCTTATTGAATGTGTACATATGATTAATTTAGGATAGTTATTAAACCTTTTTTTTATCCACCTTTCAAAAGATCTCCATTTTTTTAACCTTCATCATTTTTTGAAAATTCTAACCCCAATCTTTTACCAAACTATATCTCCCATCTTTTTTTTTTCTTCAAAAATCATTCTCCAATCTTTTTCAAAATTTCATCCCATCTTCGATCTCCTATCTACTTCAAAAATTCTATCTCCACTTTTTAAATCTCCATATCTTTTTTCCGATCACATATCTTTTTTTCAAAAATTCATTCCATTTCTCTCCCTCTCCATCATCACTCCATTTCTAATCTCCTGCTGGATGATCCATTGTAGGAAATATACAATATGTCAAGCTCACATCAAGAACAAGTTGATGAGTTGCAGGATAGACTCGTCGATCTTGTAGCACGTGTTGCCAGACTAGAAGCACAATACAAGGCACCAGCTAGTTTTACCGCAATCACGACTGATCGACAAAGGATAAATGAACTACATAACATCACACAACATAGTCCCCTGATAAACCCTTCCATCAAATCAATCCCTGAAAGCTCGTCTCGTTCTATAGGAGGCAAAAGAATTATTGATGATTCACCTAACGCACAAGCATCTACTGAGATACATTCCAGAACAAAGCCTCAGGGGGAGTTCATATCCTTACATATGAGCTATGGTGCTATATTTGAGTATTTTCATTTCAGAAAATTTCTCTACCCTATAGGACCCACTCCATATCCTAGGGAAGGAAGCAAAAGAGTAAATTAGGACAAAAATGCCTATTGCAAGTACCATAGAGGAAACGGGCATAAAACTAACGATTGCTATAGGTTAAAGCGCCTTATTCACAACATGATAGAAGAGGGAAGACTTCCAATTCTCTCGAACAAGGTCCCAAATAAGATAGAGGTCGCTGACATGGGTACAAGGGATTATTTAAAACCCCGACGGGCACAAACCCCACTAAAGATGACCTATACTCAAATCTTTCACCAACTCCGGGCAAAAGGTGCGATTTCCCCAATTGGACCCCTAGAAGACCCACCTAAAGAAGAAAGAAATCCGATGTGGGATGAAGGCTCCTATTGCGAATATCATAGGGGGAAAGGTCACCCTACCGAAAGGTGTATGAGCCTTCAGGCGATTATCCAAGACATGATCGATGACAAAATACTGCAATTGCTATCCGATCCAGACTACAAAGATGCAGCCCTAGTCCCAATAGCATATATTCATTAAAACACATGGACTCGCTTAGGTCCAGTTGAAAAAAATATATACACCTCTTCTCTTTTCATTTAGAAAGAGACCTCATGAAGATTGAAGCAACGAAGCTGTTTCGTCACGTGACGTAGGAGTCTAGACTTAGGATTTTATTTTCTGCTTCATTTCTCTTATTCGCCCAGTCTAATATAGGATTTCCCTTTCATTGCATGTACTCATAATTTTCAATTAATAAATGAGTATTTCTTTGCTAACCTTGCACTAATGAGCATCAATGGACATCACGATTGTCACCTTATAAGAAATGAATTTCAAATTCTCATGACTATTCTAATAAACGCAATGAACAACTGGCATACATAAAAGAGGCATCCCTTCCCTTCACTACAACTATTCCTCCATTTCAACTCAAATGAATAACACCCCTTTCCCTCTAACCTACCTTAGTGGAGGTACACTTGACATCAATTCAATGTAAAGGGCAAGTAAAAAAAGAGAGCAATAAAAAAAAAAAAGCAACCTTGATACAAAAAAGTGTAAAATATAAAAAAGAAAGAAGTGTTGCAAATAAGCCCATTAATAGCTTTGTCAAAGGTATTTTCTCAACCGACAACCAGCCACATTGCATTCCAATATGCCATAAAAGACAAACCAAAGCCCGCTAGGTCGAAAACCCATAAGGGCGACTTAGGCAAAAGTCAGGGCACCTTCTCATTCACTTGGCCTGAACTACGAATGGTCTGATTCTGCTAAACATACGTTGGAAACCTCACCCTGAGGTCCGACCGTTTTAAACCAAACCAAATCCACATCATTATCCACCCTTGCCAAAGACCTCTTCCAAATCAATGATTAATTCAATGCTTAATTCATTGCAAATGGCTCCAAAGCAAAATGCTCGGCCACCAATTAAAATGTTAAGAGCTACGACTGGCCTGATTCCATCATGGATACTTAGGCAACCTGTTTTGAGGCCCGGCCGTTTTAATTCACAACATATTTTTAAGGCTCGCCTAGGCCCATGAGAAAAGCGCGATCTCTCAAATCATGAATTTTCAATGCTCATCCCCTACCCTTAGAACTAGACTGGGATTTGAACCTGCATCATTAGCCTACCTTATTGCGTGAGTCAAGTCATTATGACTCCGCCTTCTTCTAATTCTTATCCCATCCTTTTTCTAAGCCACATTATCGCTTCTAAGCCAACCTTAGCATAACCTTTCAACACTCAGCGCTATGACCGCTCCTCAGCCCTTGAGTGTTCTTTTCTTTGACCTTTCTTGTCTTTTTCACCTTAGGAACCCTATATGGAATCTTCGGTCGAAACTTTCGCTAAGCGTGACGATATATCTTCAAAATCAAGCAATCAAGCTGTGTACTTCATCAAATCCATCTTACTGGGGGCTTCATCACTGGTCCATCTAGAAAATCACAGGCTCCATGTCCAGACCTATTGTAATAAGGACTTCATTACGAGTCCATGCACGACATCTCATCTTGGGTTTTAAAACCCAAACTGATAGAAGATCGAACCTACTCTATGGGCTCACTTAGGCCCTTGGCATACAAAACCCGAAGCATATACAACTCAAGCGCTACAAAAGCTGGTTCTATAACGTATTTCAAATCCAACATAGTCTATAAACTAAATAGATTATCCTTGGCCTCTGTTTGTACCTTGATAAGGACTTCATTACGAGTCGATACAAAATATTGTGGGCTCCGGACCCATACGAGATCCTAATTGTTTTATGGGCTCGCTTAGGCCCGTAACAACTACAACACACTTCGAATCAAATATAACCTACATGGATCATCCTTGGGGGCTTCCCATTCCTCCTCTTTGAAAAACAGTTTTCTAAACAAAAATTTGAGCTCCTAATGGAACGATCAAAACATCATATCATATAATCTGCATCAAAATCATATCTATGCATTAGTGTCACATCTCTGCATTTGCGTTACATATCTGCATCATCCAAACATTGTGTCAAGCATTGCATCCTTCGTCCTTAGCCATAGGATTCTAGCGTCAATGATCGAGTCTCACACACATACATACACATGTATGCACACACGATAACACATGCAAGTCAAGTCAAGTCAAGTCAAGCCAAAGTCTAGTCAAGGCAAGTCGAGTCAAATCAAGACAAGTCAAGTCACGTCCTATCTATACACTAGCACCCACATCACAGCACACATGCATGTCCCCTAGTTGTTTGTTTGTATATATGTGTGTTATTTGTATTCACAGGTACCCAACGACTTTATACAAGTTATACTCTGCCAAGGTTTGCGGACCATCACAGTTTAACAATAGAAGACAAGTACATAGTGCTTCCAGCGCACCGACAACGACATCGCACATAGCAAACTGCATCCAGCGCAGCATACCACGCCAAGCGCAGGGCGATGCGTCTGGCGCACAGTCCTGTACAACACGCTTGGGGGCATCTTAGCCAAGTGGAACCCACACGCTTAATTCCAAATGAATTCAAATGTTCGTTACGACATTGCGCGCGACAATTCAACGAACTTTCAAAAGTGGACAGAAACACAACCTTGCCGCTCTACGAATCAACGGTAACAATTGCCTTGGGCCAAACACTCCACACCAATTGCCTTGGAACATGCCAAACACTCCGCACCAATTGAATTGGAACAGGCCAAACACTCCGCACCAATTGCCTTGGAACAGGCCAAACACTCCGCGTCAATTGCCTTGGAACAGGCCAAACACTCCGCACCAATTGCCTTGGAACATGCCAAACACTCTGCAACAATTGCCTTGGAACAGGCCAAACACTCCGCACCAATTGCCTTGGAACATGCCAAACACTCCGCAACAATTGCCTTGGAACAGGCCAAACACTCCGCACCGATTGCCTTGGAACATGCCAAACACTCCGCACTGATTGCCTTGGAACAGGCTAAACACTCCGCACCAATTGCCTTGGAACAGGCCAAACACTCCGCATCAATTGCCTTGGAAAATGGCCAAACATTCCGCACCAATTGCCTTGGAATAGGCCAAGCACTCCACATCGAATGCTCTACAACATCTATTTCATTTCCACCTATCATTCCATTTTTTCAAATTTACAATCACTTTGCAAATATGTTTCACACATGTCTGTTCCTGAAGCTTTTGCTTGCTTTGCAGGTACCGGCGCAAAATAGTGATTTTGGATTGCAGAGCATCTTGAATCATTCTCCATCCCGACACGTATACTTTGACTTTCAGTTTTACAAACCTCAGTCAAAGTGGGGGCTTCTGTAGACACATAATCGTGTCTCCCCATTTAATGGTCCAATAATGAAATATACCGCGGTCTTAGTTGGCTTGGCCCAATGGAGGAGCAGTCCAAATAATCAGGCAAGATGTGTTTTAAAATAATATTAAAAGCCCAATTAATAATTCATGATGATTAATTGTAAGTTCAACCCGTGAATTATTTTTTAAGTCCATTTTAAAAGCCCAACTTAATATTTATTGTTTTAATAAATATTTCCTTAAAAGCTTTTATTATTATCTTTTACCCATAAATAGGATTTTTAATCCGTAAAATTCTATCTCCGGATTTTTTGCGATAAAAATGGCATATTGAAAGCGCGCATAGAATAAAAAGCGAATATTCTGGAATATGCGCCAGACGCGATGGGTGCGCTCAGCGCGACACGTGCGTCCAGCTCATTGGCCAAATCGCGTCAGGCGCGCCAATGAACGCCTGACACGTGGGCTTGTGACTCACACAGAGTCCTGCGCCTGGCGCAAGTCCTGTGTGAGACGCAAGTTAAAGTTATATCTTTTTGAAAACGCGTTTCCATGTGCAACGTTTTAATTAGACGGACCACGTCAGGCAGGCCAACCTGCACCTGACGCGTGTCCTCGCGCCTGCCACGTAGGACTGCGCCTGGCGCAAGTCTTACGTGGAGCGCACGCTTTGTTTTGCCTATAAATATGGGATGATTTCCCAAATCAGAGACAGTTACGAATTATTATTTTACGCACAAAAATACTCTCAAAAACTCCGAGATACACTTCGAATACAAAAACACTCAAACACTTTCAATCTGCCAAGTCAAATATTGTTCCTGATCCTATTATATTCGTGGTTTCAAGATTGCTTCGACAGAAGGTCACTACGCTCTTCGATCTAAACCGCATAGGTATAATCCTGAGGGCCCTTGAATAATTATATTTATTTTATTAAAGTTATTAACGTTTTCTTATCATGATGTAGATTCCTAATTAATAATCACGTCCGTTGTAAATTCTAACCTATTCTCTTATATTTTCTGTATATAATATTCTTGATATTATGATTGTCCTGCATGCCTTTTTATCACCCACATGTTATTATGCTAAATAAGACCTAAGAATTGTAAAATGATTGTATAATAACTGATCACTAAATAATTAGTCTTTTGATGTGTAACCTGAACCGATCTAGATTAATTATCTTAGGGTGCTTTAAAATATTGTTTCATGTTCTATTGCATAAAATCTACCGTGAATCGTTATTTAGTAGAGGCCAGCAATAGGCAATATTAGTTCCTGACTGTATTGTACCCTCACCCCCGAACTCAACTTTTTGGTTCCTGACCATCTATGGAGTCATGACGGGGAAATCTACATTGGATAAGTTCCTAAGATGTCCCTTCCGTTTCAATATCCAATTAGGTTTATGATTCTTCCTTTAAAGAATTGTTGGCGACTTCAAAACATATTTTTAATAAAATCTTAACAATGGGGTAGTCAAATAGACGCGTTCACATCGCGTGTAGGCATTAAAGGAATGAAAAATCCACGCCTACAATTTGGCGACTCCACTGGGGAGGATTTTAAAAAAAAAATTTATTTAAATGAGTGGGTGAAACTTGAAAAATACGATTCATTCTAATTTTTATGCCTTAGAATAATATACTATTTTGCATGTGCATGGCTATTGTTCAGCCACCATAAGGACAATCTACCTTGCCTCATTAGCACATGTTCTATGTGTGAGGTCACCCCGGTGGGTTTGCGCTTTGTCCTTCCAAAAACCATCCTGAGCGATAGTGTTGGATCTTAGTCATAAGCAAACCTACCCAACCATGGCATTGTTCTCTTGTTCCTGACTTGAGACTGGAGTGCGCCTTACATGTGGCCACCTCATTAAGAAGAGGTACGAAGCGTGGGATCAATCTCTTAGTCATGGACTCTTTTCAGCCTTAACCTAATACTGACCATAGTTGAACGTAGAACTGGACTTTAGGTTGAGAACTTTGCATATTATTATCTTATGTGCATATTTGTGTGTTTGTGCCTTTAATTGCTTTATGTCATGCGAACTGTCGAACTAAAAGACATGGCTAACAAATTTTATGCATTTAATAAATTAAAAGGCGAGGTGCTCGTGTCTGCGCGCCGCGCGTTTGGCATGCGTTCCACGCACATATATTGCGTCCCGCGCATCATCTACACTGCGTTTAGCGCTTTACCAGCGATCAGCGCAGTGAAGTGTGTGTTTTGCGCTTCTCTAGTGCGTTCCGCACGTTGATTTTGCGTCCTTGAGTCTATCTTTGCGTCCATTTCTCGTGTTCCCCATCATGCGTTCATCATGCGTCCATCATGATGCGTGGGTTGTGGTGGCGTGATTCTTGTTGAGTCTTATTGAATGTGTACATATGATTAATTGAGGATAGTTATTAAACCTTTTTTTATCCAGCTTTCAAAAGATCTCCATTTTTTTTACCTTCATCTTTTTTTTTCATACCCCTTATCTTTTTATGAAAATTCTATCCCCAATCCTTTACCAAACTATATCTCCCATTTTTTTTCTTTTTTTCAAAAATCATTCTGCTATCTTTTTCAAAATTTCATCCCATCTTCGATCTCCTATCTACTTCAAAAATTTTATCTCCACTTTTTTTTTTTTTTTAAAAAAAAAAAATCTCCATATCTTTTTTCCTATCACATATCTTTTTTTCCAAAATTCATTCCATTTGTCTCCCTCTCCATCATCACTCCATTTCTAATCTCCTGCTGGATGATCCATTGCAGGAAATATACAATATGTCAAGCTCACGTCAAGAACAAGTTGATGAGTTGCAGGATACACTCGTCGATCTGGTAGCACGTGTTGCCAGACTAGAAGCACATTACAAGGCACCATCTAGTTTTACCGCAATCACGACTGATCGACAAAGGATAAATGAACTACATAACATCACACATCATTGTTCACTGATAAACCCTTTCATCAAATCAATCCCTGAAAGCTCGTCTCGTTCTATAGGAGGCAAAAGAATTATTGATGATTCACCTAACGCCCAAGCATCTACTGAGATACATTCCAGAAGAAAGCCTCAGGGGGAGTTCATATCCATACATATGAGCTATGGTGCTATATTCGAGTATCTTCATTTCAGAAAATTGCTCTACCCTATATGACCCACTCCAGATCCTAGGGAAGGCAGCAAAGGGGTAAATTGTGACCAAAATGCCTATTGCAAGTACCATAGAGGAAACAGGCATAGAACTAACGATTGCTATAGGTTAAAGCGCCTTATTCACAACATGATAGAAGAGGGAAGACTTCCAATTCTCTCGAACGAGGTCCCAAATAAGATAGAGGTCGCTGACATGGCTACAAGGGATTATTTAAAACCCCGATGGGCACAAACCCCACTAAAGATGACCTAAACTTAAATCTTTCACCAACTCCGGGCAAAAGGTGCGATTTCCCCAATTGGACCCCTAGAAGACCCACCTAAAGAAGAAAGAAATCCGATGTGGGATGAAAGCTCCTATTGCGAATATCATAGGGGGAAAGGTCACCCAACCGAAAGGTGTATGAGATTTCAGGCGATTATTCAAGACATGATCGATGACAAAAGACTGCAATTGCTATCCGATCCAGACTAGCCCCAGTCCCAATAGCATATATTCATTAAAACACCTGGACTCGCTTAGGTCCAGTTGAAAAAAAAATATACACCTCTTCTCTTTTCATTTAGAAAGAGACCTCATGAAGATTGAAGCAACGAAGCTGTTTCGTCACGTGACGTAGGAGTCTAGACTTAGGATTTCATTTTCTGTTTCATTTCTCTTACTCGCCTAGTCTAATATAGGATTTCTCTTTCATTGCATGTACTCATAATTTTCAATTAATAAATGAGTATTTCTTTGCTAACCTTGCACTAATGGGCATCAATGGAAATCACGATTGTCACCTTAAAAGAAATGAATTTCTAATTCTCATGACTATTCTAATAAAAGCAATGAACAACTGGCATACATAAAAGAGGCATCCCTTCCCTTCACTACAACTATTCCTCCATTTCAACTCAAATGCATAACACCCCTTTCCCTCTAACCTACCTTAGTGGAGGTACACTTGACATCAATTCAATGTAAAGCGCAAGTAAAAAAAGAGAGCAATAAAACAAAAAAAAAAAGCAACCTCGATACAAAAAGTGCAAAATATAAAAAAGAAAGAAGTGTTGCAAATAAGCCTATCAATAGCTTTGTCAAAGGTATTTTCTCAACCGGCAACCAGCCACATTGCATTCCAATAAGCCATAAAAGACAAACAAAAGCCCGCTAGGTCGAAAACCCAAAAGGGCGACTTAGGCAAAAGTCAGGGCACCTTCTCATTCACTTGGCCTGAATTACGAACGGTCTGATTCTGCTAAAGATACGTAGGAAACATCACCCTGAAGTCTGACCGCTTTAAACTAAACCAAACCTACATCATTATCCACCCTTGCCAAAGACCTCTTCCAAATCTATAATTAATTCAATGCTTAATTCATTGCAAATGGCTCCAAAGCAAAATGCTCGGCCACCAATTAAAATGTTAACAGCTACGACTGGCCTGATTCCATCATGGATACTTTGGCAACCTCTTTTGAGGCCTGGCCGTTTTAATTCACAACATATTTTTAAGGCTCGCGTAGGCCCATGAGAAAAGCGCGATCTCTCAAATCATGAATTTTCAATGCTCATCCCCTACCCTTAGAACTAGACTGGGATTTGAACCTGGATCATTAGCCTACCTTATTGCGTGGGTCAAGTCATTATGTCTCCGCCTTCTTCTAATTCTTATCCCTTCTTTTTCTAAGCCATATTATCGCATCTAAGCCAACCTTAGCATAAACTTTCAACACTCAGCGCTATGACCGCGCCTTATCTCTTGAGTGTTCTTTTCATTGACATTTCTTATCTTTTTCACCTTAGGAACCCTATATGGAATCTTTGGTCGAAACTTTCGCTAAGTGTGACGATATATCTTCAAAATCAAGCAATCAAGCTGAGTACTTCATCAAATCCATCTTACTAGGGGCTTCATCATTGGTCCATCTAGGAAATCACATGCTCCAAGTCCAGACCTATTGTAATAAGGACTTCATTACGAGTCCATGCACGACATGTCATCTTGGGTTTTAAAACCCAAACTGATACAAGATCGAACCTACTCTATGGGCTCACTTAGGCCCTTGGCATACAAAACCCGAAGCATATACAACTCATGCGCTACAAAAGCCCATTCTATAACGTATTTCAAATCCAACATAGTCTATTAACTGAATAGATTATCCTTGGCCTCTGTGTGTACCTTGATATGGACTTCATTACGAGTCGATACAAAATATTGTGGGCTCCGGACCCATACAAGATCCTAATTGTTTTATGGGCTCGCTTAGGCCCGTAACAACTACAACACACTTCGAATCAAACATAACTTACATGGATCATCCTTAGGGGCTTCCCATTCCTCCTCTTTGAAAAACAGTTTTCTAAACGAAAATTTGAGCTCCTAATGGAACGATCAAAACATCATATCATATCATCTGCATCAAAATCATATCTTTGCATTAGTATCACATCTCTGCATTTGTGTTACATATCTGCATCATCCAAACATTGTGTCAAGCATTGCTTCCTTCGTCCTAAGCCATAGGATTCTAGCGTCAATCATCGAGTCGCACACACATACACACACATGTATGCACACACGATAACACATGCATGTCAAGTCAAGTCAAGTCAGGTCAAGTCAAGTCAAGTCAAGCCAAAGTCTAGTCAAGGCAAGTCGAGTCAAATCAAGACAAGTTAAGTCATGTCCTATCTATACACTAGAACCCACATGACAGGACACATGCATGTCCCCTAGTTGTTTGTCTGTATATATGTGTGTAATTTGTATTCACAGGTACCCAACGGCTCTATACAAGTTATACTCTTACAAGGTCTGCGGGCCATTACAATTTAACAATAGAAGACAAGTACATGGTGCGTCGAGTGCACCGACAACGACATTGCACACAGCAAACTGCGTCCAGCGCAGCATACCACGCCAAGCGCATGCCGATGCGTCTGGCGCACAGTCCTGTACAACACGCTTGGGGGCTTCTTAGCCAAGTGGAACCCACACGCTTAATTCCAAATGAATTCAAATGTTCGTTACGACATTGCGCGCGACAATTCAACGATCTTTCAAAAGTGGACAAAAACACAACCTTGCCGCTCTACGATTCAACGGTAACAATTGCCTTGGAACAAGCCAAACACTCCACACCAATTGCCTTGGAACCGGCCAAACAGTCCGCACCAATTGCCTTGGAACAGGCCAAACACTCCGCGTCAATTACCTTGGAACTGGCCAAACACACCGCGTCAATTGCCCTGGAACAGACCAAACACTCTGCACCAATTGCCTTGGAACATGCCAAACACTCCGCAACAATTGCCTTGGAACAGGCCAAACACTCCGCATCGATTGCCTTGGAACAGGCCAAACACTCTGCACCGATTGCCATGTAACATGCCAAACACTCCGCACCTATTGCCTTGGAACAGGCCAAACACTCCGCACCAATTGCCTTGGAAAAAGGCCAAATATTCCGCACCAATTGCCTTGGAATAGGCCAAGCACTCCACATCGAATGCTCTACAACATCTATTTCATTTCCACCTATCATTCCATTTTTGCAAATTTACAATCACTTTGCAAATATGTTTCACACATGTCTGTTTCTGAAGCTTTTGCTTGCTTTGCAGGTACCGGCGCAAAAGAGTGATTTTGGATTGCAGAGCATCTTGAATCATTCTCCATCCCGACACGTATACTTTGACTTTCGGTTTAACAAACCTCAGTCAAAGTGGGGGCTTCTGTAGACACATAATCGTGTCTCCCCATTTAAGGGTCCAATGATGAAATATACCGCGGTCTTAGTTGGCTTGGCACAATGGAGGAGCAGTCCGAATAATCAGGTAATATGTGTTTTAAAATAATATTAAAAGTCCAATTAATCATTCATGATGATATATGGTAAGTTCAACCCGTGAATTGTTTTTTAAGTCCATTATAACAACCCAACTTAATATTAATTGTTTTAATAAATATTTTCTTAATATTTATTATTTTAATAAATATTTTCTTAATATTTATTGTTTTAATAAATGTTTTCTTAATATTTATTGTTTTAATAAATTTTTTCTAAAAAGATTTTATTATTATCTTTTACCGATAAATCAGATTTTTAATCCGGAAAATTCTATCTCTGGATTTTTTTGGGATAAAAATGGCATCTTGAAAGCACGCATAGAATAAAAAGCGAATATTCTGGAATATGCGCCGGACGTGACGGGTGCGCTCAGCGCGACACGTGCGTCCAGCTCATTGGCCAAATCGCGTCAGGCGCGCCAATGAGCGCCTGACACGTGGACTTGTGACTCACACAGAGTCCTGCGCCTGGCGCAAGTCCTGTGTGAGACGCAAGTTCAAGTTTTATCTTTTTGAAAACGCGTTTCCATGTGCATCGTTTTAATTGGACGGACCACGTCAGGCAGGCCAACCTTCGCCAGACGCGTGTCCTCGCGCCATCCACGTAGAACTGCGCCTGACGCAGGTCTTACGTGGAGCGCACGCTTTGTTTTGCCTATAAATACGGGCTGATTTCCCGAATCAGAGACAGTTTCGAATTATTATTTTACGCACACAAATACTCTCAAAAACTCCAAGACACACTTTGAATACAAAAACACTCAAACACTTTCAATCTTCCAACTCAAATATTGTTCGTGATCCTATTATATTCCTGGTTTCAAGAATGCTTCGACTGAAGGTCACTACGCTCTTCGATCTAAACCGCATTGGTATAATCCTGAGGGCCCTTGAATAATTATATTTATTTTATTGAAGTTAACGTTTTCTTGTCATGATGTAGATTCCTAATTAATAATCGCGTCCTTTGTAAAATCTATCCTCTTGTCTTATATTTTCTGTATATAATATTTTTGATATTATGATTGTCCTGCATGCCTTTTTATCACCCACATGTTATTATGATTAATAAGACCTAAAGAATTATTCTCATCAATTCAGATAATTTGGACAACCTGTTAGGAACCATGAAAAATGATTATATAATAACTGATCACTAAATAATTAGTCTTTTGATGTGTTTCCTGAACCAATCTAGATTAATTATTTTAGGGTGCTTTAAAATATTGTTTGATTGTTCTATTGCATAAAATCTGCTGTGAATCGTTATTTAGTAGAGGCCAGCAATGGGCAATATAGTTCCCGACTGTATTGTACCCTCACCCCCGAACTCAACGTTTTGGTTCCTGACCATCTATGGAGTCATGACGGGGAAATCTACATTGGTTAAGTCCCTAAGATGTCCCTTCCGTTTCAATATCCAATTAGGTTTATGATTCTTCCTTTAAAGAATTGTTGGCGACTTCAAAACATATTTTTAATAAAACCTTAACAATGGGGTAGTCAAATAAACGCGTTCACACCGCGTGTAGGCATTAAAGGAATGAAAAATCCACGCCTACAATAACAGGCAAAAATCGATATCACAAGCAAATGTCACATAATATGGATGTAAAAAGTTCTCAACCTAAAGTCCAGATCTATATTTCAACTATGGTCAGGTTTAGGTTAATGCTGAAAAGGGTCCATGACTAAGAGATTGATCCCACGCTTCGTACCTTTGCTTAAAAAGGTGGTCGCGTGTAAGGCGCACTCCAGTTTTCAAGTCAGGAACAAGAGAACAATGCCATGGTTGGGTGGGTTTGCTTATGACTATGATCCAAGAAGCTTTCGGAAGGACAAAGCACAAACCCCCCGGGGGTGGCCTCACGCATTGAACATGCGCTAATGAGGCATGATAGATTGTCTTTAAGGTGGCTTAAACAGTAGCCATGCATATGCAAAATAGTATGTAAGCCATAAAAAGAAAATGAATCGTATTTTTCAAGTTTCACCCACTCATTTAAAAAAAATATTTTTTTTTAAATCCTCCCTAGTGAAGTCGCCAAATTGTAGGTGTGATTTTATTTCGCCTACGCGTTGTGATTGCGTATCTGACTACCCCATTGTTTAGGTTTTGTTAAAAAATGTTTCTGAAGTCGCCAATAAGTCTTTAGAGGAATACTCATAAACCTAATTGGATATTCGAAATCCTTTGGTACAACTTTGGGACTTACCCAATGTAGATTTCCCCATCATAACTTCATTAATGGTCATGAACAAAAATTGAGTTCGGCGGTGAGGGTACGAACACGGTCATGAGCAACGTTCGCCCATTGCTGGCCTCTACTAAATATCGATTCATAGCAAGTTTTATGCAAATGAATGAGCAAATGATATATTCAAACACCCTAAAAAACTGGTGTAGGTTGGTTCATGAAACACATAAAAGACTACTTTTTAGTGGCATGTTATTAAGCAATCAATATTACTGGGTTCCTAATAGGTTGTCCAAATTATTTGATTAGGCGTTAGAACAATTTCTTATGTCTTGATTAGCAATAACAACATGTGGGTGATGAAAGCATAAGCAGGATAATCATAACAATATATAAGAGAATAAGAAAGAAAGAATGGAGGTTAGAATATACAAAAGAACGGGTTTTAATTAAAGATCTACATCATGAAAGAAATCGCTAGTAAGTTCAATAAAATAATTAAGAAAGAAAGATTCAAGGACCCTTAGAAATATATCAGTGTGGCTTGGGTCTGAGGGAATAACAACCTTCGAGAGGAGAAATCGTGAAGCCTTTCAACGAAAACATGTGAAGATCGATCAAAGTAGAAGTACGTGTTTATGTGTTTGCAAGTATGAGAGTATGAAAATATTTTCGCCTTTAGAGATCGCAAGAATTCAGGTGAAAAAAGTATGTTTAGATCCGGAAAATCAGTAGCTTATTTATATTAAAATATTAGGAAAAAGGTTTTAAAAAAATTTAGTTCGCTCCGCGCAAAAGATTGCGCTCGAGGCAATGCCACATGTCACGCGCAAAGTGGTGCGCTGAGCGCAATCCAGCCTGTGCGCCAAGCGCACACCCTGCGCCAGTTGCATCACTAATCTGGCCAGTTTTTTGTTTAACACGGTTTTCTAAAGATTCTTTTTATCTTTTATCATTAAATCAGGAAACCAGCTATTTTACGAGATAAAATCTGATTTACACCGAAAAATCCATTTTCTTTAAAATATTTATTTATTTATGATAATATTTATTACAATAATAACGGTTTTTTCACCATATACCCCTGACTAATTTTTTTTTGCACCGTATACCCTTGCAACTTTCCAAATTCACCATATAGCCCCCACGTTTCAAAAAATACACTGACTTACCCTTAATGACTAACGGTGTTAAACTCCGTTAGTCATTAAGCCCTAAACCCCCCTCTAACCCTAATTAACTAACCTAAATCTAACCCTAATCTAATCCCCTAATACTAACCTTAACCCTAAACACCCCTCCCCCACCCTAACCCTAATTAAACCCTCACTCTCTCTCTAACCCAACCCGGTCCACCCACCCCACCCAACCCCAACCCCAGCCCGGCCCCCAACAACCACCGCAGCCCCCCTGCCCCCACAACCACCGCGGCCTCCCATGACCCCCTCCCCCCTTCCCCCTGTCGCCGACAGCCCCCTCCCCTTCTCCGTCGTCGCCTGACCCCCCCTCCCCTTCCCCGTCGTCGCCATGCCCCCCTCCCCTTCCCCCGTCGTCGCGCGACCCCCCTTCCCCGTCGTCGCGTAGCCCCCTCCCCTTCCCCGTCGTTGCGCGACCCTCCTCCCCTTCGCCCGTCGTCTCTTGGTTACGGGCGTTTAATTAGGTTTTTTCGAATTTTTTTTTATTTCGGGGGAGGGGGAGGGGTTAAGTCGGTTGCAGGGAAAGGGAGGGGGAGGGGTGCGGGAAAGAGGAGAGGATGGGGGTTACCGGCGATTTGCGGGGAAGGGGGAGGGAGAGGGGTTGGGCGACTGCGGGGGAGGGGGACTGGGGCCGGGAGGGGGGGGCGCGGGGTGGGGGGAAGGGGAGGGATGGTGGTGGTGACGAGGGAAGGGCGGCGGGGATGGGGTCGGTGGGGAAGGGGGAGGGAGGGGGGCGGACGGGGAAGGGGAGGGGGAGGGGGGGGGGGTGGTGGTGGTGACGGGGAAGGGGAGGGGGTGGTGGTGGTGATGCGGTGGGGGTAAGGGGTGGTTAGGGTTAGGGCCCCAAGTTAGTGGTTAGGGCCCAAGTTAGTAGTTAGGGGCCCAAGTTAGTGAATTGGGTTAGAGTTAGGATTAGGGTTTGATTTAAGTTAGTTAATTAGGGTTAGGGGAGGATTAGGGCCTAATGACTAACGGAAGTCTAACACCGTTAGTCAAAAGGGTAAGTGGATGTATTTTTTGAAACGTGGAGGGTATATGGTGAATTTGGAAAGTTGAAAGGGTATATGGTGCAAAAAAAAAATTTGTCAGGGGTATATGGTGAAAAAACCGAAATAATAATACATACAATTAATTATCATGAATAATTAATTAGGCTTTTCAAAGGAAAATAATTAATTGGGCTTTTCAAAGGATTTTGGATCTTTAATGCAAATAAATAGGTTTTATGCTTTAAATATAGTTTTGGGCCTGGCTATTCGGAATACTCTCCCCTTGGATCGGACCAATTAAGACCGCGATATGTTTCATCATTGCGTCCTTAAATGGGGAGACACGATCATGTGTCTACAATAAGTATTTAAGTATAAGTTTTTCAGTATAAAGATTTATGTATAAGTATAAGAATTTGAGTATAAGTATTTAAAGACAAGTGTTGAGTATAAGTATTTTTGTATGAGTATAAGTTTTGTTTTATAAGGGGAAGTAGCTGCGTGAGCAGTGATGAACAACATTCGTAGAGCGGGTATTGTTCATCATTATGTGTATGGAGCGGGTATTGCTCATTATGTGTATGAAGCGGGTATTACTCCGAAGCGGGTATTGCTCCTTTGTGTAGGGTCATGACCTAAAAGTCTTGCAAGCAGAGTATGAAAGGTGGGGAGACGTCCCTTAAAAGTCTGGAGATGTGGCTGAGCCCTCTCCATTCGTGTTCTTTCCCTGGAGTTATGATATATTTTGTGATAAGTTTTAAATGTATTATTCGAGCTATGTATTGAGAATGTTATGGGATATCTTGACATAAATCTCAGGAAATGACGCTGGAATATACAATGTATTTCGATTGAAACTTAAAGGGCAGAATCAATGTATTTCTAAGCAAGTGTAAATCTATTTTCGAAAAAGTATAAATGTATCTTTCAGGGAGTATCAATGGAATTCTAAGCAAATATAAATGCTTTTATGAAAGTTTTATGTTTTTTATGCTTTGAGTATGATTAAGAATAGTTGCATAATTTCAGCCACCTTATTATTTTGAAATCGGTAGGACTTGTGTACCAGCGTAAGCTAACCTGTTTTGTTCTTTGAAACTATTCTACTGGGGGCATATTCATTTGTTTTGCAGGATCAGAGGACATGTCTGGATTAGCTCTTGTGTGCAAATGTGAAGTCGTGATTAATGTGTTTAATTTCCATGCAATAAGATGATCTATTGTGCAATATTAGTTTTAGCAAGTTTAACATATATTTCCGATTTATATCCAAGTACTCAAGATAAGGTTTAATAACTATTTTACTATAACTTATTTTTGTAATATGCTTGGATACTATGGGATTTCCTAACTTTCCCTAGCAGGGAAGGTGCGGAAGTCCGCCCTAACAGTCTCTTTAATTAATTAGTAGCTTTACCCTGTGATTAGCAGTATTAAGTCTTAATTAAGCTGCTACTTTGAGCAGGTTGTTACATGTGGTATCAGAGCAAAGGCTTTCGAAATCAAAAATTAAGTATTTCTAAGTTACAAGTTTTGAAAACAATAAGTAAAGGGGATATATAAAAGTATTTTCTTAAGGAAGGAAAACTAAAACTAATTTCATATATAAGTAAAAGTTTTCAAAATAATTGTGAACATGTGTGTGATAATGTGTATAGTATATGAATCTATGTGTATGAATATGTACGTGAATGCTATGAAAATTCACAAATTATTTGAACAGGCGGTCTAATATTAACATACATTAGAGAAACCCAAGCCTACATTCTTCTAACAAGTTCATTCATCTCACTCTAATTCGACAAATATCCCTAGACATTTCGCGCCAACTTAGTCGTCCCTTCTCTTCTCCTTTCTTTGTTTCCCGTTGAATCTCAAACTACAATGAACAACTATATAAACTAACCCGATAGCCTTACCGAATGGATTAAACTAGTCACTAAATGAATTAAACTAGACACTAAGTGGATTAAAGAATGTGGGAACTAAATGTATTAAACTGGTCACTAAATAGATTAAACTGACCACTAAATAGATTAAACTAGTCACTGTATTTAGAAATATGGTATGTTCTCTTCTTAATATTGGACTTGGGTTGTTGTCTAATTTTTTAAACTAAAAGTAGACGATCTCTTACAGGACCAACTAATAAAATTTTTGGTATAAATGATTCCGAGTAGCTCAAGTGAAAGCCTAAGTGACAATATATCTGTATGAGAGAACTCACCATCTATTCTGCTGTCCATAAATGGTAAAATGATGCAGTGGACTACGCTTATATGGCACTAGATCAAATTACGGGAATAAAAAGTGGTTATGAGTGCTTGTAGGAACCACCAAATAAAGGCGACCAGGACTCAAGCCGATGTGATTATTAAGACGTTATCAACTTGTGAGCCCTAGGCTAACCTTCATTAAGCTGTTTAGAGTCTTTTCGAAATTGTATGTGGCTACTGGAGCTACTTAAGTTATGGCGAAATTGTGGCAATCTATAAAAGAGAGGCACTATGGAAGAGGTTAGAAGCGAGACGGACACCACTTTGAATCGCCAGTGGTGGGGTTAATTAGATATACTCCAGTAATACTCATTAGGACAAGTGATGTAATGAGAGAGAAAGCGAGTTAAGATGGAATTAGTTGTCTTTTAAAACCTTGTACTAGTATTTCTTTTATTGATACGATTGTGAGTAAATATGTTATGAAATGATATAAATAACGAACAAGAGTGTATGCGTGTATGAACTTAAAGTAATTGCATTGGTATTATTTAAGTGAGCTTTGCTTATACATTGAGCCAGCAGCGTAAAGGAAGAAAAAAAATCTTAAGGAAGAATCCCAAGTATGCAGGTTGAATATTGTCATGAAATGTGGATTAAAATTTTGTGTATCTCTGAGGAACTGAATCTTACAAGAATTGGCTCTTATTCGAACCTTGGGGAGTTATCACTAGTGGAAAAAACATCAAATGATACAAGACAACAGATTTGGTTTTGAAAAAACCGGATCTGCTAGTTATGAATTTTTTGGTGCCAATTGAAAAATCAAATAACTGATCTGCTTGGCCTAAAAACCAGATCAATTTTATTTACTGATCCGATTTTTAGGCCCGGGTCAGTTATGAGAGCCATGAAAAAGGTAAGACCAACATTCCAATCTCCCTAAACCGTACATATCTCCATCAATCTCCTGCAGTCCAATACTTCAGCCCCAATCTCCTTCTTTCTGATGCGAATTTCAACCCTAAACACTCTCCTCTCCTCACTCTCTCTCTATCTCTCCTCCCTTTCCTCTCTTTATCTCCTCCCTAGCCGGCTACCGCCACAAATCTTTCTCCTCTCCCTAGCCGACTACCACCACCACAAAACCCCCTACCACCCTCTCTCCTCCCTTTCCTCCCTCTTTAGCTTTGTACGCCACCATCAACGCTTAGCTCGCCGCGCTAGCACTACCACTTTCTTCACCACCATCCACGCTTCGCTCGCCGCGCAAATACCACCACTTTCTCCACCACCATCAACTGTTCACCGCTGAGCCCAGTTACTCGATAATTGCATTTTTTTTGGGAATTCTTCATAAGTTCTATCTCCCCTTTTGGTAATTTCATTTTTGTAATTAGTTTGTAATTAGTTTTTTTGTAATTAGGATTTCGTTAGTGGCTGCATTAATTTGTCATTAGGGTTTTTTATAATTAGGGTTTCGTTTCTTATAATTAGTTTGTAATTAGGGTTTCGCTTTTTATTTTGGTTTTCATAATTAGCTTGTAACTAGGATTTCGTTTTTTATTTTCGTTTTTTATAATTAGTTTGTAATTAGGGTTTTGTTTTTTATTTCATTTTTGAATACCATCATTTCATTTCGTTTTTGTAATTAATTTCGCTTTTCATTTTCGTTAATTTTGGCTGGATTGTTCGAAGTTTTGAGTTGAATTTTGTTATTAGTTCCATTTTTTTTCAATCTTGGGAATGTTATAAATTTGTGTAATTATTTTCTGATATGAATTATTGGCTGTATTGTTGCGAATAATGGGCTGGAATGTTTGTATTGATATTCGTTTGGATTGTTTGTGAATGATAATGGAAGTTTTTTAAATTTGAAAATATGGTTCATTGATTCGGTTGAGCTAAGTTCACCGGATCAATTAACTTGTTTCTATGCAAGAAAAGGGGCACCAACCTGTGAACTGATCCGGTTTGTGTAAAAAACCGGATCAGTTGCCTTATGTAACAGATCCGTTTTTTGTCACCAAACCGGATCAACTGATTATGAACTCATACGGTTCAAAACTGAGTCGGTTCACTTTTATTAACATATCTGCCTCCATCCGTTCCAACCCAAAACCAGATATGTAACCCATGTTTTGACCGAATTCTTTGATGTTTTTTCCACTAGTGTATATGATAATGCTATGGAGGAAGAGTGAATAGAAATAAAACCATTGTGAAAAAGAAACACTGTGGTAGGAGTTGCACAGGTCAAATAATCGGTTTAAAGGTGCAAAGTAATGGTTACCGAATCAACAAATGTTCTATGTGGGCAAATGGGAGAAGATGTAGAGATAATAATATACCTAGAACTGAGTTGTAGCTGACGGCAAGAGAAGGTAATTCCAAACATCGTCGAAAAGAAAGTTGAAGACACGAAATCGAGTCTGCCCACTGAGTACCCAATGATGAAACATACCGTCGTCTTAACTGATCCGGTCTAAAGTATGAGAAATCGAACAAGCTAAATCCAAAAGCATTTCGAAAATATAAAGTCTCTTTATTGGTTCAAAACAATCCGAGCCTAATTTTGAAGGTCAATTTATTATTCCTGATAATTAATTGCATTTTTAATATTTTTATATTAATTAATCCTGATAAATAATTTTTTAAGGATATTTCAAAAATCAAATTTTTTCTTCTTCAAGATAGCTGATTTAGGATTTCAAAGGATATATTTTATTAAAGGATAAAAAAGAATCTTAAAACCATCAAAAAATCGGGCAGAAAGCAAATGTGTGTGATGCAAAGCTGTGCGTGTGGCGCAAAGCTGTGCTGCAGGCGCACAATTTTATTTTATCTTTTCGCTCCGTTTTCGGTTTCCTTTACCCATAAATACCTCGTTTCTTCGAACGATTTTTCAAAATGCATTCCTATGACTTCTACACATACTCTCCTATACTCAAATTCATATTTAAATACATTCAAACACATTCATACCTTTGGTTTCCTTTGCTCATCCTGAAGATCGTTGCATAAGACCTAGGCGACAAAGGTATAATCCCTTTGCGTCAATTCCAACTTAATTCCTTTTTTATAAACAATTTACTTGTCACAATGTAGATCTTGAAGGAATTAACGCTCTCTTGTACATTCTTCCCTAAATCTTCTCTTTTTCATTTATTTTCTTTATTATTCATATGCTTTCATCATCTCACATGATTATTATTGCAAATCAAAGACCTAAAGAACTATTTTAACGCCTAATAAGATAATTGGGAAATCTGATTAGGATCCCAGTAATTTAATTGCATAATAACATGTCAACAAAAATTAGTCTTTTGTTTGTTTAATGAACCAACATAGATTGCATTAAAATATTATGTGGTTATTTATTTGCATAAATATAGATATGAATCGCTATTAAGTAGAGGCCAGCAATGGGCGAATTTGATTCCTGATCTTATTCGTACCCTCACCCCGAGCTCAATCTATGGTTCGATGACCATCTATGGAGTCATGACGGGGAAATCCACATTGGATAAGTCCCTTAATTGTCCCTATGATTTCCAAATATCCAGTTCGGTTTATGAGTCTTCCTTCAAAGACTTGTTGGCGAATTTCAAAACATTTTCAATACACAACCTTTACAATGAGGTAGTCAAATACGCCTTCATCCCGCGTAGGCGAATAAAAACACGCCTACAAAAGTCAACCTATCAAACGAGGAAGGTCTAATGGGAAGTTATTTTCTATTAAGTCGGAAGTGGAATATGTAAGTCGTAGCTGGGATTTGTGAGCTTTGCAATCTCTAATGTGTTTTGTTAAAATTTAATATGATATTTTTTATGCCTAATAGGAAGTCGAGTTGCTGTAAATAGTTATTCAAAGACTGTGTAATTGGGATAGCGAAGTCGGAGCTGTAGGTGAATTAAATGTTTGTTGATTTGGAGTATTATAGTGCAATATTGGGGATGTCTTTTGGCTGAGCAAAAATCGAGCGAACATCAAATGTTATTAGGTTGAAATCACCAGGCAGAGATAGTATTATATATATAGCAGGGGTGTCGTCAAGCTCAAAAGAAAGGAGAAAGGTGATAAGGAAGACACATTACCTGAAGATATTGCTTGTAACTCAGATAGCAGGAAATCAAAAGAAAGTGATCAAGATGGAATGAATTTAGGTGGTCAATGAGTTTCCATATGTATTTTCAGAGGATTCGCCTGCATTACCATTATATAAAGTGCTCGATTTTTATATAGATTCAGTGTCGAGGACTACGTCGTTAACTGAGCTGATATTTTTGAGTTAAACAAGTAGTTAGAAGAATTCTTACAGAAAGGTTACATTCGACCCAGTGTTTCACCATGGGGAGAGCACCAGTAATACTTGGGAAATACTATATATAAATCATCGGGAGATTAATAAGATTTCGGTTAGGAATAGGAATTCGTTATCTCGAATAGATGATTTTCTCGATCATTTAAAAGGAGCTGGTATGTTTTCAAGATAGATATGAGATCAGGATATTGCTAGAAGCGTGTGGCGGGTGAAAATATTTCGAGGATGACATTTAGGACGAATATAGTCATTATGAGTTTGTGAAAATGCCGGTCGTTTCAGTTCAGTTTTGCACCTGAAGCATTCGTGGACATGATATAGTGATATTTTAGATCTTGTCAGATTTGATTATGAACATTTTAATAGTTGATATTTTGGTATGCTCAAAGAATCAAGAAGAGCATAAAGCGCATCTTAAAGAAGTATTAGGGATTTTAAGGAAGGAACAAAGTTCGAGTGGATGGGAAATTTTAAGAAAGCTTTGTAGGAGTTGAAGAAAAGGTTAACTAAAACCCCAGCTATAGTTTTGCCTTTGGGGAAGGTTTGGGCGTGTATTTATGTAGTATGATTATGCCCTATGCATCTAGGCATCTAATGCCAATAAGAGAAATTATTTTGTGCGTGATATGGAGTAGAAGCTGAGACACTTGCTTTAAAATTGTGGAGGCCTTATAAAATTAAGTAACTTGTAAGGTTTATATTGATCATAAAAGCGCTTAAAGAATATCTTTACTTAGAAAGAGATGAATGTGAGACAACGAAGGTGGCTAGAATTGCTCGAGGATTATGATGTGGACATTTAGTACCGCCCGGTAAAGGCAGATAAGATAGTAGATGCTTTGAACAGGAGACCTCGTCGAAAGACTGATTCCATCATTTCGATACCAGAAGAGTTATATAAGGAGCTAAGGCAATTAGAGTTGAATGTGATTAAGAAAGGAGATTTACAAGGAGGGATAATTTTTTATGATTTAAACATTCCTTTTGAGGAAATTTGAGCAAAGTAAGTCCAAGCGAAGTTTGTCTCAGAACTGAGGTCAAAGATCGAGAAAAATAAGACAACTAATTTCCAGGTATGTGCTGATCGAATGAGGCATACGAATAATGGGTAATGGTGTGTTCTGACGATTCGAAGCTACAGAATATAAATTTTGAGAAAGGCGCATAACAGTGCATACTCGGTTAATCCTAGAAGGGATAAAATAATTCGGGATATCAAGAATTACTTTCAGTGTAAAGGTTGAAGTGAGATGTATCGCAATATATATGTTATAAAATGCTTAATCTACCAGGATGTAAAAGATGAGTTGGGGTTGATACTGGGGTTGTGGCAGGATATATTTTCGTGGATAGCATGAAGTAAGGAGCAATTAGCTGATGCGTATATTAAAGAAATTGTGCGATGGCACGGAGTTCCAGTGACTATTATTCTTATCGAGATACTCGCATTTCTAGGAGACATTGCACAAGCAAACAGAGTGTGTTATTCAAATGTTGCAAGATATGTTGTAAGCTTGTGTATTGGGGTTTAAGGGTTCAAAGGAAGATAAATTAGCATGGACACAATTCCTTTATAACAATAGCTACCAATTAAGTATGGCTCAGTATCAAGCTCGGTATGGACGTAATTGTCAAACACTTAATTGTTGTGAGGACGTGTGCTTTGGATTCAAATAGGGCCTGAGTTAGTTTATCAAACTATATATGGAGAAAATGCGAATAATTCGGGATAGTAGTATTGTAGACACAAAATTGTGTCTCCTCATTGAGTACCTAATGATGAAACATATCGTCGTCGTAATTAGTCTGGTCCAAAGGAAGAGCAATTTATCAAACAAGTTAAGCCCAAAAGCGTTTCGAAAATATAAAGCCTATTTATTAAAATCCCAGCCCAATTTTAAAGGCCCGGTTTATTATTCTCGATAATTGCTTGTGTTTTTAATATTTTAACTGATAATTAATTTTTAAAAGATATTTCAAAAATCAGATTTTTATACCTAAAGATTGCTGATCGGATTTTAAAGGATAAATTCCATCAAAAGATAAAAAAGATTCTTAAAATCATAAAAAAACTGGCCAGACCAATGTTGAATCTGACGCAACGCGTTGCGCGCGCACACCATCAATGTTGTACACAAATTTCAAAAACGCAAAGCTAGTGCACTAGAGCACGAGCCGTGTGCGCACTTGCGCCTAGCGCACAGTTCCTTCTTATCCTCTTTGCGTCGTTTACGATTTTCGGACGCCTTCATACACCTTTAATACTTCAAAGACGCCATTCAATACACTCTAATATACAAACATACATAATCAAATATCATCAAACACACTCAAACACTGATAAAAGACTCCATTAATCTCCATTCAAATTCATTCAAGCATCAAGATTGCTCATAGTCCACACCGTTATACAAGACCTAGGCGATAAAGGTATAATCCATGAGGGTCAATTTCAATTAATCTCTTGTTTGACTAATAATTTACTTGTCATGATGTAGATCTTCAAAGAAGTAACGCTCTACTGTACATTTTTCTCTCATCTCCCTTCTTTTTATATTTCTTTTATTATATATTTCATATTAATATGCATGTTGTATGATTTAATGCTTTCATCAATACACATGTTTATTATTGTTAATCAAAGACCTATATAAATGTTCCAATGCTAAATTCATACTTCCCCCGTTTCAAAATAAGTGAAACATACCTTAAATGGAAAAAAGAAAGTGACAAAATGACAAGAGTACCCATCACAAACTTGTGTGGTTTGCTTTTCTCTCTCCTCTTTTTGATAATGAAAAGGGTATTTTATGACTTTTTGGCTTTTGAAAGTGATGTTTATTAAATCTTGTGCCCAATCCCTATGTTTCACTTATTATGGAACGGAGGAAGTATAATTTGGAAAATTGGATAAAATTCCCGGTAATTTGATCGCATAATAACATGTCACCCAAAATTATTCTTTTATCTGTTTAATGAACAAAGATAGATTAATTTTTAGATTGCATAACATATTATGTGGTTATTTAATTGGATAAAACTTGACAAGAATCAATATTAAGTAGAGGCCATCAATAGGTGAATTTTATTCCTGATCTTATTCGTACCGTCACCTCCGAACTCAATCTTTGGTTCAATGACAATCTATAGAAATATGACGGGGAAATCTACATTGGATAAGTCATTAAGTTGTCTCTACGATTTTCCAATATCCAGTTAGGTTTATGAGTCTTCCTTTAAAGACATGTTGGCGACTTCAAAATATTTTTCAATAATTTTTTTACAATGAAGCAGTTAAATACGCGTTCATCCCTCGTAGGCAATAAAAACACGCCTATAACTACCCTCAGTTCTTCTAATGCGTGATGTTTAGTTTACTTATCGGACAAGCAACTTCTATTTTTCAAGATGTTCTTTTATGGGGACTTGTGCAACGATTCCTGAATTCGCACTCCAAACCTCGAGCTATGTTCCCGAACTTGCGAAAAGGAACCAACCCGGGAGGTTTGGGTGGTGGTCCCCCTCCGAAACTTAAGTCGGTTATCGGGTATGAAAAAAGAGAGTTGAGATAGAGAGAGAAAATGAGAGAGCATATTTTAGTAGAGTAATGGCACACTGTTCAATGAGCCCCCTTTACCTGATTTTGAGGAGACTATTTATAGTGTTTGGAATTTGAAAGCTGCTATTTGATGTCACCCTAGAATGGGAGCACCTGATTGGCTAGGCAATCAAATTACGACACGTGGCAGACAATGATTGGGAGCCGAATATCAGCCAATCATATGCAGCCGTTTTTTTGGAGTTGGGCTCTTCCGGCCAAAAGTGGGCTTTTATCTTTTGAGGAAAACCCCTTAGAAAGCTGCCCAACTTTTCTCCCCTTTCTGGGACACGTGGACGCTCCTGATTGGTACACGTGTCTTAATGCTAAGCCTTTATTTCTAAGTTACAACATTTGCCCCTAAAAGGGGAATTTTACCGTTTTACCAAAGACGGTTAATGCCCTTTTACCACAGGAAGTTACGTCATTTTTGAAAAAAGCAAAGACGCGCCAATTTTTCAGAAGAGCCACGTGTCCGGTCGTTTTTAACCGGCTGAGGAGGTTTTCACCCCCCTATATATATGTTCTTTTGCCCTTTCTGAAATCATTTCACACCTTGAGTAATTTTTCTAGAGAGAGAGGCTCTACAAGATTTTTTACTTTCTTGAGAGACATTGTAATAGTCCAGCCTTGTTTACTTCACCGAATGTCCAAAGCGCTCATCAGGTATCTCCCTTTTTCTTCCTCGTTCTCCTTATTCTTTATTTTTTTCTTAAAAAAGCAATAAAATGAATTCCTCCTCTTCGTCAAATAATCACGGTCGTTCAAGAGTTGGCCTTGACGCTAGAACCGATAATTTTTCTCTTTCGGCACATTCTAGGGTTGTGCGTATTCTGGCCGGTCATGTATATCATTTTTATGGATTTGGCCGACAAAGTCACACTACAAGAATCCACGTATTTAACTACTGAAATTTACCGGCCGCTCTAAAATCAGTAGGTAATATAAAAACTATCGACTGCTTACGCTGCAGTCGCTATTTACCTACTGCCAAAAGTAATTACCGAACGTTCATTCATCTATTCTTTATTTCTTTTGCTTTGATTTTTTTTTGTTGGTCTTACCATTATTTGTAATAGTTTTTTTTATAGATATTATAACTGCAGATCCATATTTTTTTGTTGGATTGAATAATTTTCACCTCAATATGTGAAACTTTAGATTTAGCAATTGTCTTAGTTGCATTCATGTTGATTTTTTTCACTTTGTTGGAAGTTAATACTTGGAATACACTGGTGATGTTCTTTGTACTTTGCGATAGATTTAAAATTCGAAAACATCAAAAATTTTGAAATTCGAAATCAGTTATTGGAAGTTCCATTAACTGGTTTAACTTTTTTTTTGTGCGTGAAATTTACCGACCGCCTGGCGATAGGTGAATCAAATTTTACTTACCGCTAGTCAGTAGGTAATTTTACCGACCGCTAATCAGTTGGTATTATCGGATTACCGACCAATGGTATACCGACTGTACCTTGTCGACCGCTGAGCGGTTGGTAATCTAATTACCGACCGTTTTTGATTCATTACAGACTTTTTTTGCGGTCGTTAAAACTGCGGATTCTTGTATTGTCAAACGACCCAGTCTTTACCTGTGCAGGGTAATCTGGCGCGCGTCAAGCAAAACGCCCGTCTAAGACGAGGTATCATACTCCCGGCCTCCAGTTCTGAAATGAAGGAATCTACGGAACGGGTTCCCGAAGAAAGGGAAAGAGAAACACAAAGTGCTCGGCCAGCGGCAATAGCGTTCTTCTTCTGGAAACGTCAGGGAAGAATCTTTTGAACAAATAAACCCAGAGGCTAGCCCGTTTGGAAGAGATGTAGATATGGGCGAGAATAATAGCGATAATAATGAGGGCGAGTCTAGCTCCCCGGAAGAGTCGGACGAGCCTTCTACCACCTCATCGGAAATTAGGAGACGCCTAGGTCCCCTGTCTGACCTTGGTTTTATATTAGCCAACCGTAAGTGGTTAGAAAAAATTGGCCCTGACCCCAGCCACTTGTCCTTTGCTATGCCCATGCCGGGCTATTCGTTTGTAATTCCGGATGAGGAGGCCACAATTCTTAGGATTCCCCGGGGTCACTTTGCCATTGATAAGCTGGCCTTGGACGCCAGGTTGAGATTTCCCCTTCACGAATTTGTTGTCCAAGTGTTAAGGCATTTCAACATCGGCCTTAATCAGCTGGTGCCAAATGCTTGGCACAATATTCATACTTTCATAGCCGTCTGCGAATTGCTCGGCCTAACTCCTTCTTTACCAGCCTTCACCCAGATACACTATGTATCTAAAGTTCCCAAAACAGTGGGGGGGGCTTGATTCAGCGTCTACAATCGTTCCGAGTTTATCACTACTTCGGATAAACCCTCAAAGATGCACGAATGGAAGGCCGTCTTCGTCTTCGTCTGGGCTCCTAGTGTAGACGTTGCCGGGCAATATCTCTATCATCGCCGGGCAGCGACAAACATCGGACGAGGAGCATCTATCTTGGATCTGGAAGATAGATTTGACGATGAAGTGGTAGAATACTTCAAAATAGCTGAGTATTCTATGCCAAATCGTCCAACCATTAAGGGGCCCTCTAAATGGATTCCTTTTAAGGAAATGTTTTATGATGACAACTTCTTGGTCGGCGCTGGCTTGCGGTTGGCCGAAGATAAAGGTATAGCATCAAAACTCTAAGTAAGATGTGTCGTCCAATGTATGTGTCTTACTAACAATTTGGACTTTTATTTGAAGAGGCAGCTAGAGCACTACTAAGGAAATCTTGGACGGGAGACATAAGCATGTCTAAGTTCAGTGAGAACCTTTGGAAGGAATTTTCCAAATCAGGGCCCCAGAAAAGGGTTGATACTTTGGTAAGTTCAAATACATATATTTTTTTTTTCCTTTCATCCTAAAGTGTTTGGACGTGGGTCGGTCTTAGAAGGAAGGCGGCTAGTCTTGGCCGTCCTTCTAGGTATTTCAGACGTCTAAATTGGTTTAGACGAGGATATTTCATAGAAGGAGAACGTCTGAATTTGGACGTTACGTTCTTCGTCTGTAATGTTTTTTGGACGAGGATCCTTCATAGAAGGAAGGCGGCTGCACTTGGCCGGTTTCTTTCAGCAAATGGTCCTCGTCCAACATCTGAGATTCTTCCTGGATGAAGGCCTTCTTTATTGGGCGACCATCGTCCAAGGTTTTGTAATGATTTTTGGACGAGGGTCCATCGTAGAAGGAAGGCGGCTGTACCTAACCGGCTTCCTTGAACGAATGGTTTTCGTCTAGAAGGTAATGGCCAATTTGGCCGGCTTCCTTTAGCAAGTAGAGTGCGTCTAGATTTCTAATTTTGACATCTTTCTCTATGGACAATCTTTTTTCTGACTTGTATATTTTTCTTTTTGCAGAAGAATGCCCCAACATATAAGACGTTGGCTGGAAAATCACCCGCGTCCAAGAAGAGGCCATTCGCAGCCGGGGATCATCCCCCGCCCAAAAAATCCAAAGGCTTTACAGCCAAGAAGAAGAGTGAATGGACGTCCATTCACAAGGCAACCCCTGTCAGTCAGAGGACGGGGAACAAATCTCTCCCGCTTCTAGTTGGTAAGTCCTTGAAGGTGGATGACTCTTCCACTATTGATCCCCTTCTGGGAGAGGAGGGACTCATCTCCACCCTCCTCCCTGTGAATTAGTCGGACGCGGTTGATCAACCTGAGAACCAGCCTGAAATGGCTGGGATTACGGAGATTCAGTTAGACGCAGCTGACAAGGAAGGATCGACCTTCAGCGGGCCGGTCGCTCAGTTGGTGGCTCAGATGCCACCATAAGACAGATCATCGACCTTATCTTCGGGTGAGTCATACTACTCAAATGTAGTTCGAACGCTGCGAGTTGGTGGACGTCTGATGAGTCCGTCCACCAAACTTGCAATCGGTCATCCCTTCAAGAGAACTGACCCATCCATCTTTTCAGATATGGACAAGGGCTCTTCTGTAGAGCCAACCGTTCTTACCGCTGACTCAGACGACGAATCCTCTCAGGCATTTGCCAAAATGTATAAGGCAGCGAGGGAAAGGCTCAAGTAGGAGCTTTTCAAATGCTACCCCGAGTCCTACATTAAGGGCCTCAGGGGTGCATCGTCTGGGCATGTTGGTTACATGTCTCAACATACTACTGAGGTAAATCTCTTTGCTGTTTTAATTTGATACTTGTAATGTTTTCATCTTTTTTCACTCGTCTACTGACTTGTGTTTGCTCTCCGCTACTACAGCTTTTTGCTCACAGCATAATCACTGAAGACTAGGCGAGGGAGCTTAGAAGAGAGGCATATACGATTGTCAGATGATGGAGACCCTTCATCGTCAATCCCGGGAATCCTGGGAAAAACGCATGGCTACCATGGAGTCCAACAACCAGTAGTATCTTATTAAAATCAGTGATCTGCTGAAGAAAAAATACGAATGAAAGTTGGCCATGGATACCATATCTGCCGAGTTCAAGGAGGGGAGGAACACTGCCATCTTGGCTGCCGCCAAGCTCAGGAAAGAGAACCTCTAAGTGAGGGAAATGCTCGTCTAAAGGCAGAGGCAGATCAATCCTTTGCTGATGCAAAGGAGGCCCTAGTAGATGTGGTCGAAACCTCTAAGGGCTGGGCCTTGAAGGCTTTCGAAACGCTGGCTGAGCCTGAGGACGTCGATCGCTTTCAGCACCGCCAGCTCTTTCAGCAAGACGTGCATAGGGCCGAAATTGATGGTCGGACTCCCTCTTCCTTCATCGATTCATCTGAGGACGAGGAGGAAAATGAGGAAGGGTCTCCTGAAGACGGCCAATGACTCCCCAAAGATCCTCCTGTCGGCCAAGATACCCCTCCTGCTTAATAGAATACCTAGCATTAGGGTAGTGTTTGTTGGTTGTATCTTGGCTGATTGCCATCTCTATAGCTTGGTCTTCTCTTGTTTAGATTTAGTTTAGTTTGTTAACTTTTGAACGATTATTAATGGAATTTTTTTTGTTCCATAACTGCTTTTGTCCAACTTAGTTCATCTAACAATGTTTGTTTTTGGACTAACCATCAAACACTTGCTGAAATATGCTAAGTTAAAGAGAGCTCGTCCGAAAATTGGTTGATTAACGAACTCGTCCTATAATCTGGACGATCTTTGAACTTTAAACAAATATGCCTAAGTTCAACCGGAACTCGTCCTAGGATGATTATTGAATTTTTTTTAATAAAAATGCAGAAGTTCAAATCTTCCTAGAATCTAGAAGATAAGTGAACTTCAAACTAATTTGCCCAAGTTACGATGAGTTCGTACTAAGATTCTTGGACGATTATTGAGCTTCTAATAGATGCCCAAATTCAAATGGTACATGTCCTAAAATCCTGGACGATTATCGATTTTTTTGAACAAATGTCTAACTCAAAGGGGACTCGTCCTAGAATCTGGACGATTATGAGACTTTAAACAGATGCCCAAATTCAAATGGAACTCATCCTAATTTCTGGACGACCATCGAATTTTTTGAACAAATTTCTAAGTCAAATGGAACTCGTCCTAAATGTGTGTCTTAGAAGTTCTACGGCTTGGTTATTCCCCCCCCCTTTCTTGGGACTGAGCTCGTCCTGACATGCCAGACAAGCTGTGTTCCAAGAAGGGGAACAACCACCATTGGCCGAACATTTGTATGACTCTCATCTTGGACGAGCTTGGATAGTTTGGCTTCTGGATATATATACACTTGCCAACCTTGTGGGATATGATTGATGTTTATGAGCTTATTACCATTTCCTAGCCGGCTTCCGTTAGGAACTAGTGTTCATCTTGTAGTAATGGTTCCCTTACTAGGGCTTTTACTCTTGGTTGACCTTGCTTTTGAAAGTAAGACACCTTTACTAAGGTGGGCTTATTTCAGGCCGACTTTCTTTAGGAGACCATAGTGTTTCTCTTACTAGAGAATATTACAATTTGGCTGACCATGTATGTAATCTACCTTTCATGAGGTTTAACACTGTTTGGTTGGCCTCCTTTAGGAAGCAGTGTGGGTCAGAAGAATGATTATCCCTTGCTAGGGTGATTCATTTTTTGTTGAATTATTTTTTTGGATGTTATTGATTTCTTCAATTTTTGTCTAAGTTAATGTCACTTTAAGACCACTGGGTTAGCTAGTGGTAAAAAATGCCCCAAAGTGAATGACTTATGTAAAATAAAGAAACAATGACGAGTATAGGGAGAAAGTAGAAATTGTATTATATGAATTTTTCTTGGCAAACTACCAAGGTACATGTATACATTTCTAATTCTCTTTTTGTGCCGTGGCACTTTTTGTGATTACAGACTACTAGTATTGTTGCATATTGATCTGGATCAGATGTGGTATTTCTTCTGAGTGTCTGAATTCCAAGTGCACTGTATTGGTCGTCCATCCATATCTTGGAAACGAAAGGTTCCACTTCGTACTTCTTGGACAATCAGATAAGGATCTTCCTAATTTGTTGTCAATTTACCCAGTTCTTTGGCTCGTCCTACAGCTTTCATATTCCTCATAACCAAATCCCCTAATTTCATTAGTCGTCTGGCGACTCTCTTGTTAAAATCCTAAGCCATTTGAAGCTTGTACAATTGCATTCTCAATAGTGTGTTGCCCCTTACCTCTGGTAACTGATCCAATGCAGTGCGCGCAGCCCAGTTGGCCTCTTCTGTGTACAGCATGACTCTTAGGGTGGGCTCTTCAATCTCAATGGGCAAGACAGTCTCAGTTCCATATACTAACATGAAAGCTGTCTCGCCTATAGAGTTCTTATCTTTTAAGGAGGAAAACCCCTTTGAAAGTTGCCCAACTTTTCTCCCCTTTCTGGGACACGTGGACACTCCTGATTTGTCCACATGTCTTAATGCTAAATCTTTATTTCTAGGTTACAACATGTGTGTTTTAAAGTTCTGGAAGGAAACTTCTTTAAGGGGAGTAGAATGTAATAGCCTCAGTTTTTATGTTATGATTATTTTGATAAATAAGAATTAATTAACGTACTAATCTGTATGTAACCTGTTGTGAATTTTCAGTGCAATAAAAATGTATGAATAGCTTCTTATGTGAATACTATGGGTTATTATGTGTTGAGTTATGTGAATTATGAGTTAAGATAAGTTATTTGCAAGTTACGTAGAGAACGTTGAATATCGTTTTGGAGTTTTGAGATTTGTAGTTATATCGGTTTTTTAATTTGTATGTAGTTATATCGGTATTTGTAGTTTTGAGATTTGTAGTTTTGAGATTTGTAGTTATATCGGTATTTGAGATTTGAGATTTGGAGTTATGAGTTAATTTGTATGTAACCTGTTGTGAAGATTAAGGGTTAACTAAGCCAAAATATTTTAATTAAGGTATAAAATATGTTATGGGAGATTAGTTAAGAACAATTAAGGTTTAGAAAGTGATTAGGATAAAATTCAAGCATTAGGAGCAATAAAAATTCTGGATTATTCCTAAGCAAATGGAAAGACGACTTTGCCCCCAATACTAATTCAAAACTATGAAATTGCCATTGTCACAATGTTGGTTAGGACGTATCTCTTTTTCCAATTTCAGTCTAGATTAGTTCACAAGATTAAATGTCTATAAGTAACCAAGGATCCTTGATTTTATTCAGCTGATTTCACTTTCCAAAATCTTTCACCATCTCTTCTCTCTTTTTCTCGCCTGCTGGCGTGGTTCCTGCATGAACCATGCTGTCTTTTGGCAACTTGTTCTTGCTATAGTTTTGCTCTGAATCTTGCATGCAATTCTTGTTCTAGACTCCCCAATTCGTCCTCCATAATGGGCTAGCATCAAACTTTAGGTTCGAGATCAATAGCATCAAATAAATCAAAGAAGGTAAGATGTGATTGAGATGTTGCAACTATGAAGTTTTTAGGTTATAAACTTCATTATTTAGGATTAATTACTGAATTTCAGGCCATGCATGTTGTGTTTAGGGTATTAGGAGGTGGCTGGAGGAGAGCTAAATGTGAGTAAAGGAAATTTAGTTCCTAAAAACATATTAAGGTACACAAGGACCACCTCTTAAAATTCTACTTTTTTAACTTTTGTGTGTAGAATTGATTTGTGGAAATTATATGAATTTTGAATATGTGTGTGCTGTGTTATAAACCTACTGATTTATCTATGGATTGCTAGTTATTACTTTCGAAGTCTTGCATGTGAATTTGTATAATGACTATTGGACTACAAACTGTTGCATATCAAGTTCCCCTAAGCTGGTCGAACCTTGCTATTACCTTGATTATTCCTTGATTATTAATCTCGTCTATGGAGAAACTCTCATCATATACTTCTGGAACATTCATGCCTTGATTATGGAATAAAACCTTGCTTTGTTTTACCGTTATATGCCATGCACAACCTCATTTTGATAGGTAAAGTACACCTCAAGAACTGATTTTGCCTAGCTGTTTTTCCAAGTCAAATAACCATTGTTTTCTTGGTTCATTTTGTGCCTTTGAATGCCGACCTACATACTGCATACAACCACTCACTTATTGGCATGCCAAACTCCTAGTTTATCATATAAATTATGATACATTCTCACATCTAAATAGTCACACTTTAACACAAAACTAAGAACCGTGGAATTGATACTTGTATACTTGCGTGACGTAGTCTTTTCCTATGTTTAAGGGCCTCTTTGGGAAACCTCTAAATCTTTTTGAGAATTCTTGTTGGAAATCTTTTTGAGAATTCTTGTTGGAAACCCCCTTTTGATAACTCTTCTTGGAACCTTGGCAATAACCATTCATTCTGTTATAAGGGGGAACTTGGCATGAGGAAACGTATTTAAAAACAAATGAATTGATGTTGGAAGTTGAGTAAAAGCATTTGTGCCTTATGATTTCAGTATAAGTATTTTAATGTAAATATTAAAGTATAAGAATTTGAGTATAAGTATTTTAAAATAAGTATTGAGTAGAAGTAGCTGCATAGGATGTGATGAACAACATTCGTAGAGCGTGTGTTGCTCATTATGTGTATGGAGCGGGTATTGCTCCTTTATATAAGGCCATGACCTAAAAGTCTTGCAAGCAGAGTATGAAAGGTGGGGAGATGTCCCACAAAAATCTGGAGATGTGGCTGAGTCTTCTCCATCGTGTTCCTTCCATGGAGTTATGCTATGTTTTGTGATAAGTTTTAAGAGTGTTATTTGTTCTATGTATTGAGAACGTTATGTGATAAGTTTTAAGAGTGTTATTCGTTCTTGGGAAAGGACTCTGGAATGTACAACGTATTTCAATGGAAACTTAAAGGGAAAAGTCAACGTATCTTTAAGAAAAGTGTTAAAGTATTTTTGAATAAGTTTAAATGTATCTATGAGGAAGTGTCAATGGATTTCTAAGCAATTATTAATTTTTTGATGAAAGTTAAAAAGTTTTTCTACTTTAGTATGATTAAGAATGAGTTACGTAATTTTAGCTACCTTGTTATTTTTGAATTGGTGGGAGTTGTGTGCCAGCGTAAGTTGGCCTATATTGTTCTTTGAACCTATCCTAGTAGGGGTAAATTTATTTGTTTTGCAGGATTTGAGGAAATTTCTGGATTATCTTCTGTTTGCAAATGTGAAGTCGTGATTAATGTGTTTAAATTCGCTGCTGCTATAAGATAATCTATTATGTATGATAATTTTTTCCAAGTTAAATATATATTTCCGATTTATAATCCATACTATTTTACTAGATTTTATGTTCGTAATATGCTTGGATACTAAGGGATTTCCTAACTTTTCCTAACAGGGAAGGTGCGGAAGTCCGCCCTAACAGTCTCTCTAATTAGTAGCTTAACTCTATAATTAGCAGTACTATATCTGATTTAAACTGCTATTTGGAGTGCCACGTTACACAGGCGGGTCAACCAAACAACTCGGACAGGTCGCATTGGCAGATCACAAATTTTGGGCTAATGAAAGGCTACTCAGGCGGGTAGCTTTACCTCGATGTTTGGGTTTCTACAAACTTCAACTCTTGGAGAATTTCGATCTTGATGTTCCCTTGACCCTCTTCTACAACTCCTAGTGTCCAGATTTTGTGCAAACGTACTCCAAAATGTTCTTAAAACCTTAAATAAGTTAAAAGTGCCCAAAAACATACAAAAGAAGAAGTAATGTTACACAATTCAAATACTTGACTAAATATTGAAACTAAACGAGTTTAAAAGCTCTCAAAAGCTATCCAAAATCCCTAAAAAACAACAATATAAATAAGTTATTATAGCCCATGTGCATACTTGTATATTTTTGCATAATCTTTCTAATTCCCTCTTTCATGCTTATATGAATTTATGATTGCTTTTGTGTGCTTTATGTCTTTTTAATTGCAATTGTATAATCGCCACTATTATTTTTTTTGCTAAATTAGACCTAAAAATTAGTTAAATCATGCCTAATATAAGATAATATAGACAACCCATCTAGGTACCTATTAATCTTGTGATTTAATAAAGTGATCACCAATAATTGGATGTTATATGTAAAAAATCAACCTTTAATATATTTGTCTTTTTATGCACTTTATCGAATTATGTGCATGTAATTTAAATATTTCATTGAATAAATAAGATAATATTTTTTGCATTTATTAGTTTATCTTGATAATTAATTGGCGAATCTTCTTTCGAAATAAAACATCTAAAAATTGTGTAGGGGAAAATTATTAATATTGTTATTGATTTTTTTATATAAGAGAGAACTATGTCTTCATTAAATATGGGAACTTATAGTGCACCATAAGAATAATGGGGAAGCGAAATGGTGTATAAAGTATACACATTATTGAGTTTCAGAGAAAAAAATTAATGTCCTTTTACGAGTAATATATAAGGATTAACATACCTTAATAACCTTTCAACTACTACCTCCGTCCCAGAAAGATCTGAACACTTCTTGGGACACGTAGTTTAAGGTGATAAGTTGTAATGTGGTTATCAAATGTTATTTTATTTAAAAAGTAGATGTGATAGGAGTTGATGGGGTATTTTTTTTTATTAGAGGGAGAGAAAGTTGGGTAACTTTTTATTGATAAAAGGTAGAGTAGGCCAAAAGATGTGTAAAAGAAATAATATATTAATAGTGGGATCATGCCAAAAATGGAAGTGTTCAAACTAATTTGGGACAAACATAAAAGGAAAGTGTTCAGACTATTCTGGGACGGAGGGAGTATGAATTTTAGTTTTATATATAAAGGTACTGATAATAAAATCTGCAAGTAATAAGGTAAGCATTTGGGGAAAAAAACAAAAATTGAGTGTTCCTTAGACTGAATCGAATATCCTAAAGATGAGGAAAATAATAGAAAGGTGGACAATAAAAAGGTTCACATTACAAGAACGCCAAAGAATTTCATAGTTTGAGGTGGACAGGTGGTTTTTAGTGAGAGATAAAGGATGGAACAAGTATTTAGGGAAGAACGCCAAAGAAAAAATGTTTACTCCAATAAAAATATAAAATGATAGAAGTATAAATAATTTTTTCCATTCTATTTAAATAGCCAGATTCTATTTTTTTAAGTAAGAAGAACACTAATGGTTTTTTTTCAAATTAAATCACCAGTGATTATATGTTAATAATCATTACTGTTATCAATTTTTTTGCATACACCAAATTTAATCATAAAATTCTTACATCCAAAAATTACTTCTCCAGTTCGAAATAAGTGAAACACTTCTCTCTTTTATGTGAGGAGAACTTTTCGATATAAGTATTTCACTTACTTCAAAATGGAAGAAGTATATATAAATTATGAGCTTTTTTATGATTCTAAAAGTTTTATGAAATTTAGGGACAAACAATCAAACACTTAGACATAAACCAGAAAAATATCATCTCATTTAGAGATCCATATCATGGTGGTGATAATTTATATTGTAATAAATCAATAATAATTTGTTGATATCAAGCAATCCATTATTTCCTACTCAATGAAATAATTTTAGATATCGTGCAAATTGAATATATTATATACATTTCTAAACCATGCTTGAAGGACAATGTGGATTGTAGCGGTGGTGACCCATACCTTATTAATGTAAATGACTTGTGAACGTCAACTAGTTTAGTTGGTTAAAATCTTGAGAGATGGTGCTCAATACCGTTTACATAATTTGCTCTTGTGCCTCTCTCTCTCCACCAAAAAAAATTAATAATGTAAGGGAAATTCTCAGTGGTAGCTACGAGGTTTGGTTTTTTATCAATGGTAGCCAAAAAAAAATTTATTATCAGAAATAGCACTCAACTTTTGCAACACTTAACAACATAACCTTAATGATGATTAAATATTAACTTTACTTATTTTTCTATTAAGTTTAGGATTTTAGCTAACTTGAGTTATTTAAACCTAAATTACTAACTAACCGTAAAAAATACACACTACTGATCAAAAAGAAAAGAAAAGAAAAAGAAAACATTAACCCCTCATATTTCATTACTCTTTGTCGATAATCCTTCTCCATGGCGTCTCCACTACATCATCACACTTCAAACTTAAAAATTCATGCTTTTTAATTCTAAATGGAAGTACTAGTCTTGTAGGTTAAGAATTTTGCATCAATTTGGGTTGAAATTGCTTTTGAATTTTTGGTAGAGCAACTGTTGCTTAACTTGGGCTTTTGATTTTTGCGCACGAACACAAACACCATCACAACTAAGCTCTACCTCTCAAGTGGTTGTGAGAAGGAGCACAAGAGGTTATAATAGTGTTCCAGTTTTACCTCCGTCCTCCAAAATTGTCAACCCAACCCCTAAAGTATAAGAGCACCCATTGAATGCAAATTGTGCTTCCATGAACCCCTGGTTTGCATTTAATGCTACAACACAAAGCACGAAAAAGCTATTTACTGCAAAGAAAATACCCAACACCACTAGAAAGAGGAAGGGTGAGCAACTTACTTACCGTGAAAGCACTAAGGTACCTGTGTCTGAAAAGAAACATAGGAAGAGGAGAGTTCCTGAAAGTCTTAATTTGGATGATGTTGACCTAAACTTGGATGGTGATCCTCATTTAGATGATGATGAGGATGAGATTTACAATCTAACAGATGCATCAGATGTTGAGCAATCTGATTCTGATGATGAGAGTTTGGATGATGAGGGAGAAGAATCTGAGGATGAATATGGGCCAATGGTGACTGATAATTTTGATCCCTATGCTGGTCCAGAATGGGATGTGGGAGATGATAATGATGATGAAGGCAATTACTTTAAAATGTGTACAAAAATGGGGAGTTATACTTAGATGAAGACTATTGGGGTGGTTATTGTGAAGAACAAGAAGAAATAAGGATCTGATGTTGTTAGTGTTATCACTTGAATATGACGAGTGTTAAATTGCATCTAATGTTTTTTGGTTCTTAAGAGGGTGCACTTGTTTACATTTTAGGAAATTGAAGCAGGTAGCATTTTAACTTTTAAGTGTACAAATATTTGCTTTTAACTTTTAAGTGTAAAAATATTTGCTAGTTCCGTTGATGTTGAGGTTGACTTTGTTAACTTGGTAGATTTAATATTGGTATTGAAGACTCAAGTAGAATTGTAGGAGGAGTTTGCAGGGTGCCTTTTTTTAAAGTGGAGTGGTATTACTTTATGATTTTGAGCTGACTTTGAAAGTTCTGTGGTACAATTTTGAGTTCTGTGCATTTTGAAACTTTGATTTATTGAATTCTTTCGTTTTATATATGTGGATTGCAAATCTAATCCCTAAAAGCTTAGACTATATTGAGAGAGCTTGGATTCTATTTCCATTTTTAGAAGAACTTAGTATATCAAAGGTATAAATTGTGCAGAAGAGTTTTTCAGCTTGATTCTTTTTGTAGAAAATGATGATACTGTCTTTTCTTTGTGCCGAGTTTGCTAATTCACAATTGTAATCATGAAGCTAGAGTAGGATTGAAAAATTGAAGTGGGAGTAGGTATAGGAAAAAAGTTTTTTTTATTATTATAAGTGGCTATAATATTATGGGAAAATTTCAAAAAACTACCTTTTATAATCAAAAAATTTCAAAAAACTACCTTTTAAAAATTTTCTTTCAAAAAACTACCTTATATAACAAATTCCTTTCAATATACTACCATTTTACGTTTATATTTAATACTAATCAATAAACGACAGTCGCTGTAGGTGTTGCTGTCGATGGGGTAGCGAGAAAAGAAGAGAGAAACGAGAGGGGAAGAAAGAAAAGCAATTTACGGTGACTCAATTCTTAATGATTAAACCCCATTTATGATAAAATGGTATATATTGAAACAAATTTGTTATATAAGGTAGTTTTTTGAAAGAAAATTTTTAAAAGGTAGTTTTTTGTAATTTTTTGATTATAAAAGGTAGTTTAATGAAATTTTCCCTAATATTATACAAAGTTTTTTGTGTCAAACTCCTAATACCTAATTATAATAATATTCAAAGAAGTTTTATGTGTTTTGATTAATTAAGCTACATGGAGGGAAAAGCTTAACTTAGGGTAGGTTAGTAATTGCACCTAATTAAGCCACAAATCCTAAAATTAACAGAAAAATAAGTAAAGTTAACATTTAATCATCATTAAGGTTATGCTGTTAAATGACATTAAAAAAAAAAGGTTATGTTGTTAAATATTGCAAAAGTTGAGTGCTATTTCTGATAATAAATTTTTTTCTTGGCTACCATTGATAAAAAGCCAAACCTTGTGGTTACCATTGAGAATTTCCCATAATGTAAATGACTTTATATTAACTTACAAAATATGGAAGTAAATTTTTTTTGATGCAATCACTCTAATATGGCAACCACTAATTGGTAACATAATTAGTGGAAGCAACAAATAGAGAAAGAATCAATAATATTTCAGGATAGTTCCCTTGATTTCCTCCATGGCATTCGTTGATCACATTCTTCATTCTTTCATAATCTCCCCCATACCTACAAGCTTTTCTATTTTTTACCCTCATCTATATCCTCATGGCTTCGCAAAATATGAGGGATAAATTTAATAATGACTACGCCTCAATCACAAGACAACAACAAAAGATGACAATGGCCAAACGTGCACTTAGATCTCTTATAGTTGCGCTTATAGCTAATATCGCATTACCTATCACCATCATTCTCTTATTTGGTTCAGGTAGGAGATATCATGTTATGCATAAACCTATTTGGTTTCCACCGCTTTGGCTTATTCATGTTTGCACATTATGCTCTTCTTTCTTAATGGGTCTCGCAGCTTGGCTTGTTTGGGCTGATGGTGGTTTCCATATCAATTCTGATGCTTTACCAATCTATCTTGGCCAAATTTCCTTAAACGTCACATGGTATCCTCTTATTTTGGTTATGGGCATGGCTCATCTTGGGTTAACATTTTGGTCTATCAATTTTGTAGCTCTTGTTACGTGTCATTTCAAATTTCGAAAGGTTAATCAAATAGCAGCAACAATTGTTAAGCCTTGTGTGCTTTGGGTAGGTTATCTTTTGATTGTAACTTTGAAGATTTGTCTTCTGTAATATTTTTCTATATTTATGTCTTAGTTATATGTATAGAGAAATAGATGTCTTTTTAAGGGTTGTATCTTCATGTATTATATGTTCATTTCTATAACTTATGGTTTTATTCAAAGTTATTTTACATCCATTAGGTTTGTTTAATGCTTAAAATATATTAAATAAAAACCTTATTGTTGTATTACCTAAAAGGGGAGCAACGATTAAAGAAAGAAAATTATTTTTCTGGGAAAAACTTTTTTGTTTCAGTCTTTGAAATATTGTCACACTAAATATTTTTGTACTATGCAAAAGAATTGATTTTTCTCAAAATGTCTTTGACCCAATTTACAGTAGTAATTTAGTTGGTGGTTGGCATTTTAACTAGGTCAAAATACTAGTTGAATAGTAGTGTTTGATAAGGTAGCGATTTAAATAGTAGTTAGAGGTAGAGATAGAGTTTAGATAACTTGTTGAAAGATTAATAAGATTAACGTGTGATCTCTAACACCAGTGGTCCAAATATATGTTCTTCAATGGCTATCCGTTACTCTACAAGTCTACAACTCTAACGCATACGGCATACCCTTCCCTTCTATCCCATTCACCTTCTTCAATCATTTGGGTGGTTGTACACTTGTACTTACCGCTTTCTTTCTTGATTTTGGTAATTAGGTATGATGATAATGAAATAACAAAAAGTTGATAAGTTTCTTTAGAAAAATAAGCATTGGATTTAACTATGAAAATAACTCATAAAATAGTTATAATTAATGTCGTAACTAAATTCTCTCCCTGCAACTAAATACACAACATTTTAAGGCGGACTTTGAGCGTTAATTACTCTTAATCTATATTGCTAGAAGATATAAGAAAATAATATTATGAAAGTATTTTAAGGAAATTTTAATGGCATAATTTTGATAAATTTTATTTGTCATATCATAAGATATATATGTAGTCAAAGTAAATTATCGAAAATGCATACGAAGGCAGTTTAAATTGTATTTTCCTTGACGATTTTAGCAGCTACTTTGTTCAAACATTTATATTTTCAACAATTATTTTGAATTCTAACCGCTAATAGCTAGTAGCCGACAGCTAATAGCAACTCGAAACGGGAACACCAACTGCAACAGTTACTAACTACATACAACAACTGCTACTTTTACCAAATCAGCTCATAAGCTGCAAAAGCCCATTTATGATCTAATTAGCGTTTTTTTACAATGGATGAAAGATATTACACTATATTGGAAGTGAATCCTAAACAAGTTTTAGCACATAATTTTGTCATATCATGTGCTCTCTAAACTTGTTCACGATTCACCTTGATTAAAAAAAACACCAATCAAAATCCCTAGCTAAGTCCTTAATGTGTCGAAGAGTCCACCTAATCCAAATATGAGCAATAGAAGTATCTTGCAACGAAGCAACAAGGTTATTGCAATCTGTAAGAAAAGTAATTTGACTAAGAGCTTATTGAAGAAAATTTCTTCCTATACAGATACCCATGAATCCTGGTGGAACATTTGGATTTGGTTTTGGTGGGGGAAGGAAACGAAGATTATTGAAGAAAGAGACATTTGCTAAATTTGCCTGATTCTTCTCGATAGGAATCATTTCTTGGATAATTCGAGTCACACTAGCTCAGGTATGACGAAAAATGTGGTCATGTCTATGCAACCAAATGTTCCATAAGGTCCAACAATTTTTTTTGATACGATGACTTTGTTGACCATCCTCACTATAGAAAAGAATGATATGTTTGATGATCCAATCTGTACATGTTAATTAGTCATCTTGTTGAGTTGAAATGGTGATATCTAGTTGTTGCCAAGTGCCTTGGGCCAAATGATAAGAGCGGAACAAGTGTTGTGCAGTTTCAATCTCTTGATAGCAGACATCATAGAAAGGATGGATGGGAATACCCCTTCTTGTGAAGTTGTTTTTTGGTGGCCAGGCGATCATAAAAAAATCTCCACTTAGGAAGGAACGATAGATGCCAAAGAATTAAATTTTTGCTAGCATAGGATGAGGAGGAGCATGAGACACCGATCTTATTGACAAGAGAAGCATAAGCAGAATTTGATGTGAATTTGCCAGAACTATGGTGTTTCGAAACCATATAATCTTCAAGATCGTTTTAGGGTAGCTCCATTGATATTATGAGCATCTGAATGTTTGAAGAAGGTTCTAACAAGCCTTACCTTCCATGGATGCGTAGTGACATCAATGAAATCACTAACTTTGAATGTTCAATTTGCTGAAGAGTGATATTGCTCTTAGACAAAGGAGTCTTACCATTCAGCCAGTTAGCTAAGAAGGTACGCACATTTGTTCTATTTTCGATCTTCCACATAAAACCTTTGAGAAGTCGAGATTCAGCTGACTGAAGGCCTTTGAATCCCCAAGATTGCTGTTGAAAGAGCTAATAGTTTGATAGTAGTGAACACTCGAGATAAGAGAGAATTTGGTTTAGAATGCATTTGCCAAACTTTTTTTATGAGGAAAACTTTGTTTACGACACTTATTAATCTAATTCCCAAACCTCTCATCCCTTTTGGAAGATGAGTAATTTCTCTATTTATCCAATGAATACTTTGTTTGTCCTTAGAAGCCCAAAGAAAGGAGCATAACATGGCATCTAACTTGTTGGCAACACCCAAAGGAATATTAAAAGAAGAAAGCACATGAGAAATCATATCAATTAAAATTGTGTTTGTAAAAACAACTTTTATGGATTGAGAGAAAAGCGGAGCATTCCAACTTAATAGTTTCCTAGAAAAGGCATCTATAACGAAATGAAAATGAGTAGACTTTTGAGTCATATTAAGAATGATCTTAAAAGCTAATTGATCCTCTTAAGAAACAATTGGACTGAACTTAACTTTTATAGATTAATTTCAGACTCTGAAATTAAGCAAAACATGTATGAAACATCCGGGATATGTTGACACAAAACCCTATAAGAACGGAAGAAAAAAAGTGCATCATCTGAAAAAAATAAATTTGATATATTAGGACTCCTACGAGAAACACTTATACCCTTAGAGAAGTTAAGATCCTCAGCTAAAGACATCATCCTAGAATAGATATTCATATATAAAATGAAGAGATATGGAAAAAGAGGATCACCTTGATAAAGCCCACATTTTGATATATTACCATTAACTAAAATCTTGAAAGATATAGTAGAGATGCACTGATGAATCCATTGTAGCCAACAAGCTTAGCACTTTGAGGACAATATCCCAATGAATACGATCATAAGCTTTATTGAGATTCATTTTGATTGCTGCAAAAGTTGTAGATCTTGAACTCTTTCGGTTAATAAAATTTAGTAGCTCATTAGACAATAAAACATTGTCTAACATACTTCATCCCGAAACAAAAGCATGCTGATATTCATCAACTAAGAAAGGAAAGGACCAGCTTCATTCTTGCAACCAAACACTTAACAATACCATAGTTAGTAGGGCAGAGCTAGGCTTGTCTAAGTTGGGAGGCTTCTGTAGGATTGTCCATTTTATGCAGCAAAAACGACATTGTATTGTTCCATTCTTTGAGAATAAAATCAGTAGTGAAGAATTGTTGCAGACAACCAATGATATCAGTACCCATAATGTGCCAATGAAGTTTAAACAATTCAGCATTTACCCCATATGGTCCTCGGGTATTAGATCCAACAATTGAAAACATGGCCTCTCTTATTTCATCCTCCAAAATTGGTTTGACCAATGCTAGTTTGTGAGAATTAGATATTTTAGGTAAATGTAACTCCCTCTAACACTTAATCTGTTTGGTTTTCACTTTCTAAAGTGCTTCCCTGGTTGAACATCATGGATAAATAGTGTAAATGTACCACACTTCTTCTAAGCTACTAATCATACTTAAGATACACAAACTTCAATTGTCATTTAATAAACCTCAAATTACATTCTCTTACAGCAAAAGCATAACTTGCAATCCGATTATGAACTTATGGGTTATGGGACCAAAAAACTAATATCTTTAAATAACTTCTAAATACAAATCATCTTTAACATCTCCAAATTATATGATAAGAGAACCATAGGTATCACTCTACGTTGACCACCAAACTTGTCGAACATTTCACTTAACAATTTTCTTTCCATATTCCTTAACTTTGATCTACCCTTGACATATTACCTGCAAAATAACTAGCATTGAACTCTGCCCCCACAGGTTAGGTTCCAAGAACAGATCGGAGAAACTAAATACACATTGTCCAAGCGAGAAATCTTTTTGGTGGCTTAAAACATTATTTAAGTTGTTCAACATATCATCCAAGACATTTAGAATCAAGACATAAAGAAGTCATAATGAAATAATAACATAGAGAAGTCATAATGAAATAATAACATATCAAATGCTTGCACGCAGTTTTCAATGTTACTTGTTTAAAACATTAATACGAGTATCTCACAAAATAACTAGTATATACTATCAATAAGAGGAACCATAAGAATTCTCTAATACAATCTTCCAAAATCATCACTAATTCTGATATACTCTAAAACATAACAATATCTCCCGCTTCTATTTTTCAAATATAATAACCTTTCATCCAAATATGTATAAAATAGCTAACTTATTTCATAAATTCCTAACGAGTTTCTTAGGCGCATGATTCCATGAACTTGGGCGAGTAAAACATTACTTCAGAAATAAAGTTTGAAATAACTTTACACGAAACCACTTGCATATTCAAATACGTATTCTATTTTCTTTCAGAAATCACATTATACCTTATACCGGGGAAGAGAACACGAATAGAGTTGCCATTCAGGCAAATTCCCTAAACTTTTACAAGGGATGTCTCCCTCTTCCGTTATGTACTGCTTGTAAGACTTTTCAGAACATGTCCCCAGAATATACAGAATACATAATTACAGATACATAATGTTGTTCATCACTGCTCTTGCAACTTCTTCTCCACATAAAAAACAAAAATCAAAATACTTAATTTATAACTCAATAAATTCATATATAAATACTCTGGAACTCAAATTAAGATCCACAAACTCATAATCAGACATATCCAAAATACAGTAACATTGTCAAAATTTTCAAAGTCATATCTTCCAAAACTAAATCCTTAATTTTCAAAGTTCATGACAAACATATTTTAAATCTCATATAATACATCAAATTCTTGATAACTTTGTATAAATCAACCACTTTGTAAATTTCATATACTCAAAACTTATGAACTTTCTTATGTTTTCACTAAAATTCAGATCAGACAAGACGAAAAGAACATAGCCTTAATCTCAAGAGAAAAAGATACAATTACTTGGCTTATACCTTTGAAAATCACCCAAAATGATTTAAACTCACAAAATTTAGAATTGAAAAAAAGAGGGAACTTGGAATGAAAACATATACCTTAGCAAGACATTATCTTTGCTTCATCTACAAGAATTGAAGCCACAAGGATCATCAAACGCCATAATCAGCAACTAAGACGAGGGAGTAGCGCTGCATGCAGCAGCAACACCTAACCAGCGCTGCGCTGGGCACAAAGCCATAATCAGCAACTAAGACGAGGGAGTAGCGCTGCATGCAGCAGCAACACCTAACCTGCGCTGCGCTGGGCACAAATTAGGAGCAGAAAAAAAATGTAAAAAGGGATATCTCCCATTACCGAACTCCGAATTGAGTAATTTTTGAGCCTAAATTCAACAACTGGAAAAGATACACAACTTTGATGCAAAATCTTTTGGCTAAAACTGACTTGATGATGGGTAGAATTGAGGAAATAGATGTCGAAAGTAGGGGAGAGAGAAAAGCTCATGAGGATTGGAGTTCTCTTCCATTTTACCCTTATTTCAAGCTTGAACTACAAGTCTACAACTTTATAACATTTGGAGGCTAAAGATCCAATCTTGATGATTAATACTTGGTGTCAAAGAGAAGTACTGGAATCATAATTTAATTGAAAATAAAACTGAAATGGGGGAGTGAGAGAAAAAAAAGTAGCAACATAACAATATTAGCAAGCGAGCAACCGGGCAGTAGAATGCCGTCAAATAGGTGGCGGAAACCGCCCATGGTGGTCGAGAATTGTAAGTTATGATGAGAGGGGAAAACCACGAGAGAGATGAATTTTTTGGAGTTTGGTTCAGTGAGGATGAGTAAATAGGGAAATGGGTTATTCTTGAAAACTCTAGAGAAGTCTTTGGGTTATTTAATTTTTTTATTTATTTTATTTTAAAATTAAGGGTTAAATACATATTTGAGGCTCCAAAAATAAGATTTATACTTGACAATTAACTTCTACTCAAATTCCATCTTTCAAAATAATCTCCTCAAATCATGATGGAAGTTATTTTTAAGGAAATAAAATACGGTTAACTCTTAATTAAAGTCGCTTAAGAACTGGGCTATCACAAATAGTCTCTAACCACACATATGTAATACCTTGGGTATCTTTCACCCATTCCCCTCTTCATTTTTCAAAGCACCAATGTCTTTACGCGACCTTTGCTTCCTCACGTTTGCATGCAAAAGATATGAAGGACGGTCTCCTAACATACTCCACCTATCTTTCATCCTTTTTTTCCAAACCAAGAAACCCGTTTGCATAATGGGTATTGCTTCATTAATAGGTTAAATGTAGTCATTGCCACTCCTATTATTAGCAACACTTTGCCTCCAAATTCGACAGATTGTCACACAAGCGTTTCTAATCAATCCCTTGAATTTTTTTTGTGATGTAAACACTAATTTATTAGTTGTTTTACTATGTTTTTAAGGCGTAATTGGATCTTAAACATCAAGGAACCAAGGTAATCCATTGTCCAAACATCATTTATGATGTTTACTATTTTTGACGTTAGTATACACCATTTTTCAATCTGGTAAGGACGTTTTTGAAGTGGAGAAAAGGACAAGAATAAATGATAGCAGCATGGTCAGAGCAAACAATAGTTTCATGATTTAAAATGTGATTTGGGAATAGAGTATTCCAAGATGGTGAGACATAAGTTCTATCTAATCTCTCTAGAATGAGATTAGGGCCACTTTGCTTGTTTGTCCAAATAAACCTAAGACCACTAAAAGGTACTTCAACCACCTTCAAATGAAACCTCTAGGTCATAAAACTATCCCACCCACGAATGACATTAGAACCTCCAATCTTACCTTCATGGCGTTCAAATTGATTAAAATCTCCCCAAAGATTAGCGGTTAGGGAGAGGCGAATATAACTAAGAACCAAATTCCATACATGAAGCCTATCTTCTAATATTGAGGACCCATACAAGAAATAAACAAACCCGTTTCTTCCACTAGATTCAACCACCTTACAAAAGATGAAATTTTGACAACCATGAAGAACTAGCACATGATTATGAGTCCAATGTAAAACTACTAAACTACCCCTAGAACCTAAAGCATCAACATCGACCGTAAAAGACGGAATTAGCGAACTAAGTCTAGATTTAACAGCACTAACATCAATTTTAGTTTCAGAGAAGAAGAAGAACATATAATGATGCGTACGTAAAAGCCAAAAAAAATGTATGCATGTGCAAGGGAATTCTCATCCTGAATTCGTCTTGCATTCCAGGCAACAAACTTCATGGACATATGGGAGGTTGTACAAGGCCAGAATCCTCACCTACGGGCGGAGAGAGGGAGATAGAGCAATGGAGAAATGCATTTCCATGCATGTCTTCATCATCCATAGCTTGAACAACAAAACTAGTTGAATCCCCACATCCTTTCAACTTCTTCATGGTATTAGGAACCGTTGCTAGTGTAGGGCGCTTGTGTGAAAACCTTGAAGTTATTTCCTCTCCAGCTTCCACTCCAAAGTACCTAGCCACGCCCAAGTCAGTTAGAGCGTTAGGGCGCAGCTTAATCTCACCTTTGTCCAAAAACCAAAGGTTGAACCCCCCTTTACTCTTTCACCCTTCCCTTTTGTGCGTCTCCATTTCAAGGCCCAGTCAATTTATATGTAGCGTGGATGCACATTTGAAGAGAATGATACATCAGCAGCAGCCTATGAAGTCTAAAGGCCCATTTTATTCCTCTACAATTCATGTGTCTAAGCCCATGTTACTTTTTATTACCTCGTCATCTTATTTCTAGAAGGAATGTATAGGTGTCCTATGATGTCACTACTTGTCCTATATGGTCTGTTATTTTGTCTTTACATAGGTTGCTTCCTAGCACTTTCCTACAAAGACTCTCTTTATATACATAGCTGCTTGATCCTTGTACTCAAATCGGAGAGAATGAATGAAAATCATCACCAATCTGGATTGATGAATATTCATGTCCATTATTCGGCTATTTTACGGTCTTTATGGTATCGAGCCGGGTTGCATAAAATCAACCTTGGCACTCGTAAATAGCCGTTAAATCATTCCAGTTTCTTTTTCTTTGATTTCGCCTCAATGATAACTAAAATAGAAGTAACCTGACCCCTTATACCTCCATCCCTCCGATGCAAACAATTTCCTACCCGTAGAAAAACTTCAGGGAACTTCAAACTATAGGTCATGGAAACGTTCCATGGAAATAGCCTTAGCCTCAAAAAAGAAAACTTGGTTTCATCACGGGAGCTGTGAAGAAAGATTCAGTGACAATGTGAAGGCGAAGCCTGGGAAACATGCAACAGACATGATCATCTCATGGATTTTATCATCCATGACAGATCCTATCAAGAGATCGATCATGTTTGTCAATAATGCTCATCGAGATATGGACTCAACTAGAGAAGAGGTTTTCCCTCACAAATGACTCCGGGAAGTACAAACCGAACAAGGATGTCTATGAAACCAAGAAGCAAGGCAAACCGATCGCTGATTACTACACCACCATGAGATGTTATTGGGAAGAACTTGAATCTCTCAATACTCTCCCTACAATTACCACTTGTGACCAGTGAGATAAATGAGTTTATCAATGCTCTAAACCAAGAAAAGATGAATTGAAACTTTTCGGTTCCTTAATGGCTTAGATGAAGATTATACCACACAAAGGAGTCGGCTCCTCATGATGTCACCTCTACCATCGGTAGAGACGGCATGTGCACATTTGGAACAAGAACAGTCCCAAAGCGAAATCCTTGCAAATGTGAAAGAAGAAATGGAGACCTTAGCTATGTTTAGTAAGGGAAGGGAACAGGGGAGCCGAGAGAGTTCTCTCGCACGACTTGTAACAAGAGTGGTCACTCTAGAGAGAGATCTTTGGACTATTGTGGGATACCCTCCTGGACATCCTAGAAACAAACGAAATCAACAAAATGGCGGATCAAGGTGGAAGAATTCCTCCACTGCGCACCGGATGGAACAAGCACAATTACAATCCATCTTCGAAAGTTGCGGCCCAATGCTCGGAAGTAGCAATCAAAGCCAGGCAAGTGTTGATTCTTCACCTACCATCATTGCCCATCAACCGGAGTATTTGTTGAGGCCGCCGCCCGCTCCATCCAAGGCTCCTAATACCGATGATGAGATGGACCTCTCATATGCTTCGGTATGGTTTCTTGCTTTCTTCTTGATTCTCGTAGCCAATGAATGGATAGTTGACTGCGGAGCCACAGACCACATGTGTGGAAATTTTGATGCTATGATTGACCCTGTTGCTAGCTGTAATGAACCAAAAATCAACCTTCCCACTGGCCAGACTTCTACTATAACCCACATTGGAAAAATTAAACTTGAAAATGGATTGACTCTCAACAATGTTCTACATGTTCCTTCCTTTAAACATAACCTCAATCCTGTTAAAAAACTAAACCAAGATGCCAAGTGCAAAGTCACATTCCACTCTAATTTCTGTATAATCCAAGATGCTTCTACTGATGTTGTGAAAGGAATAGGTACCGCTGTGAATGGTTTATACTACCTGTCCAATGAACCTCTCTCAAAAACCCTTGCTCACCTCAAAAATCAAACCCTTCATAAAGTCCCTAAAACACATGCCACTCACAAAAAAGCCATGACAGCTGAGACCTCTCATACAGCCATTCCTACCACCCTTACACAAGTCCCCTTTGTCACCACTGCCACTTTGTGGCATCAAAGACTTGGGCATGCCCCCTTGTCTAAAATTGAAAAGATTGCAACCCTCAACTTGAAAAAACAAACTCCTACTGAAATTTGCTTGACTTGCCCACTTGCCAAATTCACCAAACAACCATACACCTTGAGTCAATCCAGAGCCAAACAGCCCTTTGAACTTATCCATATTGACACTTGGGGACCTTATAAGGTTCCCACACGTGCTGGATACAGATACTTCCTAACTGTAGTTGATGACTACAGCAGACTTACTTAGGTTCACTTGCTCAAACATAAGTCTGATGCCTTTGAGGCTATAGAACTCTTTGTTAACATGGCTGCAAATCAATTTGAGAAGAAAGTTAAAACATTGAGATCAGATAACGCACTAGAATTTGATGATAAAAAGTGCAAACCTTTTTTTGCCAAGCTGGGAATCAGTCACCAAACCACTTGTGTTGATAGGCCCCAGCAGAATGGCAGGGCTGAAAGAAAGCACAGAAATGTGCTTGAAATGGTCAGGGCCCTCAGGTTTCAAGCAGGGCTACCTCTTCACTTTTGGGGGGAGTGTGTACTCACTGCTGTACACATCACCAACACACTGCCATCTACTGTGATAGGTGATCTTACTCCCTATGAACTCCTCTATAACTCTCAGCCCAAATACAAACACCTCAAAGCTTTTGGTTGCCTTACCATTGCTACTAACCCTACTACTGTAAAAGACAAGTTTCAACCTCGAGGTATCTCTTGTGTTTTCATAGGATACCCCACTCATCAAAAAGGATACAAGCTCCTTAACCTTCTCACCAACAAGGTCTTTGTCTCAAGAGATGCAAAATTTCATGAGAATATCTTCCCATATCACATCTTTCACTCTACCTCATCTCAACCCACTACTGAACCTACTATAAACCATCAACCAAACATGTCTTGGGAAGATGACCTATCTGACACTGAGCTTCCTTCAAACCAACCACCACCTAATCCTTCCCCTCCTCCTGTGAGACAGTCTACCAGAACTCACAAACCCCCTACATGGCACTCTGATTACCATGTTTCAACAGCTATCTCCTCACAAACCACCTCTCCTGATCATATTCAACACACAGCTCTCACAACTCTATCCCCACAATTCTCTTGCTTCATGACACAACTCACTCAACAACCTGATCCAACTCTTTTTAAAGAGGCTGCAAAACACCATATCTGGCTCCATGCCATGGATGAAGAACTGGAGGCTTTAGAAGCTAACCATACTTGGGAAATCATTGACCTTCCCAAGGGAAAACAACCAATCGGTTGCAAGTGGTTGTACAAAACTAAGTACAATCAAGATGGTTCAATTGAAAGAGCAAAAGCAAGGCTAGTTGTGCTGGGTCATAGACAGAAATATGGTATTGATTACTTGGAGACATTTGCTCCAGTTGCAAAATTAGCCACAGTATGATCCCTTTTAGTTGTTGCAGCCATGAAAGGATGGCATGTACATCAAATGGATGTAAAAAATGCCTTCCTTCATGGAGACTTACAAGAGACTGTTTACATGAAGATGCCCCCTGGCTACACAAAGTATGGCTTCAGGTTCTCCTCTGATTATGATCCTCCTCAACAACATGAGCAACCTACCCAAGTTTGCAAGCTTTTGAAGTCTCTATATGGCCTAAAACAGGCTCCGAGGCAATGGTTTGCCAAATTAAGCTCCATTCTCATTCAACATCACTTTAATCAGTCAAAAACTGATTACTCTCTTTTTACCAAGCAAACTCAGCATGGTTTTGTAGCTATCCTCATCTATGTTGATGACTTAATCATCACTAGTGATAGCTTGGAGGCTATTACAGCAGCAAAACAAGTCCTCTCATCTCAGTTCCACATGAAAGACATGGGAAACTTAAGATACTTCTTGGGAATTGAGGCTGATAGATCATCCCAAGGTATCTTTCTTTCACAGAGAAAATACATCAAAGACCTTCTCTCTCACTATGGCATGATTGGATTTAAACCTCTCAGACTCCCTATGGACACTCATGTCAAGCTCACACTCACTGCTGGCACTCCCTTACCTGATCCTGAACCATACCAAAGGTTGGTTGGCAAACTCATTTATCTCACTATAACCCGCCCAGATATAGCCTATACTGTCCACATCCTTAGCCAATTCATGCACCAACCAACCTCTGTTCACTTCCAAGTAGCAAAAAGAGTCTTGAGATATCTCTCTAACTCTCCTCACCAGGGGATCCTATTGGCATCTCACTCAAGTGCTCAGTTAAAGGCATTTTGTGATAGTGATTGGGCAGGCTGCCCTAACACTAGGAGATCAACTTCTGGTTTTTGTATCCTCCTAGGTGACTCTCCCATATCATGGAAAGCTAAAAGGCAAACAGTGGTTGCTAGGTCCACTGCTGAGGCAGAATACAGGTCAATGGCACTCACCATTTGTGAAGTAATGTGGCTAAAACAACTCCTTAAGGACCTAGGCCTAAAGTCACTTGGCTCCACTCCTCTCTTCTGTGATAACCAGGCTGCATTAGCCATAGCAGCTAACCCAGTCCAGCATGAAAAAACTAAGCACGTGGAGATAGACTGTCATTTCATCAGAGATTAAACACAAGAGGGAGTTATTTCTCCTACATATGTCTCTTCTTCCAATCGGCTTCTTGCGACATATTCACCAAGATTCTTCCTACTCGCGACATCAACTCATCTTATCCAAGCGGGAGTTAAGTCTACACACCACTCTCAGCTTGAGGGGGAGTGAAGAGAATGATACATCAGCAGCAGCCTATGAAGTCTAAAGGCCCATTTTATTCCTCTACAATTCATGTGTCTAAGCCCATGTTACTTTTTATTACCTGTCATCTTATTTCTAGAAGGAATGTATAGGTGTCCTATGATGTCACTACTGTCCTATATGGCTGTTATTTTGTCTTTACATAGGTTGCTTCCTAGCACTTTCCTACAAGACTCTCTTTATATACATAGTCCGCGATCCTTGTACTCGAGATCGGAGAGAATGAATGAAAATCATCACCAATCTGGATTGATGAATATTCCTGTCCATTATTCAGCTATTTTATAGTCTTTAACATTACATATGCTTCCCCCAGCTGACTTACTACAGGCCAAAACCAGGTAATCGTCTTCTTTTTGGTGACCACAAAGAAGTAGAGATGGAAGAAACCATTAACAGCTGTAGCATTGGGAGCTTGTGGGTATTGTAGAGAATTCGGTGGACCATTCTCTAACTGAGTTTAATTGTTTGACGGGGAGAAGTTAGTGAACGACGAGAACTGAGAATTCGGAGAGTGACGAAAAGGAGTAGGATGCACACGAGCATTAACATTGAAAGAGTCTAGAAAATTACGCAACCTTTTTGTCGTGCCCGAGATATTGAACCGCATGAGTGTGATCTCGAAAGATTAGAGGTCCGCCCCTCCATTGTGTTTATATGGAACGGAGAAATTATTAATCGAGGCGAACCACCACGAGCAAACCTATACCTTGATTCACAACATCTTCCAAAAGAACCCGAATTGACTTGGTGCATGAAATTACCAAGATTACCATCTTCCGTAATGGATTGCTTGATCCAAATGGTTTATTTACCCCGATCGAAATGTCCTAGACCTTTAATAAAGTTCATCTCTGTTGAGATGATTGTTGTGAAGATTCTCCTTCTTCAAATGGCGGCATTAGCAAGAGAAAACCCTTGTGAAGATAGATGACCATTAGAATAAAATTAAGCATACATATCGGAAGATAGCCCAAACCTTTGCCCCGGGGGATGGTGAACCGATTAACATTGTTGAGATCCACATGTTGTTGTTGTGAAACTTGCATGTCATGTTCGGTGTTTATAGTATTTGGAAATTGATCAAAGTCTTCTTCTCTAGAATAGTAAGTTTCATTATCCAGGAGATGATGGTGAATGCCCTGATGGAAACCCTTCATTGCTTGAGTTATCATCATCATCACTAGAGGGAGGGAATCTTGTCATCATCGGGCTCAATAGATTAGTATAAATTCACCCGAGTATTACGATACCGGAACCGATCCTGGAAAACCTTCAATCAAATTTGTAATATGCTAAATTCATAGGACCATACAACACCCTCCTCCCATATGAGTCAAGGTCCGACACCCGACTTTTAATTCGTCTATTAGCTTCATAATTCGATAGATCACATGCCCTAGTGTAATTTCCAGCATAACCACATTTTTTGCAAAATCTAAATATACCCTCTTAACAAAAATAAACTCATATCCCCTAAAAAACCCATATGACATGAGAGTCATAAAGAGGAAGAAAACAACCTAGAATTAGCGGCTTTGAGAGATCCAACATCATTTTTGCTCTAAGGCGAGGCTCCCTTAGAAGATGCGCTACTTTGTCCTCCATGTCTTCGATGAAGCCAACATGCCTAAGCGCTTGCATGGCCTATGCATTAGAGAGATAACCCAATGGTAGCCCGACCACTCTTACCCGAACCACAAGCAAAACCGAAATTTATGCTTTGAGGGACAATCGACCCAGTAACACCTCCCCGAAGGTGATGATATGTCTATCTATGACAGTCGTATGTTGTTGTACCAAAGCCTCCACATCGACTCTCCGAGAGTAAGTGAAGACACAATAGTCCCCAGTATGTTGCACAATGATTGACCCCGTTTTAGCCATTGAGTGTTTATCAAACCCTGGACAAGGGTAGGAGATGGACGTTTTGGGCCAAATAAATGTTCAATAATGCCTCCATTCGAAAATGTATATGATTTGGAGATTATAATTCATATGGTGGGTCAATTAATGCCTCCATTCGAAAATATCTAAAACCATTGTTCTGTTGCATGGTGTAACTGAAAGAAATAAATGAGATTGAAACTGATTAATGGGAGGGTGGAAAGATGAAAGAAACTTGAAAAGAGAAGGAAATAGAGAGTTGGTTCTAGAATGTTGTAGATGGGGACCAAAAGTGAATTAAATAGCCGGATAAGAAGTGAAGAAAACGAAGAATTTTTGGGAGAAATGCCAAGTGTGAAGAAACCTTATTGGTTGGTCGATGCATGAAAAACATCTCGCAAAACCTAGAATTCCTACTGACATACCTATGATCCTTGTGCAATTCCCGAAAGAAGAAAGTTCGTTATATTGGTGCTGGTGAAAAGTTCCTTCGCTTTGCTTGCTAAGCCACTAATGCATACTTAAAGAAACTCGCAGGAAGATTGCATGGGAATAGTACAACATGCAAAGAGAAGAGAAATAGAAACTCACTTTCTAGTGAGATAAACTCTCGGTTTTAGAGAGAGAAGTCGAATTTCTATCAAGTCAAAGTTAGAAGAAGTTGTAATTTTTTAACCATCAGTGAATCACTGAATCTCAATGCAAAATTGCTTTCCTATGTATAAATGTGTGCGTCCCAATAACTTAGGTATTTGATCGTAATTATAGTAAACATGTTAATATCTTCTGGTAAGTATCCCTCATTGTTCAAGCTAATGTAATTTTTTTTCCAATAGGTGCATTATATATTTTATTTTGTGTTGGCCTAGTTGCTGAGGTTGTTAAAAAAGAAGATGGGTTTTTGAAGGACTAACTAGTATGAAAAAAGGTGAACCACAACATATTGATGTGTATGATGTTGATATTAGTAGCAACATCTCTTGGCACTTAAGGAAAATTCTGGGCACAATAGATCTTTTGAATAATATTGGTGGCTGGGATGTTGCTATGCATAATGGTAGATTCAGCATTATAAAGGCTTATGCTATCATTAGTGGAAAAAATCCTATCGGATCCGGTCAAAATCGGGCTTATAGATCCGGTTTTGGGCCGGCGCGGGTGGGCACGGATCTGTTAGCAAAAATCAATTGATCCGGTTTTGAACCGGATCGGTTGAAAACTTACTAATCCGTTTTTTTGAAAACCGGATCAATTTCACAACTAACTGATCCGGTGTTTTGTGAAAACTGGATCAGCGTGTTGTGAAACTTATCCGGTTTTCATAAAAAACCGGATCAATTTAGCCTCATAACATATTAAAAAAAAATTGGATCAACCGAAACTTAAAACTCAACCATCCAAGCCAACACTCAACTCATCCCAGCAAAATCACGTATATATCACAAAATTAACAAAACGTCAAAACTAAACAATCTGAGCCAAGCAAAAGAAGAAATAGAAAACAGGATTAATTACAAAAGAAGAAATTAAAAAACAAACTAAATATATGAGATACGAAATTAAGACAAACTAAATACAAAAATGAAATTAAAACAAACTTCTTATCAAATACGAAAAAAAAAACAAAAGCCTAATTACAAAAACTAAAGTGAAACAACAAAACCCTAATACTGAAATGATTCCAAACACTAAAATGATAAATCAGATCTAAGAAAAAAACCCTAAAATCAGAACATAAATCCCCATTTAAGGGCCCAATGATGAAACATACAGCGGTGTTAATTGGTCCGACCCAAGGGCAGAGCAGTCCGAATAGCCAAAACTATTTTAAAAGTGTTAAACCGTATTTTAATGATCCAAAATCATATTTTAAAGCCCACTTAATTATTCATGATAATTAATTATATTTTTAGCCCAACTCTTTGAAAAAGCCCAATTAATTATTTAATAATAATTAATAGTTTTATTAAAATAAAATAAATCTTTTCAAAAATATTTTTATAATTAAAATCGGATTTTATCCCGTAAAATCAGATTTTCGGAGTTAAAAGATAAAAGAAAATCATTAAAACGCGTTTTATAAAAAAAAGTTGTCAAAACGTGTCAAAAGCAAGGCGGTGCGCTGAGCGCACAAACGTGCCCATAGCGCACCTGCCTACGCCGAGTGCATAGTCTTGCGCTAAGCGCACAATCCTGACTCGTGGACCTGTGTGTGACATAGAGTCATGCGCCGAGTGCACTCCTCTGTGCGATGCACATGCTGTCAATTCTATCTTTTTAAAAGCGTGTGCCAAGTGGGCACTGTTGATTGGTTATGCCACGTCAGGCGCAGCAATAGGCGCCAGACACGTGTGATTGTGCGTCACACAGGGTGTTGCGCCTGGCGCAGCCCGCGCGTGACGCGCGGTTTCGGGTTCCCTATAAATACTCTTCGAATTTCGGAATTAAAAGTTGTTTTCTCTACACTTAATACTCGACTTTTATATACTTCGACTATACACTTTACAAATTCTCTCTACAAAACTCATACCTTTTCAATACAAAAACACATACAATCAAATACTTTCAAACATACATACAAGTTCAGATCTTCAGGCTTCACGATTGCTCGTCCCGAAGGTTGTCAATCTCTCAGACCCAAGCCACGGTATAATCTTGAGGATCCTTGAATAAATTATTTTTATATTGAAGTTACTAACGATTTCTTTCCTAATGTAGATCTCTAATATAAAAAGCGCTCTTTTGTACATTCTAATCCTTCGTTCCTTTTTATTTTCACATATTATTATATGCTTGCCAGATTGTCTTGCTTGCCTTTTTATCACCCACATTTAATTATTGCTAAACAAGACCTAAAGAACTGTTCTAACATTAATCAGATAATTTGGACAACCTGTTAGGTTCCCTGTAATTTGATTGCATAATAGCATATCACTAAAAAATAGTCTTTTATGTGTTTCCTGAACCAACCTAGATTACATTATTTTTTGGATGCATTAAAATATTATTTTGTTATTCTATTGCATAAAAATTGACATGAATTGATATTTAGTAGAGGCCAACAATGGGGGAATGTGGTTTATTATGACCGTGTTTGTACCCTCACCCCCGAACCCAATCTATGGTTCATTGACCATCAATGAAGTCAGGACGGGTAAATCTACATTGGATAAGTCCGTAATTTGTCCCTACGGTTTCCCAATATCCAATTAGGTTGATGAGTCTATCTTTAAAAACTTGTTGGCGACATCAAAATATTTTTCAATAAAACCTTAACAATGGGGTAGTCAAATACGCGCTCACCTTGCGTAGGCGAAATAAAAACACGCGTACACAGCAAAGGGGGTCACAGGGGGGATTTGATCCCCTTTGCTCGCCCGTTCGATTTCCACAAGGAATTTGGCGACTCCACTAGGGACGATTTAAAAAAATTAATTTTTTTATGAGTGGGTGAAACTCGAAAAATACGATTCATACTTTTTTATGCTTTAGAATGACATTACAGTTTTGCATATGCATTGCTATTGTTTAGGCCACTATAAGGACAATCTACCTTGCCTCATTAGTGCATGTTCTATGTGTGAGGCCACCCCCGGGGGGTTTGCGCTTTGTCCTTCCAAAAAGCTTACTGAGCGATAGTGTTGGATCTTAGTTATAAGAAAACCTACCCAACCATGGCATTGTTCTCTTGTTCCTGACTTGAGAACTTGAGTGCGTCTTACACGTGGCCACCTCTTTAAGCAGAGATACGAAGCGTGGGATCAATCTCTTAGTCATGGACCCTTTTCAGACTTAACCTAAACCTGACCATAGTTTCAAACATAGAATTGGACTTTAGGTTGGAACTCTTATATCCATGCTACATGACATCTGCTTGTGATTGCAATTTTGCCAGTTATTAACTTGTCAAATTGTCATTGTTATGCGTCGTACCTAAAATCACGTCCAAAAACAAATAAAAAGATCGTCAATTGGCCAAAAACTCTCCTAAATCCCCGAATAACATATCGGGGAGTAGTGCGCCAAGCGCATTAAGTTGCGCCTGGCGCACCACTCCAGCGCCAAATGCACAATTGTGTGCCGCGCGCAGCAATGCTACGTGGCACGCAGTCTGTTCATCGCATGCTTTTCGTCGATTTAGTCGTCGTGGTGGTCGATCCTATGTTTGGTTCGTCTGCATTCGCATAAAAACATGGTCATTATTCTAAGGGTCTCACCTAATTCAAAAAAAATCAGTCTTTTCATGCAAGGTCGAGTCTAGGTGCATCTAGAAAAAGTGGTCATGGTAGAGTTAGAATTGTCATGCATGTCTACCTTCTCCCTGCTACCTAACTAATCTTCCCTATCGATTCTACCCAATCATATTCAATCAATTTCAAAAAACTTACTTTTTTCAAAATCAATCCTTCACCCATGTCTATTCTACCTTTTTCAAAAGCATTTATTTAAATCATCATACAAGACATTTACAAAAATATTTACAAAATTTATCCATAATCTTTTCCTAACAAAAGATAAAAACAAGGGGTTCCTTTCAAAAACGAATTTCGAAAATTCTAAACCTAGTCCAAACATCTTCATTCAATCCAATCAACCTAATCCAATTCACTTGCATTCATTCTAGGCCCATATGCATTAGAGTCCATTTTGCATTCATACTAGGCCCGTCTGAATTTGAGTCCATACATTCGCTAGCATTAGAGTCGATCTTAGGCCCATATAAGTCTAGTTCATGTCAAAATCAAGGCTCATTTGCATCTTTATGTGAAGGCTAGTCAAAGTCTATTCCTAGTCTATTCCAATCTAAGTATAATCCAAAAGCTTAGGTCCATTTAGGTCCAATTCATTCCCTAAGTCTAGTTTGCATTTTTATATAAACCCTAGTCAAGTCTTCGGACTACAAAAGTTAAGTCTTAGGACTATAAAAGTTCATTCCCAAGGTCTAGTTTGCATTTCTATGTGAACCCTAGTTAAGTCTTCAGACTATAAAAGTTCCCGAGGTCTAGTTTGCATTTCTATGTAAACGCTAGTTAAGTCTTCGGGCTATAAAAGTACCCTAGGTCTAGTTTGCATTTCTATGTAAACCCTTGCTAAGTCTTCGGACAATAAAAGTTCCCTAGGTCTAGTTTGCATTTCTAAGTAAACCCTGGTTAAGTCTTAGGACTATAAAAGTTCATTTCATAGGTCTAATTTGCATCTCTATGTGAACCCTAGTCAAGTCTTCGGACTATAAAAGCCCAATCCCTAGGTCTAGTTTGCATCTCCTTGTAAACCCTAGTCAAGTCTTTGGACTATAAAAGATCAGTTCGTACCCTTAGGCCTAGCCTGCTTGCTCTCTTGTAAGTTCAAAGTCTAGTCCAGTCTGCTTGCATAGTCCAATCCAATCCATATCTGCATATGCATATAGTTAGGCCCATGTCTGCATCATGGTCAAGCCCATACTAGTCCAAAAATCCATAATCATTTCTAATCCTCCATTTCAAATACATTTCCCGTTTCTATTTCCCATTTTCATTTCCCATTTCAAATTTTCATTTTCCATTTCTCATTTCTCATTTCCCACTTCTCCATTTCTCATTTCGAAATTCATTTCTTAAAATTTACGAGGTCCATTCGATTTCTATTCAGGACATGTCGTGAGATTATAACTTAGGAACGTTCGACAAAGAGGATTCAAGGTCAACCTACTCCCAGACTCGTCAAACGAGTTCTCATCTTTCTAGACGAGTCTTTCGAAACTTCTGAATCATCTGAATCATCATCCGAGATGGGAGACACTTCTGAACAACTTAATGCAATCATGGCTCAGCTCCAACTGATGAACTCTCATCTTGAAGGATAAGATAAAGAGATTAAGGCGCTAAGAGAAAAGCTGATAACTGAGGAACGAGCGTGATGACACTCCACCACCACCACCTCCTATCAAGTCCGAGACAAATTTAAGGTTCGATAAACTCGAGCAATTGATCCAGTCAATTCCTGCACTCGAGAGTCAGGCTCATGGCCATGACATTATTGATCCTGAATTGAGGGAAAAGCTTCCTAAAACGGTTGCATTAGGTGACCTCCCAAAATTCAAGGGGGTCGAAGACCCAGATGATCATTTGAGAGCTTTCTCCATTTCTATGGCTCTCAAAGGCATGAGCAAGGACCTGTTTGCTTATGTTTTTTCCTTGACCTTTGATGCATATTCATCCATGTGGTTTAGATCACTGGATAAAACAAAGCTGAATGACTGGGACTACATCAAAGAAGAGTTCCGCAAGCAATAGATAAATAATACCCAGCTTCCCATTGGTCTTTGTGATTTGGAGTTAACTAAACAAATCTCCAACGAAGATTTTGTCACCTTCCTTAACAGATGGAGAGAAAAGGCTGCACAAAGGACTAACAGGTCATCTGAAGAAGACCAAGTCTGAATGGTGATCTGTAATCTGCATTCTAAGTACGGAAAACACATCAAATTCCAACCCATAGATTCTTTCACGAAACTCTATAAAGTAGGCCTACTGATCGAAGAAGAGGTGCAAGCCAATAAGAACAAGGGTTCCAATAACAACAACTCTTTCAAGAAGAGTAGCAATAACCCTTCTAGCTCCAAACACAACAACGTTAATGCCCTAACTACTGAAAAGAGAGGTTATCAAAAGCCTCAAAGAACCTTCACTCCCATGGGTATGACTTTAGAAGAAGCTTTCAATGGGCTTAATCAAAGAGGAGCAATTTACCCTATTGGTCCTACTCCAGACCCTACACCTGAGAATATACCTCCAAGAAGTGGAACCCTAATGCTTACTGCAAATATCACCAAGGGAATGGACATCCAACATTTGTGTGTTGGGCCTTAAAAAATGCTCTACAGGACATGGTTAAAGATGGTAGACTACCAATTCCGCCTGCAGCAAAAGTCAGCAACAATAGCAATCCCTTGGGCAGTGCTTAAATAATGCCAGGGCATAGTCACTTAACGCTAGTTTTCTAGGTTGAGTCGGAGATTCTCTCCCCTAGCTCCTTCATTTCCTTTCCTGTCGAGTCTGTGTCCTTTAGGACTTTAATATTTATAAGCATTGTCCCTTTTATTTCTAATCAATAAAATAATTGCTTTTTCTTTTCATTTTCATTAGTCTTCCATCATTTTATTTTTGCTTCTAATTCAATGTTGAAACTTAAATCACCTAATGATCTTGACTAATAAAGAAATCTGAAAAAAAAAATTAGAAAATGGACATGCTTTGGATTAGGAGTTATTCTCCTCTTCCTTCCATCAACCTTCAATAAACCATCTCATTCAACCAAAATAAATAAAATCCCTTAAACCATCATCCTCCATGATCATTAGCCATATAACCCTTCAAAATCAAAGCTCCACAAATAGCATTCAAGCCTCTAATACCCAAAACCATAAAGAAACTCGTGTGCAAGCCTTATAACAAAAAAGTAAAAAAAACCAATGCCAGGCAAAAATAAAGTAAAAAAGTGAATAAATTCAAAGCGCGAAATAAGCAAAAGCAAAAGAAAACGCACTGGACAAAAAGAAAAAAATGCAAAAAAAAAAAGTCAAAGGCAAAGAAATAAAAATTCAGGCTAGGGGAAATGCACACAAGTTCTACCCCTCATTCAAAACTTCAACCCATATAATCCAAATCCATGATCAAAACCTCAAGCCTTAAACCTTTCAATCTTTCATCAACCCTAACTCCTTCTCCAAGGTATGTCCAAGCCCGCTAGGTTGAAAACCCGAGAGGGCGGCCTAGGCAAAAGTTAGGGCACAAAAAAAAACAGATCACAGCTACGAATGGTCTGATTCTGCAAAGATACGTAGGATTCCTCATATCGAGGTCCGGCCGCTTCAATAAATAAATTTATCAAGGTATAATGATTTGACTTTCTAGAATTCAGAAGCATATTCTTTCTAGATCCCGACATAGACTCGAGTCTGAACCTAGCCTCGTTAAAGCCTTTTCCCACCTATATTTATTTAAGTCACAAATTTAACCTTTTATTTTTGTTCCAATCTCTCCTTTTCCCTGAAGAACTTTCCGATAATTCCATGATTTCTGGCGATATTTGACTTTGCCTGTATCAACTCCTCAAAGAAGAATCCCCAGCAAAGAACTCTGAGTGTTCAAGACCGATTAACTACATTTCAATCAAGGCTCATAGCGCCTGATTCAAGACAAGCTTGCCCAAAGTGGGAGCTTCCTATTTATGTGGTGGTTGCTCCAAATCAAGTCAAACTCCCGAAAAGTTGTAATATGCGGACCTCGTTTACGGACCCCGATTATTTACTAAAAATAGTTTTCGAAAATCATTCTATCTATATCTGATCATTCCATCATTCTATATATCCATATATTCTAACTTTGCGAAACCTAAACCTTGCATTGAATTACATACATCATAGTCTTGCATAACCCCGACCTTGCATGACGTGTCATCTTCCTTACCTTTGTATAACCTTAATTCTTGCATAGCGTCTCATGCATCCTTAGAGAGTCTAAGTTTGCATTATTGCATCATTATGTGCCTTATGTGAGTGGTTTGCACCTATCTGCTAACAACTTTCCCTGCAGGTAATCAGATTGCTTGTTGTTATTCTCCGGCATACTAACTTTGTTTTGCAGAGACCGACGTATATAGATCAGTTCTAAACTGCAGAGCGTTTAGAATCGTTCTCCCTCCCAACACCGCATACTTTGACTACCAACGTGCGCCTAGCACACCAGCCTGCGCCTAGCGCACAGTCTTGCGCCAAGCGCACGATCCTGACACGTAGACTTGTATGTCAAACAGAGTCGTGCACCGAGCGCACTCCTCAGTGGGATGCACAGGCTATCAATACTATCTTTTTTGAAGCATCAGCCACGTGGGCACTGTTGATTGGTCATGCCGTGTTACGCGAGCCAATGTGCGGCTGACACGTGTGATTGTGCGTCACACAGGGTGCTGCGCCTAGCGCAGCCCGCGCGTGACACGCAGTTTCAGGTTCTCTATCAATACTCTTCGATTTTCCGAATAAAAAATGGTTTTCTCTACACTTAATACTCGGCTTTTATATACTTCGACTATACACTTTACGAATTCTCTCTATAAAACTCATGCCTTTTCAATACAAAAAACACATACAATCAAAGACTTTCAAACATACATACAAGTTCATATCTTCAGGTTTCACGATTGCTCGTCCCAAATGTTGTCAATCTCTCATACCCAAGCCACGGTATAATCCTGAGGGTCCTTGAAAAATTATTTTTATATTGAAGTTACTAACGATTTCTTTCCTGATGTAGATCTTTAATATAAAAAATCTCTTTTGTACATTCTAATCCTTCTTTCCTTTTTATTTTTACATATTATTATATGCTTCCTGATTGTCCAGCTTGCTTTTTATCACCCACATGTTATTATTGCTAAACGCGACCTAAAGAATTGTGCTAACATTAATCAGATAATTTGGACAACCTATTAAGTTCCATGTAATTTGATTGCATAATAGCATTTCATTAAAAATAGTATTTTATGTGTTTCTTGAACCAACCTAGACTAAATTATTTTTAGGGTGCATGAAAATATTACTTCCTCCGTTTCACAATAAGTGAAACATATAGAAAGTGGGGAGTTACCAAGGAATGTAGAGAGAGAAAGTTTGGACCACAATAAAGTAGAGTGATGAAACAAAAAAGTTGTGGTCCCCTCTTGCTTTTTGGTGGCATATTTGTAATAAGAGTGAACTTCTTTTACCATTTAGAGCTTGGTTGCACTTATTGTGACTATTCCAAATAAGGGAAGTGTTTCACTTATTGTGAAACGGATGTAGTATTTGGTTATTATATTGCATAAAAATTGACATGAATCGATAATTAGTAGAGGCCAACAATGGGCGAATATGGTTCATTATGACCGTGTTCATACCCTCACCCCCGAACTCAATCTATGGTTCATTTACCATCTATGGAGTCAAGACGGGGAAATCTACATTGGATAAGTCCCTAATTTGTCCCTATGGTTTCCCAATGTCCAATTAGCTTTATGATTCTTCCTTTAAAGACTTGTGGGTGACTTCAAAACATTTTTCAATAAAACCTTAACAATGGGGTAGTCAAATACGCGCTCACACCGCGTAGGCGAAATAAAAATACGCCTACAATAACTAAAACTGAATTACAAATAAATTAAAAAAACCCTAACCCTAACCCTAAGACGACGGGGAAGGCGGCGGCGGACAAAGAATTGAGTGCGCGCGTCGGTGAGAGAATACTTGAACGCGATGGCGGCGTGACTTGTTGGCGGTGATGAGAGCATCGAGATCATCGAGGAGTAGAGATGATGACGAGTGAATCAATGACGAGCGTGAGAGACGACGGCGAATATGGAAGAGAAGCGGATCTGCAACGACGAGCCGGGAACAGAATCGGATTTGCGAAGACGAGTGAAGATGATGACTGGAGCAGCTTCGTGCGAATCCGTAGCCCGACCACTATAATAGCAAAATCCGATTGAGCGAAGATGATGGTGGTGGTTCCGTCGGAGCTTCAGTGATGGTTTAGTCGAAGCTTTAGGGTTGAAAGAGAGGAAAGAGAGAAAAGAGATAGGAGGTTCGTGAGGAGAATGAAGGGGAGGTGAATAATGGTGGTGTTGGTATTGGTTGGTTTAGGGTGAAAGGATAAGAGTTAGAGAGATTAGAGAGTTAGGAGGAAAAAGGGGCGGGTGAGAGGGTGAGAAATGGGGGGGGGTTGAGTTTTAGGGTTGGTAATTTGGGCGGTTGAATGGGCCTAGTATAAATGTTAACTGATGCGGTCAGCTGGACCGGATCAGTTGACAAAACCAACCGGATCAGTTAACGTAACTAATCCGGTTCAATTGCTAACCAGATCAGTTAATGTGACCTTTCTTTTACGCATAAAAATACTGACTAAACTGATCCGGTTTATTAAGACACAACCGGATTAGTTGTTTTGTAACATATAGCATTTTTTCCACTAGTGTATTTTTACTAGGTACTCTTTAGAAAGTTCAAGGGAGGAGGCTAGTTTGCAATAACAAGGCTAGCCCAAAAAGTAAATTCATTCTCTTGCTTGCTATTCAGAATAGACTAGCCAGCATTTATTCTTTCAATGTTCTTATGCTGCTGAAGTTTGGAGGACTATTCATGCTAAGCTTAACATGAACTATCAGCTGAAGACTTTTGTGGAAGAATATAACAAAAGCAAACAGTAAAGCTTTTGGGAAAGGAAGGAAGTCCAGAGTTTATGTAATGCTATTTACTGAAACAATATATGCAGTCTGGCTACAAATTAAAGGAACTACAAGTTCTTCAACGAAAATTGTGTCCCTCCTCAAGTGTTGGTGAAAGAAATTATTTTTAAGGTTGCTTGTAATTGCAATGATGCAGATAGAGCTATCCTAGTGTACTGAGTCTAGTGTTTGGTGTTTTGGTGTTTGCCTCTGTGTAGGCTTGCTTGTTTGTTTGGGTGTTTGTTTTGGTTCTCTGTACACTATTTTTTTGGTTATCAATAATAATTTAAAATTGCCCAAAAAAATAGAGTTCCTTCAACATTTTGGAACAACTTAGTTTCGACATCATATAAGCCTAAATATTTGCTAGACTGCCATATCTAACTCTTCCTAGTGGATTAAACTTAAACACGTACTTGAACAATAAAAAACTACTTCAAACCTCATGTGTACTTTATTTTCCCCCTATTTCCCTTTTTATATGACACACTAACCAAAATAATAATGACTAATATGTGTGTTAAGAAATTAATACACCCCCAAAGTTTGATCGACACAAAGTTTTAGGAGCTTTGTTTTACTTCTTTACTTTATTGTTGTTAGTTGGTAGGGGGTATTTCTTATTGTAACTTGTAGAATGTGACGCCTAAAATTTAGATAAGTTTCGGGTGATGCTTATTTACTAGTGTTGGAGTTCCCATGAAGAGTGAAAATAATATTATAATAGTGGGACCATGTAATTATAGGAAGTGTATCAATTAATATGGGATGGAAGAAAATAGGAAAGAATCGATTTACATATGTAGACACAAAATCGTGTATCCTCATTGAGTACCCAATGTTGAAACATATCGTTGTCCTAATTGGTCGGGACCAAGGGAAGAATAATCGAACAAGATAAACCTAAAAGCATTTCAAAAATGTAAAGTCTATTTATTAAATCCAAGCCCAATTTTAATGGCCCAATTAATTATTCTTGATAATTAAATGTATTTTTAATTTTTTAATATTAATTATTCTAGATAATTAATTTTTAAAGGATATTTAGAAAACCAGATTTTTATTCCTAAAGATGGATGATTTAGGATTTCAAAGGATAAAAAAGAATCTTAAAATAATAAAAAAACCGGCCAGAAAGCAAGTGTGTTTGGCTCAGAGGTTGTGCATTCACACGCAAAGTTGTGGGTCTAGCGCACAGGTTGTGCATCAAGCGCAAAGCTGTGCGCCAGGCGCACAGTTTTATTTTATCTTTTTTGCTCCGTTTTCGGTTTCCTTTGCCTATAAATACCTCGTTTCTTCGAATGACTTTTCACAATTCTTTCCTACGACTTCTACACATACTCTCCCATACTCAAACTCATATTCAATCACTCAAACTCATATTCCAACACATTTAAATACATTCAAACACATTCATACCTTCAAATTTCTTATTTCAAGCTTCAAGATTTCTCATCCTGCAGACCGTAATACAAGACCTAGGCGTCAAAGGTATAATTCCTGAGGGTCAATTCCAATTTAATTCATTTTTTTTACTAACAATTTACTTATCACAATGTAGATCGTTAAGGAATTAATGCTCTCTTGTACTTTCTTCCCTAAATCTTCTGTTTTTATTTATCTTCTTTATTATTCATATGCATGATTGTATGTTTTAATGCTTTCATCACCTCACAAGATTATTATTGTTGATCAAATATGTAAAGAATTGTTCTAATGCCTAATAAGATAATTAGACAATCTAATTAGGAACCCAATAATTTGATTGCATAATAACATGTCACCAAAATTTAGTCTTTTTGTTTGATTAATGAACTGACATAGATTAATTATAGGTTGCATTAACATATTATGTGGTTTTTTATGGCATAAAACATGACAAGAATCGATATTAAGTAGAGGCCATCAATGGCGAACTTGATTCTTGATCTTATTCATACCCTTGATTCTTGATCTTATTCGTACCCTCACCTCGAACTCAATCTATGGTTCATTGATCATTCATGGAGTCATGACGGGGAAATCTACATTGGATAAGTCCCTAAGTTGTCCCTACAATTTCTCAATATCCAATTAGGTTTATATGTCTTCCTTTAAAGACTTGTTGTCGACTTCAAAATATTTTTCAATAAAACATTTACAATGAGGTAGTCAAATACGCGCTCATCCCGCGTAGGCAAATAAAAACACGCCTCCAATATGGGACGAAGGAGTACTTAAGGACTTAAAAGATGTAGGCTAAATCCCAATATTAAGAGTAACCTAACTCATTCTTTTGGATGATTGACCAAGTCACAATCAAAATCTCGAAACAAGTCGAAATCAAAATCTTGAAATTTGCAACCTTTTTTGAAAGAAGAAGTTTTCACGTAACAAATTTACGATTTATTTTTAGTTAGTTAGGACATAATGAGATCAATTTACAGCCAAAAATTGGGCTTATATGCACTAAAATGAGCTTTTATACCATTTATTTAAAGAACACCACAATTTATATACCAATATCTCAGTGGTGATTTTTATAACAATGACAGAAGCACTATTCTTTTTATACTGAATGGTGGAAAGGAGGGATGGTAATTCAATCAGGATCCGACCCTAATTTGATAAGATTCGATTCCGAGAATATAACTATCTGACTCCGAGTTCACTAAAAGAATTTAAGTCGAAGCAGGGTCGAAGTCGGATGCTACTAAAAATCCGACATCTCCGATCTGACTCTTATTAGGATTTTGATGCGATTATTCTCATTATAATGCAATTATACTATGTTATCTTATGTTGTGTGTTGTAATATGCACACAATATATAAATTACTTTGCTTTTCAATATATTGTTACGATAAACTATGATAGTTTTAGTTAGTTTACCGGCATTATTGACGTCATTATTTGTAACTAAATAAACCTCAAAATTAAAAATTAATAGGCATGATTATTTATCAATTATAATCTTTACTTGATAACTTATGAATCATTACAAAAAAAAGCTTCTCTTTACATAAAAAATAATTAGCTAGAACACTTGCCAATAAGAAAATAAAATTTATAAATAAATAAGAGGACGGTTCGTAGTAAAGTCGGAGTTGGAGGTGAGGGATTCAAGTCAGAGTCGGATTATACTAGTCGGATGTCGGAGTTGGAGTCAGAGGCAAATCAGAAGTTCGACTACTAGTAGGGTTTGAGTCGGAGTACGCATAATCCGATTCGAACCAGCCAGTAGTCGTTCCTAGTGGAAAGGTCAATTTTTTTGGAGAGAGAGGGAGGTTGAAAAAAGAAGAGGAGAGTGAATAAGTTAACTATGGCTAATTTTTCCCCCGTTCTTTTTCTATTGCAACAATTGAGTTTTCACGCTTGCCAATGCAAAACTTTAACTATACAAATTTGATATTTTGAAAGTATATATCAAGACGAATCTAACAAGACCCCACATGACTATATTTTTCCTTACATAAAATTCACAATAGATAGTTAAAAGGATAGTGAATGAATAGTGTAAAAATCTCATTGTTGCAATAGAAAAAGAACGGAGGAAGTATAAGTTAAACTTACCAGAGTCTTTAATTGAAAACTATTATTATTGCCACAATTCAAGAACTTTAGAAGTATAGGGTGATCAGTTATATATATATATATATATATATATATATATATATATATATATATATATATATATATATATATATATATATATATATATATATATATATATAGTTTAGCTTCCATTCAGAAAAATAAAAAACATAAAGTTACTATTGAGAGTTTCCCTTTTTATTTTCTTAAAAAACTCTTTGTATGGCTAAACAAAAAGAGTTGAGATATATTTGTGTTATCAGATATTTGAAGTCTTGAAACAAAATAAGTTGAACAGTGAAGAGTTAAAATTGTTGAGCATGACTGTACTTTCTTTTGCTTACTTTGTTTATATTAGTTGTGGCATGGTGGTAAATGATCTACCTTATTAAACATGAGGTTGTTGGTTCAATAGCATTGATATATGCTTACATTTACTTCCTTTAACGTTTTATGAGAAAATAATATTTTTGTGTGTGTTTGAAGACATAGCGCCATGTCATTTGTGAAGATATAGTGCTACGTGATTTGTGAAGTGAAGGTTAACATGTGGCATGTTAACTTTTGTGGCCACACTTTAGATAGAGAGAAGATAATTTTATGTGTCCATTAAGACAAAGGAATTAGTTGCCCCAAACCCAAACTTGCACTTAATTAAGAAAGTTGTCATTACAATCATTTCAAGAATAGTTGTACCTTCTTATCAATATATATCCTTATAAGAGCCTTTAAGTTATAGATCTTAACAGGTTGATGAACTTGCGCTGCTCATATATTTTATTTGGAATTTTGTGTTAATACTTATATCGTTTAGAATATTATTGATTTAACTTATATATTACACAAGAATCGGTTAAAAAATAGAATTAAGATTTTACTAACTTCATAGCATCCCGAATCGTGATTAAAAATTTATGCCATCCCTTTCTCTATACAACTTTCTCTTTCATCCTCGAATAAATTGTTGTGGCTCATGACCAGTTTTACCAAATGCATTCCACTCATGCCTAAGAAAACAGTTCATGATCCTTATCTCTCCTACTTTTTCACTATACTTAGAGGAAATATTACAAAATTCTCAAAAGTGTATCGAAATATATCAAAATAAATGTCTATTTATAGATCTCAAAAAGTAAAATGAATGTCTATTTATAGATCTCAAAAAGTTATGAACACTGGAATTTTTTATGTTTCGTTAACTTTGTACATTATCAAATAGATTACTTACAAAATAATACAACGAAAATCAACAGTGGGTCCCACCCCATGACTGAATTCATATGTAGATCATGTAATGATTATTTTTTTTGCCATTAGTCATGCCATGATTGTATTTCATGTCTCATTTAGTAAAAATCGGGGTGGATTTGTTATAATCATCCCTCACAAGTTATTTTCATAATTGGAAAAATCATGAGAGAGAATGCTCTTAGCTTGATCAGGCAATCGCTAGTCATCTACGACAATGCATATTAAATAACTCACATCGTTGAGTTTTGAGAAATACCTAATATTAAAAACATTTGGAACATCTTTTGTTCCGAATAATTTTATGTGGTACACTGAGCAAAAGTAATTGTATATCAATGACACAAGATAATATATATATATATATATATATATATATATATATATATATATATATATATATATATATATATATATATATATATATATATGTGTGTGTGTGTGGGGGGGGGTGTGTGTGTGTCCTAATGATAAGTATATTAAATTATTTAATGTTTTTGGTTCTGATATTTTTTTTAGTTGCTACACCTTCATTTTCACTCCATCCAATGCATTACTTTAAACAATAATAAATTTAGTTACGTATAGCAAAAAATTTAAAAAGTTGTATTATGAAAATATGCATTAAGATGAATCAAACAAGGTTAGTTAGTGAACAGTAGATATTATGCAAGCGTAGCATCTAGGAAAACGAAGAAAGAACTACTTTATTGATTAAATGTACTACTTTATTCACTATCCAATTTTTAAACTCGATAAAGAATGCACTGGATGTTTCATGTACATATGATTTGGAATATTTTTTCCTTAACTAAATCAAACAATACATATTTTAAAATGTTGAAATAGTGGAATGCATATAACCAAAAGATCAATTTATCAATAATAAGAGTGTATCTAATAAGATTGAATAAACAACACAGATAAGTAAATACATTAGATTCTGAATAACAATGGAACAGAATAAATAAAACAGTTAAGTATATTGATATAATTAAGGGTGTCCATTCGGATAATCCGATCTGATCTGAAAATTTGGGATCGGAGAAAATGTTATACGAATCCGATCCGAAATATTTCGGATATCCGAAAGTTCGAATATCCAAAATTTCGGATCGAATAATCGGATATCAGATCCGTTTTTCCTTTACCAAGTTTTCTAGACACTTTTCCATTTTTTAAAACTTATAGAATAAAATTACTAAGCAAAAACTGAACAACAATTATTACAAATTAAACTACTAATGTGCTCTAGGGTTTTAGATGCAACGACTAAACAGTTTTCTAAAAACATACAAATTCGAAACTTATACAAACAACTACTCGCGAGACCAGTGGCCAGGTCGACCGCACTTGAACCATCTCATCAGAGTGGCACCACCACCGGCGTGGCCCATTTGTTGTTAGTTGATTTGAAATATTAGCAGGAGATGTGATTTTGGAGAGAGAAAGACGAGGAAACCTGAAACTTACCTCAATTGGTGGTCGGTGAGACAGTGACCGGTGCGACGAGATGGTGCATGGTGGTGCGAATTGCGAAAATTCGAAGACTCGAAGAGGTAGGGTTCGAAGTTGTGAATAATAGATGCTTGTGTTGAATACTTGAACCGCCTGGCCAGAGAAGAGGTCGGTGAGTTACTGCCGTACTTTCCGAATGGAAAGCACAAGGCAAACATTAATTTTCATAAACTTAAACATATTATAACTTGAAAGCCTAATAATTATCCATTGATGAAACTTAAGTCGTTGGAACTTAGTTACTAACATAGTCTGACATAAACTGAAACTTAAACCATAATCATAAGTGTTTTAAGAAAGCTTAAAACTAAACAACTCCTCACAGCTACGCCATCCCGTTATAATCATCAGTACCTAAAACAGAAAACAAAATGTCATGAGTCGAGGCTCAGTAACATACTACTCTAACATTGTAAAAGCATTTCAATTCATTTTGTTTGCATACAGGGAGGAGAGAAATAATAAAATCATTTCATAAACATATCAGATCATTTCATAAAAATATCATAAGCTTCATCATTATCTTTTCATCTTACTTAATCATATTGGTCACTAGGCAAGTATAACAGAAGGGACGTCTCCCCCATAACATACAAAAAGGCGGTCACAACATAGGTGACTCTTGCGGTGCCCAAATCATTAACCAGTAGGACGGTCACAACAAAGGTGACATGTAGTGCCCAAATCATTAACCAGTAGGGCGGTCACAACAAAGGTGACACTTGCGGTGCCCACAGAAAGACGGTCACAACAAAGGTAGGGGTGTTCAGAAAAACCCGACCCGCTTGCCCCGACCCGATGACCCGCCGACCCGCAAAGAAAAAATCGGGTAGTATTTTGAAACTATTACAATCTAGCGGGCCGGGTACCCTACCCGGAATAATCGGGTCGGTTACGGGCCGACTATTTTGTCCAGTCGGGTACCCAAAAACCCGGGATAAAATGATTTTCTTTTTTGAACTTGAACGACTGCAGTCTTAATTCAGTGTCAACTTTTAGGACTAAGATGGGCCTAGCCCATTTCACTCAATCGATTGAGTTTGCTGCGATTCCTCATTTCCATTTTCGCTAGTTACTCATCGATTACACCCAGGGGAATTCCTGGCAATTATTTGAAATTTGCATTGCTGCTGAGCATAAGAAGGCAAAAGGGAGAGAGTAGAATTGCAATGGTGTAAATGATCCAACCATTTATTAAAAGTATATATTGAAAGGTAAACCTATTATTAATCCCCATAAATATGCTAATTAAGAAAAGGATGCAAATTAAAAGAAGCTGGCTACCAATAGTAAAGAGAGAAAGTTTTTTCTATGTGTAAGTTTGTAACCAGAGGCAGTGGAGATGAGTAGATGTAATTTAGTTTTACAAGGGAAACATTAGAACCCAATGACAATGTGCCGTAATGCAAGTAATTAATAGTTGTGTTTTCCCCGGGAACCCTATGACCCAACCCGGGAGAACCGGGTACCCGTCAACCGGGTACCCGGGTTTTCCGGGTCGGGGCATGGTTCGGATTTACAACTACCGGTAATAGCGGGTACCCGCATATCCGGGTACTCGAAAAACCGGGTACCCGGTTATGGACACCCCTAAACAAAGGTGACACTTGCGGTGCACAAAGAATACTGCCAAGAACCATCTTTCACTTAACTTTATCATGTTTCGTTTCTTTTACTTATCATAATTACATTTCATAACCGTAATCGTAATCATGAAATGGAATCATAACATGGTTATAATCACACTCATAACGTAATCATAATCATACTTTTGTAGCATCATGGTTATTTCATGAAATTCGTTCATAACATCGATAATCATCGTATTCATAAAAAAACATTTCATATCCCACAATCCATATAACAATAACATAGTGCGAAATATCATAAAACCTACTTATAAAGGGATTGTGGGTGCAAACAGTAGACGTTACCTGGTATCGTAGTTAAACTTCTTGATAGCCGGGGGAGGCTGGTAATATTCCTTCCTTTAATCTAATAAAGAAATAAATAATAAAATTTATTACCAATTCATTAGACTTAGGCTTCTCTTGAATATTCTTTCATTAGACCATTATGGTACTTATGTCATTACTAATAAAGTTTCCTTAATTAAACGAGTTATACTTAGGTGCAAATAATCATAATCTTAATTTAATAATTCATTTTATTATTCTTAACATCTCTTAAACATAAAAGCTACATTGAGGTGATAATAATAAATAAATAATCTTGATTTATAATTTATGTTTAATGATTTGTAACCATGACTTTTATAAACTAATTATTTCATTTCTTTAATAAATTATAAGTTCACGAAAAATATTTCACTAACTAATATTATGACAACATTAGAATGCTAACATTAGATACGAATCACAATCTAAACTAATGAGTAAAGTTTATATTACCGTCAATAAAATACTCGCTTATGTTCAACAACCAAATTCGGCATGATTATTACTAGACTAGCTGGATTATTATCATTAATTTACTTATCCAAAAGCATTAACATTAATATACTACCCTAGTTCTCAATAATTCGTGAACTAACACAAGGTCATATTTACAAACAAAAGGGTTCCTAGCATTCAATTACAAAATTCAGATTACAAGAACCAGTGGTTAATTAGTTTAACATGACATTCTTAGTCTAATTCTTATTACAAAGTTAGCCCAACCAAATAGAGGTATTAAGCTAAACTAAGTGCTTAAATTAAAACCCCTAAATCAGTCCATCAAGCCTAAACATAACAACTAACCATTAATTTAAAATAGCTTAGCTTAAGCAAATCAGATTTAGGCCCAACAATTATGCTTAACTAACAAATTAAAATAGCATGGTTCAATGGAATCACTAAATCAGTTTTAGTAAATCTCCATTAACTCAACACTTAACTAATTAATAGTAATGAAAATAATTTAGGAACTGAACTGAACTGAATTGAACTGAACTGAATTGTACTGAATTGAACTGAACTGAACTGAAAACAGACCCTTAAACTAATTTACTATCCTACTTTATAAATTTTAATTTCCTTTTTAATAACACAAAATTCAGAAAATGATTAGTTAACTAATAATTATTATTAAACAAAACTTTTAACCCTTTTAATTACTTAGGGCCCGTTCGGTATTACTGTGGTTTTCTGTTTTTTGGTTTTTTGATTTTCAAAGTCATATGATATATGTCCTATAATGAATAAAAAATTAGTCAAATTTATTGGGAACATGATGATTTTGAAAACTGACAACTAAAAAGTGAAAACCACTTTTTCTGGTTTCCTGTTTTTAGTTTTTAGTTTTCAAAAAGGATTTTTTAATTTTTACCACCTTTTAAAATCCCAACTTTTAAGATAACCACCTTAGAAGTTTATTTTTTAAAATAACCACCTTATATAACCAAAATCTCTTTAAATACATACCAATTGACATATTTCGTCCAAAAAAATCGGTCTTAAAAAAGGGTTAAAACCTTATAAACAGCCTAATGAATAAAGGTGGAGGTGATGGAATCATTCTTAAACCCTTTATGAGGATAATTTTTTTGACGGAATTTGTCAATTGGTAGGTATTTAGAAGAATTTAGGTCATATAAGGTGGTTATTTAAAAAAATACACATATAACGTGGTTATTTTGAAAACCTTGATTTTATAAGGTGGTTAAAGTTAAAAAAATCCTTTCAAAAAAAACTGAAAACTGAAAACAAAAACGATAATGAACGGGCCCTTAATTAGTCAAGTTTATAATTTCGGGATATTACAATTAATTAGATCGGATATCTTTAAACAACCCTAAATATAACGAGCATTGATTAGACATTCCGATTCTTTGAATATTACATTAGTGGTAGCATTCGAGTTCCCACGATCTTTATCACATATTAAAATTTTCAAACCCCCTTTTGTTGGTAACTCTTGATATGGCCACATAGAATTGTATGTGGTTGAAAATTGGTCGAGGGAGATATAAGCCAACGTGAGATATAGACTGTTCCTATTGGCTTTTATTGATCGTCATTGCGAAGCATTTAACCAAAGGAAACTATCTTCTTTGGAATTTTATTGGAAATTTTGAGGCGTTTGATGGTGTCAGTGTCATCCATGGAATAAAAACCTTGTCGCCCACATTACTACCAGATACTACAACAGCCTCAACAATGCGATTGCTGAGGTGCTTAATAACCAGCTTAGTAACATCGCACAACCTATAAGTCTGGTTGATATTCCTCAGGAGCATCACTGGTGCCCTACCTTCAATCTTATACAATGATTTGGCGATCCCCCGCATATAATTGTACTCAAGAATTCGGTAGAGTACATCTCATGAAGTCTAGAGTTCCCTTCCTCTATTGATATTGCATTTGACCTCAAGTAAATTGTCTTTTTAACCTGGCAACTGGAACAAAACATGATCATTAACTTTCCCAATAATCTTATTAGTTGGAGCAAGAATAGCTCTTTCTTGAAAATAAGTTGCATCACATAAATGATCCTCTAGGTCAGGATATGTGCTCTCGACTATTGCCGCAATAGGGTCATTACCCCCATTTATTAGTGTTTCATTCGGAATTTCTACATCGGTCTCACCATCATTTGGCTCTCCAACTTTGTCGTCTCCAATATTCAATATCCACTATGAAAACTCTCTAATTTCATCCAAATTCGAGTTACCAGAACTTATCCTAAGACACATGTTTTGCGTTTATTTAAGCACACGACAAAAATCGATACGTAAGAATTGTTGATTGCTGAAAAGACAATATCTTGTTTGCTTCCTTTTGGAACAACAGACAATATTTATCTTACGTCACCAGCATACACGACGACCTTACCACCAAAGGCATATGTAGATTTGTTGGATATAAAGGCTGCATAACATCCTTTAAACTTCTATCAAGTCCTAGACATGTAGAGTTCAAAGTAACATTTAATGGAAGTCCAAATTTAGAATGAGCAGTTCTCCTGTGTGGGAGCAACAAAGAGGCAATTCCACTTGAGGCGACTCGCAAAACAATTTCCCCTTTGCGTCTGTTGTATTCACTATTTTGATGATGACAAATACTTGTGTGTATTGTTTTATTTTGAAAGAAATATAAAATCCTAAAAATATTATTTTATTAATTTTTACATGTTTTATCTTGTGGAGAAAGATTAATGAGTTTTAATCTAATCAAGATATTTTATTTATACTCGTTTTTATTATATGGTATGTTTAATGGATCTAGTAACTTAGAATCTTTTGAATCAAAGGATTCTTAGTTATTAGAAGGTTTGTTGATGTGTTGTGGAAAATAGGTTAAACAAAATGTTGAACAAAACGTGGCTATTAATGTGGGAAGTGGCGCATGAAACTCGCCAACCACTTGTTGGATTATCTACCATAAACGGCTAGTGGAGCAACTGCTTTTTTGGTTACAAAAAAAGGTGGTAGTATGGTTGAAGATCATGGACCATGAAGACCTAAAATCTAGCTTGAATAAAATCATGAAAAATCTGGTTGAAGCCCATAACTTGCAGCAACTATTTAAGGAGAAATACTTGTTCGAAATTAATTACGACTTTCTAGCATTCAAAGTAAAGTTTTTAACTTAGAAAGTTTTCTTTAATTTTCATCTCATCAACCATAACATATCATTGTAATATTTCGAGTTTTTGGGTGAGTGAAAAAATTACAGAGCATTTGTGTAATCAAGTGAGAAAGAGAAAGAGAGAAAGAGAAGACTTCGAGTGAAGTCAAGTGAGGTTCCCCAGTTCAGGGGGAACTAGGTGACTGGGATCAAGTTCCTTGAGGAATAGAGTGAGGTCCAGAAATAGGTTGTATGAAGTGTCATTTGGCCTATTTAAATAAGAGAAGTATTGAGTCAAAATCCCTAGTGGTCAAGGTTTTTCTTCTTATTGGGCCTATGAAGTTCTCCTTGTAAGTTAAATTTGTTTGTCTACTTTCTCGTTTCTTTCAAGTTAGTTTAATTCCGCAAAAATAGTTTAAAATTCTCCACAACTACAATTCACCCCCCTCTTGTAGTTGATCAAGTGTTCATACTAGAATAACAATTGGTATCAGATCCTATTATCTCCATAATCAGCTAACACTAAGGAGATTGTACCTGGCAACATGAACTTTGCGGGAGAAAAACTTGATGAAGGGTACTCAACCCAACGCCCTCCTATGCTCAATGGCAAGCGTTATCCATACTGGAAGAAACGAATGGAGATCTTCATAAAAGCAGAAAACTATCAAGTATGGAGGGTCATTGAACTTGGCGACTTCGAAGTTACAAAGAATAATGAAAAGGGTGAGCTGGTTCCTTAACCCCTTGAAGATTTTGATAAAGATGATTTTGATAAAATGGAAATGAACAACATGGCCAAGAAACTCCTCAATTGTGGTCTTGGTCCCCATGAGCACAACAGAGTCATGGGATGCAAGACTGGAAAGCAAATGTGGGAACTCCTTCAAGTTACTCATAAAGGAACAAGCGAGGTGAAAAGATCGAAGATTAATATGCTTATGCATAAATATGAATTGTTTCAAATGAAACAAAAGGAGCATGTTCAAGACATGCTCACTCGCTTCTCAAACATTATAGACGAGCTTGAATCTCTTGGAAAAGTCATTTCTCTAGAGGAACAGGTTCGAAAGGTTCTAAGGACTCTTCCACAGGATGAAAAATGGATGGCCAAGGTTACAACACTGTTGGAAACAAAGGACTTCACAACATTCAACATTGAGACTGAGACTGCTGGTTCCTTGATGGCCAATGAGTTACATCTAGGAACTCATGAGACAGAGATAGTGAAGCCTAAGGCTCTGGCTCTCAAATAAGAGGAACAAGAAGATTCAAAGACTAATGATGAAGAAGCAGCTATGATCGTGAGAAGGTTTAAGAAATTCTTTAACAAAAATTACAAAGGAAAAGTCACAAGGAAACCTGCCAAGTTGAGCTGTCATAAATGTGGAGGCCTTGATCATTTCATCAAGGCATGTCCTCAATGAGAAACTGAGAAAGCCAAAGGAAAGTTCAAGGAGAAGGGCAAGGATCAACAAAAAACCTTCTCAAGAACAGACATGAAAAGAGCTATGGTAGCAGCATGGGGAAAGTCTGACTCAGATGAGGAACAGGAAGGCATGCAGGAAGAAACCGCCCATCTATGTCTCATGGCAAAGACTTAGGACAAAAAGGAATCATCAAACCCTAAGGTATGTTTCAATACTATTAAGGAGGAACTTACAGAACCGAATAAGAGCCAACTTATAAAACTACCCTTAGAAACCTTAGATGACTACAAGGAAGTTTGCGTAAAAAGAGAACAAGTAGAAAACGCCTTGAGAGTCGCTAAGAAACATTCAAATTGGCTAAACACTTAAAAATCTTGACACCGAAAAAGATTCTTTGAACTTTTTGACAAAAACAGAGCTTTTCATGAAGCCTTTGAAAAGGTTAAAAATGAGAACTTTCTTTTGAACATGGAATTGGCAGAATTGAAACTATTTGTTCCTAAAGGAACAGTTCCTTCAATTTATACCATAATTGATTTTGAGAAATTAAAAGTTGATTATGAAAACGCTTTACAAAAAAATATGGTACTAAGAAAGGAACTGGATTCCTCGAGGAACAAACTTCCCGATCCGGGTTAGTTGGATCCAAAAATACCAAAACAAAGGAAGGGGATGGTCTTGGTTTCAATCATAAGAAGAAGAACAAAAGAAAAAGTATGTTGATCTGCCAAGTAAAATACGTTCTTACTGTGGGAACAATGGGTCACATAAGTGTCGACTGTTCCACCAAAGAAGAACGTATTGGAGGAACACTTACACTAGTAGTAATAATCTGCTTATTATTGCATGGACCGATCTTCGCGGTTTTACCCATACGCAGCAATAAGGCACGTCAAAAAAAAATGAAAAATCGAAAATCAACTTATTATTGCGGTTCTGGGTGAAAACCGCAGCAATAGATGTCAACGGGAAATTTTCAAAATTGTTTGACCAGTTTGACCGGATCTATTGCTGCGGTTTTTTAAAGAAATCGCAGCAATAAAAACGAAATCCTAAATTTAACATAAGTTGGGCGCGCCTCCCTCATTCTTATTTCTCCCTCTCACATCTCACGCACTCCTAACTCCTCCCTCTCTCTCATGGTAGATCTCCCTCACTCTCATTTCTCCCTCTCACATCTCCCTCACTCCAACACTCCGATCTCCCTCTGTCTCATGGTAACGCCGGTCTTCTTCAACTCTCAACTCCGATCTTCGCGGTCGCCGCCTTTCATCTCGTGTAACATAAACGCCGGTCTCCTTCATCTCTTCATCTGTAATCGCTCGTGGCTCATCACGTAGCTCCACTACACTGGAATTAGTCATGAGAGCTGTAATGGAAGCCTTGGGTCCCACTGGTCCACGTGTCGGAACTCCGTAACTCCCTGCTCCCTCTCGCACGGGATTTCTCTCTCCTCCATCAGCATCATCGCAAACGCATTCTCAAGGTCAACTCTTTTTTTTATTCATTTCTTCTCATTTTCTTGTAATTTATGCTTAAATTGTTGCTTTTTGAGATTTTTCAGCTTTAAACATTTACAACCACCCTAAATCTGATTTTCCTTTTTTTGTCAATCACCAGCCTCGTCGTCGTTGAAGCCTCATCGTTGTCGTCAATCACGAGCCTCATCGTTGTCGTCAAACACAAAAGCCAGATCTGATTTTCCTTTTTTTCGTAAATTGTACTAATTTTTCGTAAATTACAAAAGAGGGTGGTTGTATTTTTTTTCGACTTTTTCGACTACAACAATATTTTTTTTTTCGTAATTCTTTGTTAATATCCAGATCTGATGTTAGGGTGGTTGTATTTTTTTTTTGGGGATTTTTTTCATCTTTATTTTGTTTAGAATAAATATGATGTTAGGGTTTCTGATTTTTATTTTTCGTTTATTTTATATCTTTTTTTTATCTGTTGGATTTTGTGTATATCATATGTTTTTGTGTAAGCATTCTTTGTCATTAATTCTAATTTGTTGTGTTTTATTTTTTTCCTACATTTTTATTCTTTCAAATTTGATGGTAAAGTGCAAAAAAAAAAAAAATTCACCCGTTAGTACCTATTGCTGCGGTTTTGAGCAAGAACCGCAGCCTATATGTTGTATTTTTTTATAAAAATAAACCTATTCTGCCGGTTTAAGGCTAAGAATTCGCAACATGACGAAGTTACACCTATTGCTTGCGGTTTTGCTAGTGAATCAAGTAAACAATAAGCTCGCTTTTCTTTGCAGGTCAAAAACCGTTGTCTTAGGTAGAAAAAAACCGCAACGATAGGTGCATTATCTATTGATGCGCCCTTAAATCTATGGGCTAAAATCGCCGCAATAAGCTATTTTAATGCACAAGCAATAAGCATTTATTCTGCTAGTGTTACATAGTTAAGCAAGTTTGGAAAGTTAAGAGTGATTGAAGTCCAACAAAGGAACCCAAGCAGGACTGGGTTCCTACCACTAACTAGTTGTTATGATGCAGACTGAAGTGAGGGGGAACAACCTGTGGTACCTCGACAACGGTTGTTCTAAACACATGACAGGAGACAAATCAAAATTTCTCTCACTCTCAGTTTACAATGGAGCAACTGTGACTTTTGGAGACAATCTTACAGGTACATTGTAGCAGTTGGTAAGATTGGAAAATCTCAGTCACATTCCATAGAAAATGTATTTTTAGTCGAGGGTTTAAAACATAGTTTACTTAGTATCTCTCAGTTTTGTGATAAGGGTGATGTAGTGAAGTTTACTAATGAGTCTTGTGTAGTCAGCAATGATAGTACAGGTACCAAAATTCTGGAAGGAACAAGGAAGGGGAATACCTACGTCGTAGACATCAACCTAGTTCTTAGAAACAGCCTCACATGCTTGAGCGTAATTAAAGAGGAACCACTACTGTGGCACAAACGGTGTGGTCATGTAAGTTTATCATTGTTACACAAGCTAAGTGGAAAAGACTTATGTAATCCCCCGTAAAGTTATGAATTTTATAAATATATTTTAATGTATATTTATATATAATTAAGTATATTTTAGTATTTAGACGATTTATTTCTTCAAAGGTTGACTATTTGAAAGTCAAAAAAATTATTTTAATGATTTAAAGAAGTCAAATATTTTTGCCTAGTCATACTTTGAAATACAATTGAATAGCTTAAAACACTTTTGGGTTTGCAAAAAGGATTTTAAAGTGGGTATGAGGAACCCAACTACTCAAACCACCCAACTATTAAATAATATTTTAGCTCAAACACCTTTTTCTAAGCCCAAAAGGGGCAAACTATATAAACCCCAAAACCCCAAAAATTTCCCACCCACTTATTCTCTCTCTTTTCCTCTTCCCCAATCTTTCGGCCCACCACTCCTCTTCTTTTTCTCTCCCTCTACCGATTTTCTCTTCTCCCTCCCGTCGGTCGACCACCCCCGCCGCCACTGGGCCGCGGCAGTAGCCACGCCCGCCGCCGCGGGTTCCCTGTTTTCCTGGCGCCTTCCTCCCTCCTCTTCTTTTGTTGGTTGTTATTTCTTCCTCCTCATGTTTTATTTTAATGCAAAGTTTGTATTTTTAGGGTTTGTTTTAATAAGTTTATGTTTAAAAGTTGTAGTTTGATGATTTAACTATGAATCTAAGATTATATAATTTATGTAATGAAGAAATTAAATTTCGGATTTACTTATTATGTTTGAATCGGGATTTTAATTATCAAAGCATGAATTTTTAGTGGTTTTGGAAGTTGGTGAAACATAGTAGTATGTTGTAGTTTGTGAAATTGGGTTTTCTTATGATTATAAGTATGTTTAAGTATGTTTAAAAAGAGTTTTAGTATATTATATGTTGCTGGATTTTTTTTAAAAAGGGATGTTATGATGGAGTTTTTATGATTTAAACATGAGTTTTAAGGGTTTTAATCAACTAGTGTAGTAGTACTATACTAGGAGGTTTTACTAATTAAGTTTTAATGATGGAAAAGGTTTTTAAACACTTTTAAGGAGGGTTTAAAGTATTTTATTAGTGCTGAAAATTTATAAAGTATTGATTGTTGGATTATGTTGATTATTTTAGGCGGAGATTTCTCTTTAGGCGACTTTTAAGGTTGTGAAAATGGCCGATCGATTTGTCTGCACGTGCGTACGTACATACCTATGTGTTGATTGACTAAGTATCATGTCCTAAGGATGAGAATTGAGTAGTATCATGCATAGGAACTATTTTTAGTTCATATGTGATTTCTATTAAGTTGGATTTGCATGTTTTATGCCGTTGTGTGAAGCATGTTGGTTATGATATTGATATTATGTTTGTATAGAAGATTAATACAAGCATATGGGATTTGAGAACTTTATTTTATTAATTCACATGAGGGATTAATATTTATGTTGATTTGGATCATGATTGAATCATGTCGTTCCCTTGATTTATTTAACTACTTTATGAGGACCGAGGGCCTTATTTGGTAAGTTGATTTTTATACCTATGAAAGGTTGGTTAGTTGTTGACTTGGTTCAACAAATAAATAAAGGTTATGGATTTAATATTTGAATTATTCTTGGATTGTAAGTTGATGATCACTTATCTAATCCTAAGATAAAAATGGAAGTTTATGATTACTTGATGATTATATTGTTATTCTACTTGTGAGTCATAACAAGTAATAAATTATTAATCATGTAGAGGTAAACGTGGATAGCAATAGCTTAAGAATCAGGCACGTGCGAAGTGTTGGACTAGTATGAGTTGGAGTACATAGGTGGTAGCCCATGGCTTTTCTTGGGATCGGGATTGATCACCGTGTCCAATTTTTATTTTAAAGGTTCCTCGATATCATAGGTCATGAGAATACGGAGTCGCGCCCGTATTTCGTCTTCTAAATTGAAGACTGGTTTTGATTGGACAACTCGTTCCATTGACTATTCCATCTAAATTAAATTAACTTACTAGTTGTGGAGTTTAGTTCGATAGAAAAGTAGTCTATTTAAGTTGTTATATTCTTATTTATTCTTGCTTAGGATTTATTAGTATCATGTTAGGATTGTTTATTTATTTACTATGTAGTACTAAGCTTTGCTAATTACGTGCTTTGTGTGTATGTGTTGATCATGGCTATGCCTTATCGATCCCGCGATGACCCCATTTGGTGAGAAGCCTCTGCAAGGGATCAATAGTGAATCGTCATTTACAGGTTTAAAGATGATGCATCATGGGTTCGGGATTGGAGAGCTTGTGTTGACTTTCTTTTGACTTTGACATTGATTTTATGTTTTTCTTAGTTGACTTTGACTATTGGAGTTACTATTACTGGACATTGACTTTGACTTTATGCTTGGTTTGACTTTTAGAGTTGACTCTTAGGGTTGACTAAGTTTTATTTCTAAAGTTATTTATTATGTTTT